>JAYKKI010000151.1:600000-930000 GCA_039881145.1 Druceiella hillmani
CAAAATTCATATAGGTCTCAAGGCTTTTTTCGACTAGGACAAATTACCGAAGTTACACAATTATTTTCTCTCAAGCTTTTCACCACTTCAATTTCACTGATTTATAGCAGTCATTACGTATAATTTCTTTAAAAGAAAGTAAACATTTTTAAAAAAATTCTCCCATTGATTATAAAACTATTTTTGTATTCAGTTTGTCGATTCGTATGGTATAACATGGATATTTGGGGATAACTTGGCCGTCGATACTTTTTTCTACTTAGCAGCTTTTTTGCTTACCTGGTCTACCCTTAAGCGGTAAAATAGTTAAGGTAAACGTGATTATTAAACCGATTTCTTCACGTTCTATACATTAATTTACCAATCATAAAGTTTTTTCAAACAAAATTCTTTCTATTTGTTATAAATCTGTACAAACGTTATCTTTATAAAGTTTTAAGTATTTTAGAAAAGACTAACGTTATTTTTGTAGATAAGCAATGTTCAGTACAATAGTTTTATCAGTTTTAAATTTAAATAATTAGGGAAAGAACTACAGATGCTTAGGTGACTAGTCCCGACTATTCTTTTCATCAAATAAATTACCTACATTTTGATTCCGACAATTATTAATATACATCAAACATACACTTATTTTACTTTATTTTTGATACTTACTACCCTTCATTCTTACCATATGAATTGTCTTCATTTCGACTCTTATCTTAAGAGTTTGGAAAAAACAATTACTTTATTTACACGTGTTAATAAACTTACTTATTTTGTTTCAATATCTAATTTTCCAGAAACTTACGCAAAGTCGGTACCCATCATTTATTTGAACCGATATCTACGTCTTACATCTTTATTGGCTGCAGTTATGTTACTGCAAATGTATTTTTTCAACCACGTGAGTGACGGTTCCTTACTAGGCAACTTACTGTTAACTGGGCAATGGAGAATTGTGTCGGCTGGTGGGAAAATATGCTGCATCATTTTTTGAATTACTTGCCGCCTTCAAGGTTTGTTTTTTTCAATTGGTTAGTTATTGACTTCCTGATTCTTGTTAAAATTTTGTTAATTATAAATAGAATGCTAAGTATGAATTATGTGAGTCGCGAGGCAACGAAAATGATTTAAAATCCACTATACTTTAACTAAATACCACAATTATTTTTTTTGCATTTTTGTTAAAACAGTATAATATTCAGGGTCTATTTTTCTGCTTTTACCGTAGTCTTGGTACCTGGCCTTTGACGTGCAGTTGAATTTGGTCCCACCGATCTTCATTGTGTTCTTATTCGGTGGAATGAACATTGCGATATGTGCCTTGATATCATTCTGTGTCTTAGAATTGGGAGCTGTTTCAGAATATAATTTTGTCGAGAGAGTGCGAGAAAAGTCTTTAAAGTGTGCTTAGTTTATTTAAAAATAATTTTCAAATGTAAAAAAGGAGGAGATCTTGCCAGTTCCGAAATAAAACAGCGAAAATAAAAAGAACAGCGAAAAAACGAAACCGTCTAATAGAGCGAGATCAAATGAACGAGAATGAGTACCATGAGAAGCAGAGAAATCAAAGAACAACGAAACGAACGAATTGAAGTATTAAGAATTGCGATACTGTCCTATAATAAAAGACTGCGAACGCAAGCCTCCCATGAAAATATCATCCTGCGAGAAGCACAGACGAGGACAAATTAACAGTATATCCTAACAAATGGAGCATTCCACTACGATCCAACGAAAAAATATAACTGCCAATTCAGCAATGCGAAAAAATTCAGCAGAAAAAGATCTATTGCATGAAAGGAAAAATTCGATTACCACCACTGAAAGAAATTTGTATATTGCATGATCGGGTTAAGTCCGGAATCAAAACACTTTCTTTAAAATATAAAAGCACACAATGCTTGCATCTAAATGACTTCTTTCGATGTCACTTCGATCAACCCTAACAGAGATAAAATCGATTGTTTTTTTTATTCAAGGACACTTCTATCACAAAAGGGATCATTACTACCACTACCCAACAAAGAGTATAAACTTCTGCAAGTATATTTCATCGGAAAAAATATAAATTAATCAACGATGCACAAACATTAGTGGATTGAGACGAAAAATAATCCAAAATATACAGATGTTCTTACTTAATTACAATCAACTTATTCACATATTCAAAACACCACTAGATCAAACGTTTTCTGATGACAATAAAGTTAAAATTCATACCAATAGGTGACCACCTGGAGTACATGAACAACGATTTAATACACCTGAGATAGACGAAGTCGCCATCATAATTATAGATAATGAAAACACAAGCCATGACATGTGCAATTGCACAACGAAAAAGAGAAGAACTATAACGCATTACAGAGACAAATCGTGCATATGATAATCTCGAGTATCCATTAATATTTCTGCACGGAGAAGATGGATATTATTTTAATGTGAAACAATCCAACCTGAAATAGACGTATAAACAAACAAAAAAGTCACTTTCAAGGAGTTTTATGCTTACCGCTTCATGATCAGTGACAATGAAACATACCCGTACAATTACATTTTCGATACTACCTGTTTATTCCAACAATTCCTGGTAATTTTATACATTATATTGGTTGCAAAAATAGAACCAAAACGGAAGCTTTATATAAGACTAAATCAAAAAGGACAGAAGCTTTACATAATACTAAATCTGAAGAAACTACACACCGAAAAATACATCCAACATGTGCGATCATAAATGATGAAATCATTGACGGCATTGGAACAAAGGTATTCGCCTTCATCTTATCTCTTATAGGAAGTCCAAGACACAATCATGAATATATCCAAAATACCAAGATACGTAAGAAAATATGGACAATTTGACCCCTTCATAACATTCACATGCAACTCATCATGGTCAGAAATCAAAGAATTATTAAGATAGGGATAAGCCCCATGGATCGACACGACATAATAACACGAGTTTTCCGACAAAAACTAATGAAATTATTTGAAATCGTCACAATATACCACATCTTTGGAACCGTTAGATGCTGGCCAAAAACGAGGAATGACTCACTCACACAATCTCATATCTCACGGATATCGACAAAATCATCCAAGGTAAATTTCTCAATCCACAAGAAAATCCGGAGCTGTACGATATAGTTGTCAAAAACATGATTCACGGACCAATAAACCGCAATTTGCCATGTATGTACAAAAAAAGAAAATATACAAAAAAATACCAAAAACCATACTTGGTACAACATGTAACCCATCTAGTCCAAAACCGCTATGGATCTCCTTCGAAGAGAGTATGAGTGATGACATACAGTATCAACTGCTAAGCTTATCCAGAACTGGCCATCGAATTGAACGACGACATCTTCAATTATATACGCATTCGTCTAGAAGATAAATGTTTAGCAATAAAAAACCAGACCGTAGTATAATTTATAATGCCAGCACCATGGCAAGATGCTTTCATTGTACCAACTTAAAAATTCTAAAGGAAAAAAGCGACAATATTCACGAACTACTTCAACACATTGCTCACAATAAACCTCTCTCCAGTAACAATAAAAAACAATCGCAGAAATACTTGCTAAAGAACATATCGCACTTGCATTGGCATCATCCGGCATTGTTGCCACACTTACGGAAGGAGGACGAACGGGTTATTCCACCCTACAACTACCGTAGAATATAGCCGAAGAACAGTTCCCAGTACGTAAAATCTCAAAAGAATCTGGACGGCGTGAACTTCTAAAACAAGCTAAAATCATTTTCTTAGACGAACGCACAATGGCACATAAAAAATCACTGGAAACCATGCACAGAACATTATAAGACTTGCGAGGAATGTCGGTCTGAAGCGACGGAAGGAGTTCCAGTCACACTCTTAGGAGACTTTCGACAAACATTTTTATGTATCCCTAAGTCAACATCACCAGAAAAAGTCACATGTCTTTTGTTTGAAGCTAAGCTAGACAAGAAATTTTCGGCAGAAGCCGTTAATAGTGCTGTTTACTTACAGAATCGCATTGTGACAACTGAATTGAATAATCATACCTCACATAAACTGTGGACCAATGAAGGGCCAAGTCTTAGTCATATTAGAACATGTGGTAGCAGAGTTATGAAACATATCCACAAGGAAAAGATATACAAATTTGGGTAATTAATCTGAAAAATGCATTCTGGTCGGTTATCCAGATGATGTCAAAGGTTACCTGGTATATAACCCACCCAATCAGTTAATAACAAAAAAGAGAAATGTGATCATTATTGAAGAAAATAAAATAGACCAGGAAAATTTGGTTGATTTACAAAACTCATATGCAAAGCCAGAAGCAGGTTCGGTAAGTAAGAATTTAGTGGATGATAATATGGAGGGTTACCATAAATCAAACTATTACTTCAGTTCTATGGATAATATAAATTTAAATGATGAAACATATGTACCAAATGAAGAGTCTACTACAGGTGATGACAATTTTGAAAATGTAGAGTCAACTACAACTGATGACAGTTTCATATATAAAATCCCTCCAGTAACTTTACCACCAAGAACCAGAAATGAGCTTGATAGATATGGATTTATGTGTACAGAAAATATTAAAATTAACAATAAGGAACTGATGCTTGAGAAAGCACTACAAGGGCTCGAAAAGGAGAAGTGGGAACAAGTTGTTAAAGACGGGCTTCAAAGCTTCGAAGCCAATGATGGTTGAGAGGTAGTGGACATTCCAAGTGGTGTTAATGTTGTGAAGTATAAATGAGTTCTTAAAAAGAAACATTAAAGTGATAATAATGTGCGTTATCGAATAAAACTAGTGGCTAAAAGGTGTGATGAAGTATATGGTGTATATTATGATGAGATATTTTCTCCAGTTGTGAGACACACAACATTGAGGTAGTTATTATCATTGTCGGTCCAATTAGATTTAATTGTATTCTAAGATTCATCTTGTCAAGACAGCATTTTCGTATGGTGACATGGATGAGACAATATAAATGCATAAATCTGCAGATTTTATTTGTTCAAAGAGGAAACTAACTGTTAAGAAAGTTGAATTTCATAAAGCTCAAATTCCATATCAACAGGTGATAGGCAGTTTGACGCGTTTGGCAGTTCTAACACGTCCTGATATAGCTTATTCATCTTTATGTCATATCTAAGTCTATTTAACAATTGCTATAATGAGAATCATTGGATGTATACAAAAAGATATTAAAATATTAAAAGAAAACTAAAAAGATAGGTTTACAGTATTGTAAAAATGAAAATGCTAATAAAGAAGTTAATGTAGACACTGAATGGGCTAATGATCTTGAAAATAGGAGGTCTTACTGAAGTTTTTGTTTCGTTTGATGAAGATCTGTCATATCTTGGAGTAGTTTTAAGCAAAAGTGCATTGCACTTTCCGGTACAGAAGTTGAATATGTAGCAATTTCATAGACTTGTAAAAAAGCAATGTATTTTAGAAATTTATGGTACGAAATTAATAAGAAGATTTATTAAATCACTGTACCTAGTGATAACCAAAGCGCACAAAAATTATTATATGAAATAAGCTTTTATTATTACTATTTAACGAAGTAAAAAGAAAATGTTATGATTTAATGACATCGATCAGACTTCTGCTAATAATTTTGCATTTCAATCCGTTTCGTAAAAGCTTTGTTAGCGAAAGATTAAAAAGCTTTTGCTGCATTAATCAATTCTAAACTTGATGATTTTTCATTTGCATTTGTTGTACGAATTTATCTGCGTAAGCTTTTTTTTATTATACAGTGTGATAAGAAAAAAAACGTTATCACTTTATTTAAAAAATTATGCATCTTTTTAGTTCGACGGATTCCTAAGCGATCTTGTTCTGACGCTCATTGCTTCCGTCATTCTTAACATAGTCGTGAAAGAGCCATGTGTTGATCTTTGTAATATGCTAATTACTAAAAGTGAGTATATATTTAAATACATCATTTTACTTTTAATTTAGTAACATTTTGAAAGTCCATGGCCACAAGTTCACTCGAGAATGAACGTGTGTACCCCGACATTATTTTTATTTATTTATTTATTTATGTATCTTTATTTATACAACTGATATATATATATATATATATATATATATATATATATATATATATATACATATATATATATATATATATATATATATATATATATATATATATATGTATAGATATATATATATATATATATATATATATATACATATATGTACAGACCGACGAGTGGCCGGGAATCGAACTCGCGTTCCGAACAATGGCAATTTTATGTTCCACCGAATGAACTTTAAAACGATTACATTACTTACTGTCTGTTTTCATTTTGTCTTACCCTTTAGTTATACATCTGCATACACATATTAATTATATTTACGTTTGACCACTCATGTTTGCGTTGATACCAGTTTTCCTCAACATGTTCCATTTTTACCGCTGTACGACAGATTTCATCAATAGGCAATGAAATATAGTGTGAGAGCTTATTTACTACAACAGGCTTATCTATTCATATTATAAAACATAAAATTAACTCACTCTTCTAATGTCCAAATAATTGATTTCAATTTTATTGTCGGTTCATATTTTAACTTATTTAAGAGTCATATGTTCCTACTTACGGATACCCCAAACGATGTTGGGTACTCTTAACGATATTAAAATTTAAATAGAAAGACGATCAGTCAATCAAAAAAAGATAAATTAGATGCTGAAAGTCTTATGTAGTAGAATTCGAAAGGAGAAAAAACTCGAAAAAGAAATAAAATATTGTTAATAATCAGTGTTGTTAAAATACGTAGGTATTATTTATTAAAAAAATAAATTCTATATAACTTTAATTATTTTAAGATAATAGAGTTATTTAAGGTAATTAAATATTGACAAAAGTGTATCTTTTTACACACACATAAGTAACTAGAGTAAGCCATAATTAACATCAACAAAGATTTTTATTTTGACCAAAATATTACTAAAAATGAACTGACTTAATATTTATATATAATCTATTGAATAGAAAACTGATTCATGTATATGTTTTAGATGTCATAATAAAACTTACATGAACTATTAATTTAAACCAATTACATTACTAGAGGCCGTTCCAAGAAAGATAAAATATCCAGAGTTAAATGTTTAAAAAAATTGATTTCATATGGAATTTTCTTTTTCTTACAATCATATTATTTTCCTAAAAAACAACAATATTTCTGCCGATATATTCATAACAGTATTTCACGTTCCTTTAAAAAATGAAGGAAGTTTTATAAAATATGTTTTCACCAATAAAATTGTCTTTTCGTTAGTTCAATTGCCCGAAATTAATGTTATATTTTAGATAATACTAAAAAAACTGTTGAAATAAAAACAATTTCTTATTATGAATAATACGTAATAATTAGAAAATATTTATAGTAATTGAACGAAATCATGGGTGATATCTAGGAATATCTATGATTGTAAATGAGGTGAAAAAAAATCATTTTATATCATTACACACAAGAAATAAAAGGTAATGTTTTTATTATACCCCACATAAAGAAAAAAAAATGAATACAGAAAATAGGTACAACTTTTTATTTTGTTTTATGTAAAAATATACAAACATACATTTCATATGTTGCAAGAGAAAAAAAGGTAAACTGCATGACTCATTTTAAGTAGCATGCCTTAATCATAACATATATCAAAATAAGATTAATTTTCATTGTCTTTAATCAAAATGATAATTAACTAATTTATTGATAATATAATTATTTTCAGATTGCTGTTGTGCTAGGTACAAAATAAGTAGTGATAAATAAAATCATACACGTGAAATATCGCTCATTAGACAATAATTTATCATTCTCGGTAGACTATTGTTCAAATTACTGAGAATATAATTTTCAATTCTCTAAACCTAACTCAACTGTGTCTTATAATATTCACTTACATTGAAATAATTTTACATTATATTCCCATTTTAACTGTTAAAACTACGAACTGAAACTGTATTGATAATTTATTAGAAGATAATGGAAGCTCTCTATTTCGTCCCAATATTTTCAAGTGCCACGAAAAATTTTGCTGAAAATCTTTACAATTTTTGGAGCGAGTGACGTTCAGTAATTAAAAACAGTAGGAATGAGTCTAAGGTTGTTTCTCAACTTAAGAGATAGAGATGGATAGAATTGAAAAGAGGGAGAAAGGAAGGGAAGTAAAATGTGGGATGTAACTGAGTGGGAGAGTAGGGAGAAAGAACGAGAGAGGAAGAGTTAGGAAAAATGAAAGAAAGAGAGAGGATTTCGGAATGGCGCAAGGATGGGATGGCGAGGGGCAGAGTGGAAAGTTAGTAGTAATGAGGGGAGTAGCATAGCGTCATAAGGGAATATTGGAGCAGCATTAGTAGTTGAATTGGATAGCAGAAGATGGAGGAGTGTGTTGAAGAGGGATAATTAAGGAGGAAGGGTGAAAAGAAAGGAGAGAGGGAGTTAAACAGAAACCTAGATAGAGATAGGAGATATAAGAGGGAAATGGGAAACGCTCGCGGCAACGACACATCTTCGATTAAAATATCTTCGATTTATATTAAATTCGAAATATTTCTAACAGCCAAAAAGTCAGCTTACGTCGCGTCGCGTAGTAATTCACTCCCATAAAATTTGTTGCTCAAAATGACGTATGTATGAAAATCTGCTCAAATCGTCGTGGGCCATGGCTGAGATGATAGAGAAATAAAAATATATGGCATAAGTAGAGTAAAATGTATTAAAGTAGTAAATAGAGTAGGACAGAAGAAAACAACAAAATATTATTTAAAATAAATCACTAATTAGTGCATCGTAACCATACAATGAGATAAAACTTACTTATAAACAAGGTATTATTTAAAAATGACTATGAAGAAAGTACTTAACCTTTAATTTATGAAAAAAATAACTTATTTACAAATAACAATATCTAGATTTAATTGATTACCATAATAATAAACGTTTACTCTTCAATGATCGTCGACACGGTCGCCAGAGTCATCACGCTCGAAATTGGTGACCTGAGATATGGTTGCAGGACAAACAGGTTCTGGACATATTAAATAGCTCAAAACCTCTCTTTAAACCTTTTTCCTAGATTTGGTACACTTTCGAAGAGATAAAATTTTCAGACCTGATATTAAAAGAAACAAATTCGTTAAGTTCCAATTCGTATTAACCCGTGGGAACTTCCGAGAGTGATGTTTGTGTATTTTTCGGATCTCTCTATAATGAGCTTTCAGTGCCTTTTCTGATAATTGCCCTATTTTTAGTATGTGTATAAATATTATATTAATACCATGGACCAATATTTCGTGTACTGTTACCGGTATGTGATTGAATGAAAATTGACTTAATTTTTCAATAATTTTATCGTAACCACAAGAAATAACAGTGAGAATAACTACCATTTTATAATCAGTTTCATTTCAGCAGAAATTTCTGAGTTTCTGAAAAATCACCTAAAAATGTTACTGTCATTTGTTAAACCAAACACTTGCTTAGGCTTGTGGACAATAAGACCAAGGCTTGGATTTGTTTCTTTGCTAAAGCATTCTTGTTACTGTCGTCTCTCACTTATCATGATTTTATAGGAAGATGATATGCAATATGGAGCAGATTCTCAAAGAAATTATTTCACTCGTGTACAGGAGAAATGCCGATTCTATAAAATTCTACATTTGCAAATTTTCCAAAGGTTTATTCAACTCTAAAGGCTTTGCGCCACATATAAGCACTTGAACGTACTACCGGCATTAGACGCAATAATACATATACTACCATCGACCATTGTGAAGTGAAAATCAATAGTAATATAATTCTGGAAAAAAAATAGTCTGCATGTAGGTTGCGAACCATAAGTGACCAGGTAAGTGACAAATAGAATCCGAAAACTTTCATTCATCATATAAAGGAATATGATTGAATTTGCATCTACAATTTTTTACCGTAGATCTTTAAAATTGCAATATCACAAAAAATAGAAAGTAAACATTTAAAGACGTTGCCATGTAACGCAAATGAACTATTGTGATATAAACGGTAAAAAAGTAAATTTTTAAAATGTATACCTTATTTAATATTTATAAGTTAAATGCGCACTCCAGCACAGAAGGAATTTTTGGGTAAATACGGGTAACATTTCTATGTTTGAACTACCCTCATTTGGACTTTCCAATAACTAAAGTAGAAATAATTATATCTCAATGGCCCATAATTAGCTCTAATTTTAATTCCAGATATTCTAATCGATCCGTTTACCTTATGTTTTCTATATTTCGAGCAACTACTTGTATGGAAATATGCTACTGTGGGTCGTCGCTAAGCGACTCGTTCTCTATGTATATACAGGGAACATTTATTGAGTCTAATTTCGGGTATGATCTTGTTTTTTATTTTAGTTTCATTAATACAACACGTAAATTAAGAAAATTTTTTAGGTATTCGTTTTGTCAGATTATTGTTAGAGACGACTGAGAAATTAATTTCCACATTAAAATTAAATTATATCTCTTCATTTAAGTTAAAATATTGACATAGAAGGAAATAAATACATGATTGAAATCGATAATAATGAAAAAACATTTACCTAAAATTATTTCTTTTATAAAGGGAGGAGAACAACATTTATTGAAGACTCAGAAGCCTTCAGATTAAATTATAAATATTTTTTTATTAATATATTCTAATAATATGTTGGACATATGTTTTTTTTAATAAATTACTGAATATTAATGAATTAAATAAATTAGAATAGAAATGACCTTTCGGTCTACAAATGATATTTTTTATAAATTTGTGTAAATCCAAACTCAAAGGTGGCAAAGTTTGAAAATGGGATATATTACGTTTACTGCAAGGTGAAGTTAAATGAACCAAATAGAAGTGAATTTAATAAAAAAATTGAGAGATGCTATATAAATATACCAAACAAAAGTTAAAAATAGCAAAGTGGAAGCAGGTGACAAAACATAAAACCGATAACTACACAATTGAACTTACTTTTCATTGAAATGGTCTTCAATATCTTCTCAACAATTTTGCACATAGCTGGCAAATATCTAAATTACCAGCTATGTTTAAAACCGTTAAAGAGTCTAGTTATAATAATTGTAATGATAACGTATAAACATTTGACAATATTTCAATTATTTCAATCCTTTATGAAGTTATTAACCTTGGGCATTTACAAAATAAATCACGCCACGAGATTATATTACTTGTTGATATTTTAATACAAATAGTTTAGAAAATATTACATCTTTGACATTATTTCATACTATATATACTAAAGTAGAAAACAGACCTTCATTCCCTACTTCACTTAAAAGATTGTCTGAAGTTCCAAATGCACTGAAATTTCAAGGAATATTGAAAGGAATTTTTAGCAAAAATACTATGCTGATAACCAACCTAAAGATGTAGTTACAATGAAACCTAGGTCGTGGTAAAGAAATGAAAGAAAGTAGAAATAATACCACATCACGTAGTTTCATTTAATTGTGAACAATTAATTTCTACAAAATTAACGCCAAATATATTCCATATTTAATTTTTTTTCCATCAGGACATTCCTGTCATTATTTCTAAGATCATTATACTTTTATTATTCTTAATATCTTATATCGATAATTTTCGAGGTTGAATTCGTCATTGCTTTAAAGCATTATTGTTTACAGAAAGAGATATGATCCATCATCTGCGCATTTTTTGTACAATATCCGATATAATAAACTATTATATATGACACCATTCGGCGTAAAAGAAATATGCGAAGTCATCTTTATATATATTTTAAGGTATATATATTATCTGATTGATAGTTTACTTGCATCACAAGGCCATGTTTTATTTTGTTTTTAATTTTAGTCAGTTCAAATATGAAAAAATTAAATTCATTTCTCATCTACCTAAAAGAACATTACTGAATCAATATACATTTATTAACAGGATATTTATAAAACGTTTTATTGTTTTTTATTAGCCTTATCGTGATAAATATATAACTATTACATGTATGCTCAGAAAGTGTTTTAATAAGATTATATTTAATTATCGTGGGATGTTTTTATTACAAACTATTCCATCTCGAGGAATATATCGATTGTGTTACTATTATCTTTAAAGTATTACAAACTTCCTATGTGCCTTTACATAAATATTACGTGTGAATACAGCTAGCTATGAAATACCCAAACCAGTACATTGATATATGATTTTTAAGCAATGTTTTATCAATAACGCCATATTCTCAATTTTCCTTATCAGAGAATGACGGACGCGTTTTTCGAAAACATAGATGCTCTTATATGGAAAATAGCAAACATAATTATGAAGTTCGTTAAAAAATGTTCCTGTTCTTATGATACTTAGCTCCAAAAACTAAGAGTACCTTATTTCACCTCAAATTGAGTTTCCATATAACCTGTCATGAGTCCTTGCCGGAGACTTTAACACATGCGATTCAAAATGATAGTTTAGTCGTATGTCTGAACAAAACCATTGAAATATATCACAGATAGTATTATTTTCTCTTCATTTCAGTTTAAATTTAGCTCAATAATAACATCCGGTGCTAACGTGTCAGTAGATAAATTTGTACTTGATATTACCCCTAATTTTTTAATTACGGTTAGCTCGTGACACAACCTGTTATACTGATTTACAATCCGCTATGGAATTTAGCATCCATTGTGGGTATAAGGATTCACATATACGACACGACATTTTCGTTTATCTTCACTCTTCTATCGAGACGAGATACGCGATGACGAAAAAGTGATACGTTACGTGGCCTTTCCTTAAATGATATATATTTTATGCGTATGTCCTCTAAACCCTTGAGAAATAAATTATATACCGTTTAATGAAAGGCCATCTAACGTATCGGTTTATAAATACACATTTACGTCATTTTATCTCAGTAGACTCTAAAATCATTCCCGTAATATTTTGGTGATCACGTATATATTTGTTTCACTACACTTTTTTGTATTTCCACATTAGATGTAAAACATCCAATAAGAAATATAATGTTTGGTGCTTAATGAGAAATGCAAGTTGCTCTAATTTATGTGTCTTATGATTCTCGCATGTCAGTTTATATATTCAAAACAAGCATTTCTAAGATGATGTATAAGCTCATCTGAGGTTTTCGATGTGGTTATATAATTGACACTTGGTGTAATGCTAATATTTTATATCGCTAATATGTCAAAAGTTTGTAAGTAGTGAAATCGTTTACCAGGCCATGAATTGAAATTATATATTCAGTTCGTGCAAACTATAACACCTAGTGCTTTGTAATAAGATTATGGCCTATGGATATACTTATATACAACACCAAGAGCCACAAATTATGGAATGTATCGTGAAATTCAATATTTATGAAACTTGAATAAACGAGATGACCTAAACTAGTAGTACATAATGGTGTTGAATATATTTACTAAATGAAACTACATGATGTACTATTATTTTAATTTCTTTACTACAACCTAGATTTCGTTGTAATACAAAATCTTCAGGTGTGCTATTAGCCAAGATTAACATACATAATAGCCCACCTGAAGATGTAATACAACGAAACTTAGGTTGTGGTAAAGGAAATAAAGAAAGTAGAAAAAATACTACATCACGTAGTGTCATTTAATTACGAATATAAAGGTGTTTCAATTATCTATATGCTGTAATTTAGATGTAGTCATATTGAGACTGTGTTAAAATCATTAGTATAGTTTTGAGTAACCAGTTTTTACCGTTTATGATTGTCATATTGATTGGCTCTTAAGCCAGAAAATTGTGTAAATGTTTAAAATTATTTTTATCCCTTATTACAACTAACCTTTCAAATAACCTGAAAACCTTACATTAGATACCAATTTACAAAAATATCAACGATCTATTTTTTTCAGTAATACAAATAGAATTATAGATAACATGAGAAAAAAAAATTGCAGCTACTCTGTCTTATGCCATTTTCCTTGTGTTATCTGTGAATTTTTAAATGTGCTTTCAGAATATTTCCTTTTCTATATTTTAGGAGAAAATTTAAAAAAATCATGTGAAAAGTAAATATTTCGCGTTTCTTTTAAGAATTCCATTGCAAAAAAACTATGAAGCATGTATCAAATAAAGTACCTGACGAACCGGCTTAAGTTCAGATTATGTACGTTATTTAATTTCATTAAATTAGAGGATTACAAAATTATATATTTTTAGAAGGTTTACTAACAAAAAATAATTTTATTGTTTAAAAATAAGTATACTCATACTGAATTTATTTTCTTTGTAATTAAATTTATATCAACATATTTTAACAAAACTTAAAGTACAATACTTTATTCTTTTATCTACTTCGTGAGATCTGTCTTAATTCAAAGAATATCATATAAACTCTCTAGTGATTCTATTTGTCTTTCACAACGTCTACCGTTGCATGCGACTGATCTTCATTGTTGGGCTTTAACTCATTCCCATCTTTTCTTCTTTGTCCTGAAACTACATAAAAAAATAATTTGTAACAATAAATTGTGTCTCTGTCCTCTTTGAATCGTTTCGTTAATAGTTTCGAAAAATTAATTTAATTTATGATATTTGAAATATTCATGATATTTGAATTGACTATTTGAAGTATTCCTAAGTGAGGATATGTGACTTTTAAATTAGATAAAATAGGAATTGAATATACCACTACCATCAATTATGTAGACATTGAAGGAGTGAGTGAGGTTTTTTTGGTAGGTTTTGTGTAATACATTTTTAAGAGGTCTGTACAAATGTAGACAGAATAGCTTACTGAGCCAAATAGACCCTTCTAATTTATTCTATAGGAAATAAGTGAAATTAAAATTACTGCGATGAGAAATGGAACTTAGGACGGTGCATTATAACAAATTGGTATCAGGATAAAAATAACTTGTACCAATTTGAATATAAATAATATTTTGGTATTTAAAAAATATGCATGGATATATAATTAAAGGTAAGGCAAAAATGAGAAACTGGAACTAACAGATAGTGAATAAATCAATCCTTTAAAAGTTTTATGAAACATAAATCGAATTAGAGGTAATTATTTTCATTGTCACACGTGAACTTATAGGAATGAAAATTAAGTGATAATGAAAAATTAGGATCTTCAAAGTAATGTGAACCTTCAATGTCAATCAGTTTCTGGAAATGAGAGAAAGTTACGATAAAAAAATTACAAGGTCATGTATATTAAGTTGCTTCTTACCAAATGTTGCAAAATACTTTAGATTTATGCCACTAGTACGTTATTATTAAACAATGAGTAGATTACAAACTATTTCCCGCCACAAAATTGAATAAATGTGTTTGTATTGTATGAACCAATTTCTATAAAGGACGAAAGTATTGAAATATATAAGCTAAATTATTGCCTTGTACCGAAGGTTACAAATACAATCACCATCAAGGTCATTGAATATTCTTTTCTTTGAAAAGGTCAACCGATTAAAGTGACTAATTTCGCACTTTGGTATTGATGTACTAAATAGGTTGATAAGAAAACAAATATATTTAAATAGGAGTTAAATCTAATTATATAGTCCACCATCACTACGTTTATTACACGTGTGAGCATCTCTATTTCTACGATGAACTGTATACCTACTGACGATAAATTAAGAATTAAAAATATTTGATAAGAGCACCGTTTTTATAAGCACGATTATATCAAAGTAATTTAATTATCATAAGTATCTCATATTTAACCAAAATTAGCAATGGCTTTTAAATTTCAAATTATTTCTAATCCCGTTACAATTTTCATATTAAACTGACAATTATCACTAGTCATTGCGAGAGCTTAATCTTATGAAGATAGAAACATATTTCATAATTTACAAAATATTTCAGAATATTACTATTTAGCAGCAACCTTCGGTGCATGTACAGTAGGTAACTCCGGTAAAAAGACCTTACATATACAAAATATATGTATATATATATATATATATATATATATATATATATATGTATATATATATGTATACGACAACGAGCTCTTATCAATATTTTATCCTAGATACATTATTATGCGGAGCCTAATTTCTTATTAAATAAAATTAAATAACTGCGAAATGGTATCCACTTAGAATTATTAGTATATCGGCTTACTATGTAATTCTGATTACGTAAAAATATTGCTATTTCTTGATATAAACTTGAAGGAATATTTAACGCATGAGAAATACAATTTTGCTACTAGAAAAACAAAATCCATAGTAATTAAATTTAATTCTCCTTTTCTTTGGCGAATTCAAGCAAGTGTTTGTATTCTTTTGAACAATAATTCAGAAGACTTAGATATAAGATCTAATATAAAGCTAAAATAATATAAATATATACTCACTTTTAGCAATTAGCATGTTGCAAAGATCGGCAAATGGCGCTTCCACGACAACGTAGAGAATGACGGAAGCAATGATCGTAAGACCAACATCGCTTATGTACCTATCGAACTAATAAGTACATAATTTTATTAAGTAAACAAACATTCGTATAGTACTTTTTTCTTGTCACATTGGATATTAAAAATACTTTCGCAGAAAAATTAGATTGAATGAATTCAGTGGAAAATCATTAAGTTGACAATTCACTAATTCTGCCAAAATTTTTACAACACATTTTATTATGATAAGATTTTAAATATAGAAGCAGTCATAAAATCAGATCGATATCTTAATACTTGTAGTTTTCTTCTTATTTCATTAAATAATATAGGTCAATGCACTTCAAAATAATTCCTCTTCAATTTTATTTTATAAAATTGTTTCAGAATGCTCGTGAAAACATCTGGTGATATTATTTGATTATTTAAAAAATATGAATTATTGCAATGTGTATATTTTATTATACACATTGCAATAATACTGAGACTGGTGAGAAGACAGAAAACATACCATGGCGGGATTACTGAACGCAAAAGGTGCAGAAAACGATCCCACGACCACGAACATGATTTGAAAATGTACCAAATACATTGCGTAGGATAGTCGTGCTGGAATTGTCCACATACTATGACCTAAAAACCACTGTACCGGACCTGCGGAGAACCCTTATTTTAAATTAATTACGAAGATTAAGAGACATTTTATTTAAAGTAAAACTAAGCTTTAATTAATATGAAATAAAATATTGGTTAAAAATTAAGAATTTACTGTTGCGGAACACATTTGATCGTACGATAATATGAATAAAGAATATTTTTAATGTTATATGGACTACGTATTTTAAAGTAATTATAGTCGCAAAAGGTATTTAAAAGTAGTACTTGAACTTATTTGTGTAAATTATATAGCCAGAATAGATTTCATAAATCTTCGGAAATTATTAATAGCAGGAAATGAAATATGGAAGGTTTATTTTTATCCTCGGTTTTGTACAGAAATACAACGATTAAGAAGTTAAAATTAATACCGCACGGTATTAATCTTAATACGGTAGTGTTTAATAAAACTATAACATGTACAGTTATTTCTTTTAGAACACGATCGCATTAAAATCTATTTTCTCAAATAATTAATTGTTGATCGAAATTTATTTCGTAGCCACATTTTGTCTTTGTAATGAACATATCTAGCAGTGTTGCAAATATTCCCAGTTCGTTTATTAAATTTTATATTTCACACAATAAAACATAGATTTTATATCATATTTTATTATGTTTTTCTTACAAACTGATTATATATTTTAAATAATTGTTTGTAGGAAGGAAATCAATATCCATTTCATATTTATTTATGAGTTTTATTGAGTGACACCTATGATTTTTATTTCTTTTTATTTAATTTGGTTATCTATATGCAGTTTAATATATAAATTAAAGAAAAACAACTTAATTAATGTTTAAGCAAAAACCTTGAAACACAAGTATTTATTATTTCATTGTCACGCATCTTATGTAAGAAAAATAGAAAATAATACTACGAAAATGCCAATTTATTAAAGGGTCCAAATCTAAAAATTTGTGATTTGTATGTCACCAATATGTACTTATTTACTTTGGTCACATAGCCCAATGACAATCATACAACCATGATAAATTTATTGTAATGAGTAAAGTTGAAGGAAAACTCCTTATGGCTGAACACCTAACCGCTGGTCAGACCAGGTTAAGATTTTCACGGGTCTCTCAATGACTTCAGCCAGCAACTTTAGAGACGGACACAATCTTCAGCAAAGCAAAATACATAAAGAGAGACAAAGACAGTTTTCCTTAAAAACTGTCAAGCCAACCTATTATGATATGCCGAGTGCTCATTTAACATCGCTAATAGAAAAGTCATTTATTCAAATCCAACGGACAATTTATGGGACTTATTTAATATTTTCCTGTTAATTAAAACTTTGAAACAACTCTAAAATGAATAGGTCCGTCGTGCCTGTTTTGATGAGTTTAATATTTGTTCACATACGTAACTGATATTTGAAGTGTCATATAAATAGGCGTCTTCATGCATCAAAATGACGAAATAAAAAATTGGAAAAACCTAAATTTTTTAAATCGCCCCAGCTTTGTCAGATTAGGTTTTAAAGTGTATGAATTTCTGAGAACAGTTTTAAATATAAAATATCTTACCTCCGAATCCATGCATGCAGGCCACAATAACGCCTCCTACGCCAAGTACCCAGGCTGGCTTGTGCCACGCTTTAAAAAAAATTATGGTGCTCGAGCTAACACCTTCGTTCCCGCTGGAGTATAAACCGTAGAAAGGTAATATCAGGAGGGCGGCAGTAATTATCCAGTGGAAAAACATATAGAGCTATAAGAAACAAGATAAATATTCCATTGTATAAATTTAGCAAACTGTTATTGATAATACCAGAAGTAACTATCAGCTGAAAGCAAACTGGGTTAGATTATAATAAACTAAAAAACTAGGATAGTATACGTTCTCTATTACTGTTGTAACAAAAGTTGGAAAATAAAAATAAACTTTGAAGGCGTCAAACGGCTATCACGTAAATTATCATTTCTTTATTTATTTTTTAAAACTTGTAATTCTCACCAGAATCACAAGTTTTTTCAATATTATAGAAAGCTAAATACTTCTGAATATTAATGAAATAATTTTAGAGCCGTCTGGATTTAGTATGAAGAACGTTTTCTCTCGTTTCAAAGAAATAAACTTTTCTCCGAATAATTTACTAACATTTTAATGATTGGGAGAAAAATTGACTAAAAATTGCATTTTTGAAAATAAACCCCAATGACACAAATTTTAACAGTAATCATGAGTTAATTTTTTTGTGATGAATTAATTTAAATTAAAATTTAATTCGATGATAATGGAGCTCATTGTAAAATAAAAATATTTAAGGTTTGTATTTTACTATTTCAAAAGTTAAAAATATTATATAGAACATCACTTTAAACACATTTAAAAAAAAACTAAATACTCTAGACACTTCTGATAAAGTTTCAATTCCGTGCAATTATTTACCTTGTTTTGTTTTTAGGCAGTAGCCTTATTTTGTAACTAATCTGTATAAATATCACAAAAAATTAAATTATCAATATTTCTTTATTTTGTAGAGACCATGTGTTCTTTGCTAGTTTCTGGTGTGTAAAAAATATAATTTATAATTCCTTTGACGGATCTGAACAAAATTAACCACACCAGATAAAGTACATATGCGGCTAAAAATATCATTATTTTTCATGAATGAAATAATATAAACTACGTTATTTTACAAATGTTTTTACTAGACGATATCCTTTCTGTTACAATGTCAATGAAAATAAAGTTCTCATGAAATCAAAACAAGCGTTACGTAAGCATGTGTCAATGTTTTTATACAGAATTCTTGATCTAGTTTAATTATCGGGACGACAATCAAAAGTAATATGGATATTTACCTTATTAGTAATTGAGATGTTCCTTTTCTTCAATTGGAACATAACGTAAGCAAGAACTATTCCGAAGAGAAACTGGCTGGTGCATCTTGTAGTATTTTCGAAGAGCCGATCCCAGAAGGTGTTAGTGGTTGGTTCTTGTATGCTGAAATATCGCAAGAGTCGTACTGTGAGACGATGGGCTAACGAAATTATTTTTTATTTACGTGTTTTCTAATTCATATACATTTATATCGATTGTCTTATATTGAATTCGAACACTAGAAAAATAATGAGAACGATGTTCTATTAAATTGAATCCAAAATTATTTCTTAAGTAATAATTGAGAATTTGATCTATTAGCAAAACTTTAAAAAAATAAAATATGCTGTTGAGCATTTTAGTACATTATAAAATATGTGATATAATTACGATAACTGCGTTTAAGGAAATAAATTATCAATTCAAAAAGTGTTGAAAAACTGGTTGTTTTTTGCCACCTATAGTATTTTCAAAAGCGTATCCAATATAGTTAATATAATGTTAAAATAGTGTTATAGTTAATACAATGTTCATCCTATTTACTAGAAATAGTTTAGGGATTTATGTTCAAGAGAGTATGTACATATAAATTCATATATATTCCCATATTTGTAAAATTTATATTAAAAAGCAAAGTAACTCATAAAAACAGTTTAGAGCGATTAATGTAAACTTACAAGGTTAACGGTGTATCAGTATAGTAAACAAAATGATATCCTAAAACAGCTCCCAATGCCAAGATGCAGAATACAATCAATGCGCAGATCGCTATTTTCAATCCACCGAATAAGAACACGATCACAATCGGTGCAGCTAAATTTAACTGCATGTCAAACGCTAGGTACCACGATTGAATCAAGCACTGAAAAGTGGATAACGGGTATTAAATTATTTTAAAAAATAAAAAATACAAAAATTGGGAAATAAGGTTAAATAAATTCAAAGTAGTGAAAGTAAATATATTTGTAAGACATTGAAGAGTTTAGTTCCAGTAAGGTGTTTTAAACTAAATAAAAGGACTGCACTTTAATTTATATACATATAAACATTAAATAAAAATGGTATAAGTTTACAATTAACGTTGAGAGGAATTATTTCATAATTGTAAAATTATGATATTTTCAGCCGCATATGCACTCAATTTGGTTTGGTTCATTTTGTTCAAATACGTCAAAGGAATTATCAATTATATTTTTTACATATCAGACACTAGCAAAGAATACATGGTTTCTACAAAATAAAAAATATTGACAATTCAAAAGTTTTGTGATAGTCATACAGATCAATTACAAAATAAAGTTACTCTCCAAACATAACAATTCAAAATAATGTTCCTTTATAGTCCTCTTGAAGGATATTATATATTATATATAAGAAGGTAGTGGTACACATTTATATGCGAAGTGTATGTACTTATTATTTTTGTTATGCGCTTAGAAAATTATTAAGGTATAATTATTGAGACAAATTTAAATTTTATTTTGACAAAAAGACAGAGAATGGTGACACACACACATATATATATATATATATATATATATATATATATATATATATATATATATATATATATATATATAGAGAGAGAGAGAGAGAGAGAGAATGTTGGCAATAATCGGTATGTCATGCTGTTACTGCAGCTTGAAACAGAGTAATAGTTTGAAGAAAAGGATGGATAATAAAAAAAAATGTTTGCTAGCAGATTTCTGTATAACTTAATTTGTATATATCAAAGTGAGTGAGTTTTTTGTTTAGTTCATCATCAATAATATTTAGTAATTTCTATTTATTTCGTAAAATTTAATTGTACGAAACAAAAAAGTATATTATGGGTAATTCGTAGAGGTAGCCACAGACATTTTTTTTGGATTTTCAATCCCCATACTGATAATAGAATTTGACTTATCATTTAAAAATATCAGAAATTAATTTGAAGTATATTACACTAACCATTGATGAAGGCCGCAAGTAATTCTGCAGATAAATCATATTCACCCACCAACCGTCCACACAATTTTGCATTGCCCAGTCAACAGAAGCCCAGTAGGGACCATCACTCACGTGGTTGAAAAAAGACATTTGCAGTAACATAACTGCAGCAAGTAAAGGTGTCAGACGTAGATATCGGTTCAAATAAATGATAGGTACTGACTTTGCATAAGTTTCTGGAAAATTTGATGTTAAAATATAATAAGTACATTTATTAACATATATGAACGTAAATGAACTAACTCTTTGTTTAGAAATAATTATAAGGGCCAAAATAAAGACAATTCACATGACGCCAATATTAAAGTAAATATGTAGCACATGTATTCACAGTACAATCTCCCGTAACATAAATTTAAAACTATTTAAACTGTTGCACTGAATGCTTTCTATGCACATAATACTTTGATATTTAAAAATTCTTGCAATTGTATAAAGATTATATTGGTATATACTTTTGAAAACTACTTATGATTTTAAATATGTTAGTTTAATATATATGAAAATTTACTGTATAGAAATGATTCAAATCATCACGTTTACCTTTCTTACTTAACTTTTTAAGTATAGACCAGGTAAGCAAAAAAGCTGCTAAGTAGAAGAAAGTGTCGACGGCTAAATGAGCGCCAAATATCCATGTTATACCAAATGACTCAACAAACTGCAAACAAGAAGAGTTTTATGATCAACTGGAAAAAATTCTGCAAAATAAATTAATTTATATTTAGAGGAATTTGCGAAAATTGATTTACAATTTTCTAGTTTTGAGATCAACTGGAAAATTGTAAATAAATTTTCGCAATTGCCGCTAAATATAAATTAATTTATTTTGTTGAAAACTTGAAAGTAAACATAAGAATAAATTTCAAAATCTGATCTAGTCGAAAAGGACTTGAAGTATGAATTGATTATGACTTATTTTTTTAAAACAATTCATGGTAACAAAATATGTAATCCATTTTGTTAATTTATCAAAAAGTGTTTTACACCAACGATAACTTCATTGTCAGTTATTTATTAATTACAGTGATTTAAATATTTAGAGCCTGTATTTTTTGACATTGTATCCGGTATTGAACATCAAATTTACATAGTAATTTAATAAATAATTTTCTTTTGTAATAAAACGTGCATAACTATTAACTAGATTTACTACTTTATAATGTCGCAATGAGTTAATATTAAAAGTGTTACTATTGATCAATAGGCAAACATCTCAAACTATATTACCTGCAATAAAGTCTGAGGATTGGTTATAACACCGTGTTCCACTGAAGTATAAGTATGACCCAAAATGATCCACAATGTTGATAATACTCTGATTCCATTGATACTACTGAGAGGATTTTCGTTCTTGGAATAAGTTGTCAGCTTATTCATTTGGTGGTATGCGGAAAATGTCTTTGCTATTTTTGGCACATCTGTCAGATAATATTTTTGCGATAAATTTTATACGAAAATAATTAAAAGTAGGTTTTCAAAATACAATATTCTAAGCTAGGTGTTCCATTTGATATTTACTTCAATTTTTTTGTTTTTATTTCGTTACAACTGCTTAATATTTACCTAAAGTTGAGAAATATGTATTCATTGTTTATATGTTTTTAACATCATTTTGTTATAATTTATAAAAATGTGCATTTATGCATTATTACCTTTACAATATAATATCTTGTTGCATAGTTCATAACTTGTGCCTGCTAATACTAAAATTCCCAGAATGGAAAAGAGTACTCTGGAAGAAATGGTCATAATTTTTTCTATTATTACAAAATATTTTAAAAAGAAAGTGTAAATAAAAAAAAACTATTTTAATTTAAGCTTTTCCTACAGGTAGAACTAACGAGTCAGCGGATGTCTGGTAATAAAAAAAAAATTAACCAACATGAAAAAATATAAACCACTCTTGGTCTTGTATTAAAAAAAACTAAAAGAGAATGCAAACCATACAGTAGTAAAAGAAAGTGTATTAAAGTAGTAAATTAAAGAAGTGTATTAAAGAGTACATTAAGTACTGAAACGATACATATTAATGTGTTTTAGATCAATATAATGTTTTAAAATCATAATCTGGTTTTCTCACATTTACTGTCATGTTTAAATCGTTGTTTTAATATATATATATATATATATATATATATATATATATATATATATATATATATAAACCTATGTCCCGATTGACTGACATATCAACGCCCAGCCAAACCGTTAATAATAGAAATTGGGAGAGAGTGTTGGTTGTATACTGAAGGCATCGTTTAAGAAGGGATTTCTCGACATTCATCGCCTAAGGGGAAAAAAGGGGTTGTCAAATTTGAATGAGAAAAATATTTCTATTTTAAATTTTTACTTGAAGCTTGGTACCAAAGCCCTTCAACACAAATAATTTATATTATATTTTAGCATTTTCCGAGATTCAACCCCATAAGGGGGTGAAAAAGTGTAGCTAAATTTGTATGGGGGAAATATGTTTATGGTAATTGTAATGCTTCGAGGAAGATTGTTACCATGATTTAATTTTGCGCGTGCCCAGAAAAACTGAAAATTAAAAATATGACTGAAATTAATAAAACGAATCATTTAGGGGAGCAAAGCTGCGAGAAAGAAACTAGTTTAGTTACATATATTATGTATATGGGAAAGTTTATGTGAGAAATAAGTGCATTTTGCCACTAAGCTGCAGTTTAAAATTTTTGTTTTCGACATAAATGTCAGTGACACGAAATGCTTTTGAGCGTAGCTCTGGAAAAAATTGGAAACTAGGATGCATTTAATATTATGAAACTTGTTAAAAATAAAAAAAAATGAGAGGTATATAAATAATAAAATTGGAGTAATTTTCAAAAATGGTAGCGTGAGATTTTTTTTTACCCAAATGGAGAATATTATATTGTTATATAAAAATACACACGTAAAGGCACATACACAGCCACAATATCTTGCGTTGCAAAAGGCTTATCATTGGCCATTCTGCAAAAAAATAGTTCGTTTTGTAATTCGATGCCTGGTAGCAGATCGTCCATCGAAGCAGGACAAGCGTCGGGGACACATACCGCCATTAGGCCTGAAATTGACATGCCAGGGGGCAGTGCAGGAGCTCTGTGGAGGAAATAATTGAGTAATTTATATATAGTTTTATATTATAACTTTAAAAAATTAATTTAATTTTAAAAAGAATATGACAGTAATGGAATTATGTTTCAACAATATTTGAAAATTTACCACTGACTATATAGCAAAACTCTGATATGGAAGGAAATGGTAAGTATATAAAAATATTTCTGTCCCAAATCGGTTAATATATTCAATTAGAAGGTACAAATTTATAGTTTTTGCTCTTATATAACAATAAAAAGTGTGTTTTTGATCATGCCTTTCATTGTATGTCAGTATTTTCTGCACAGAAAATTTTCGGGATTTTTTATTTAACTGCTATACAAATAATTACTGTTACCATGTTTTAGAAATGGTTCAAAAAGTATATAAAGAGTTTAAAATTATAAAAAAATGTGTATAAGAATCTTCAAAACTTGGTCAAGAGATTCCTTCCTTTTCTTCGTTTTGATCATAAATAATAAATTTATTTAAAATTCATTTCCCTCTATCGAAATTTAACTTTTCTAAGGAAATCAAGAGAGTTGATTAAGTTTTTTCAAGCTCCTACTATGGGGATAAATAATTTTCCATGCCAGTGTTAATTATTTTTTTAATTAAAAATGCTTCCCAATCGAGGTTATTAATCCGTTTTCTATTCAAGTCATCTTATTATTATATTTTACTTCTCACAATTTATTAAATTGGTTAAGTGAAAATTAAAAAAATGTGGGATGGTCGTTGTCATTGAAAAAATGTTAAATAAAGTTTAAGGCACAGGAATTTAGAAGAAATGTTTTTAATTAAAATGATAATAAATATGAGTTAACGGATATGTAAACAAGGATATTATTTTAAAAGTAGTATTTCTTTATTTTTATAGATTTCGTTGCTCAATATGATAATTTAAAATGTTAAAGCTGGGAGTACGCCCCAACTTGATTTTGTTATCATTATTTTCAGGCGATAAAGATAGTTTTGAACCAAATAAATTCAAGCATGTGAAGTGCCTGTTGAATGAATCTTAATTCTTGTTCATTTTATTTTATATCAGATAATTAAAAAAACATCTCATAAAACTTAATTAAAGTAGGAATTCGTGGACGAGTACACAAAATGCTTTAAATTTACAGTGACTTACAATCCATTCGGTAAAATAAAATTTTCTTGTCCTGAAATTTGCACATTCATCATGCAATACTTCCCTCTAATATGGACATCCCCCACTGTCTCATCAATCGACAAACATTGCTCATAATGACCAAAGTTATTCAAGTTTCCGACCAGAATACCAGATGGAAGCTTGGCACTTGCATCTGTAACTAAACGAGGTTGAAATGTATTGGAAATATTATCAGTGAAGGAAAATGAAATAAAAAATAATAAAAAAAAAATAAAAAAGAAAAAAAAAATTTAAAAAAAAAATATATATATATATATATATATACATATATACATTTTATGAATTAAAATATATATATAAATAAATAATACAGAAGCGTCCGAATCAATATACAAATAGACGTGACAGGAATAAGTGAAGTAAGGAAGGGAATGAAAATTATGCACTAAGCGATATTGAAAATTATTAGATAATTTTCTATTCATTTTAATCAAATTAATATGTAGAATTCAAATAAAATGAATGAATAAATTTCATATTAAAATCAAATATATTCACCTCGATGGTGCCGAGTTTTTAATGCAATTGCAATACAGGTTTTCTTTTTTAGAACTCACTAATATAACTAAAAGTCGTTAATTTCAGTCAGATTTGTAGATTGAAATTATTTCACTTCTGACTTCTGGTATTAACAAATAACGAAATATTACTGATTATGCAACAACTGTATACAAAAACGTAGAAAAAATGAAAGATGTGAAAATGTTTAGCCTCGACCTAATATGACAATGAGAATCCCAATCGACTTATTCATTGATTGCTATCACTTCAGTTAAAAAGTTGAATAATTTTAGAATACAATTATATTATCTTAACTTACAGATAAAAGAACTTTCAGTTAAATTGTTCTGCAATTCGCACAATTCTTCATCCACATCCTGCCTCACGCCCAAAGTAAAGGACCTAGGCATGAATCGTTCCCGAGATAGCAATAATTCGCGTTTAAGCGCATTTTCTCCCAACACTTTTCCAATTTTTAGCATGATTAAAAAAATTATGTAGTACAAGACAATTTTTAATTTGAACATTTCAAACGTTAGACTTACGCAGAGTTAATAAATAAAACAATTTCCATACGTAACACTTTGGGGCTTTTATAGACACTGATTGTATACATTGTCAATTATCATTGACTTAAATGATTTAATCGGCGATATTAAGGATATCAGTCGTAACTTTTTATTAATCTATTAAATTTCGAAATGATAATTCCATTGATATCAAATGTTAAGAGCTAGTTGCGTATCGCGGTCCAATTTTTATATCTAATGGAAATTGAAAATGGAAAGGACACCGATTGGAATTTTTAAATATTGCAGTTTTATATAAATATACTTTCACTTTTCACTTTCCACAATGTACACTTCTGAATGAATGGTACTTTTATCTAGAAGTTATACCTATCCCTCGTTAATATTTTTTCAATATTATTATAATTATATTTTATGTATTTCATTTCGGTACGTAAATTCTTTTACTATTTTTGAGTTCCTTACCTCAAAAACATAAAAAAACACCAAAATCCTTATAAGATCATTCATGATTCTATCCACATATAAAAACAATTTTTCTTAGTATGAGATTGACGTAGAAAGTTAGAATTAGGTATAGGAATAGAACTTATATACTGGCATATATTGTAATTATCAGAACCTAAAAAAAATTTGTGTAGGAATTGGGGGGGGGGGGGGTTTGGTTATATTAACAGTTATTTTTTTTGGTTTTGGTATTGTAGCCGTGAATTATCAATTGAAAATACACGTCATAAGGGTCCCAAAATTATATATTATCATTTTCAACAAGACCTTTTTAAAAATATTGTTGAAAGTGTTCACAAAAACCAGGTTAATAGAATTAATTTAAGTTTAAAAAAGTTTATGAGAAATTCACGATACTTTGCACCTACGCAAATTATACTAGACAAAATATTAACATAGTTGAAAGTAATATTTACAATGGTATCATAGAAATATGCACTTCATAATGTGCATCATAAAATTTCTAAACTATAATTTGTTCCTTAATATATTTTACACGTATTACATCAGTTCTAGTTGCACATGACAGACTGTTTTATTATACATTTATTAGGTTTCGTGTTTTTATAAATATTTCTCTTGCTCCCAATTTGTTATAGTTTAAAGTGTAATGTAAACAGTTTGTTATCTTGTTTAGTTTAAAGTGTAATGTCTTAGTTTAAAGTGTGATGTAAACAGTTTGTTATCTTGTTTAGTTTAAAGTGTAATGTCTTAGTTTAAAGTGTAATGTAAACAGTTTGTTATCTTGTTTAGTTTAAAGTGTAATGTCTTAGTTTAATGTAAACAGTTATCTTGTTACAGTTGTTTCTTTTATATTTCTATTAATTGGATAGCATGTATTTTGATGCATCACATCATATTTTTCAATTGCTAATACAATATCTTGTAAAACCTTGTCTCCTTTTCAGAGGACACAAGTTAATCGTGTTGTCCATCCACTATGATATCAGTTACAATATAGCAATTATATAACCAAAGACATTCATTCTACAGTTATAAAATGTCTTTAAAAACATTTGTTCCCTTTCTCTCCATGTAGGATACGCATAAATTATTAAAAAAAGAAAAGAAAAAAAAATTATATATTTATAAATATATATATATATATATATATATTTATATATATATATATATATATATATATATATATATATGTATATATATATATATATATATATATACATAAATAATTTCATGGAGTATTGTCAACTTCTGGCTTTATATGCTAATGACTAGTAATACATTGCTTATAGCCTAACTCCTTTGTTTAGTTTAAAGAAATTACCCAAAATGGAACAAAAGTCTTACTCCCTAATACTTTTGATATTTTTATTATTGATATATTTATTATATTCTTTGACTTAAATAGAAAAGAAGAGAAATCGAAAAGTCAAAATATACTGTCAATGTAAATTTATTTTGATAAAAATAATATTTTCTTACGATTGCTATGTATCATTAAAGAGTTGTAGACAAGTATATGAAGATCCCGTGCAGTATGTTTTATTTTTTTGAGAAATGTTATATAATATAATGCCAAAAATATTTTGTACAAGAATGAATGTCTATAATTCTCAGATTAATACTTGTTAACTTATTACTTGCTTTACGTCAAATTATTTCATATTTGCCGAATTTATCATAATTTCATAACAATAATTCTAGGCTGAGGTTTTTTGGTATTTAGCAATAATTACGGTTATTGAACTATGTCAACAATACTCTAATAATTTCATTGAAATTATATGTTAATGCGATTTCATTTGAACTATTATTAATTACCAAAAACAAAATTTTTACCCATACAAATTTAACCACCCCTTTTTACCTCCTTAGTGGTTACATCACGTAAAATACTCATATACATGTTTAATTTGCGTTGAAGAGCATTATTACCAAGTTTTTTGTAAAAAATTACAATGGAAATAATTTTTCCTTACAAATTTAGTCACCACACCACAACCAACGAAACTAAAGTAAGCCCAACCAAACACAGAACCCAATCCCACCAAACCCAACTCAGCACAACCGAACATAACCCAAACACACACAACGCAATTCAGACCAAACTAACACAACCAAACTCAACGTAATCCAAAGCAACCTAGCCCACTTCGATAAAATCCAACCCAACTCAAACTAAAACAAATGTAATCCAGAGAGAAAAAAACCCAAACCAAACAAACCTTACCCAATGAAACAAAATAGACCCAACCCAAATCAAGCAAACCTAACCCAATACAAATCCAACCCAATTCAAGCTAAATTTAATCCAATCAAAACGACCCAATTCAACCAAACCACAGCGAGCCTAAACCAAAGAAAATTTAATCGAATCCAATCCTGTCCACAGCAAACGCAACCCAACTCTAACCAATGAAAACACAATCCAAGACAACCTAAACAAACTTAACGCAATCCAACTCAAACGAACACAAAACAAGCCAACCTAACCCGATCCTACCAAAACGCAACTCAACCCAAACCAAAAAAACTTAATCCAACCTAAACCAAAAAAAAATATTCAACCCAAAGCCAATATAACAAAACCAAATCCTATTCAAGGAACCCCAATCTTATCCAACTCAAAGTAAACTCAACCCAACCCAAATCAATCCAACCCAAACAAGACCCAATACAATCCAATCCAACCCGAAGCAAAAGTAACTGAAAACAAACGGACCTAATCCAACCCAACCTAAACCCGACCCAACATAACGAAAACTAAATTCAACCCAACCTAATTCAAAGTAAACGTAACTAAATCATCCCAATCAAAAGCAAACCTACCTAAACCTAACCCAAAGTAAAGCATACCCAATTCAACTAAACCTAATTCCGTCAACCACAACTCAACCCAACCCAAAACCAATTCAACTTAACCGAACGCAATCAAATCTGACAACCCAAAATAATACAACTCGACCCAACCAAAGAACACCCCCAACCAACCAACCCAACCAACAACACAACCCAACCAAAACCAGAGGAAAATTTATTTACCCAGAGAAAACACGACCCAATCACAAACGACCTAAAACAAACCCGATCCAAAGCAAATCCAACGCAACCCAAAGCAAACTAATCCTACTCAAATAAATCTAACCCAAACCAACCTAACTTGAAACGACCAAACCCAACTAAAGCAAATCCAATCCGACCGAACCCGACCAAATGAAAACCCAACTCAACAATCTAAAGCAAACCCAACACAACCCAAAGCAAACCAACCGAAATTAAAATTAGATCCAACCAACTCATACAAATAAAATTCAGCCCAACCAAATAGATCTCGAACCAAGCATTCAACTTAAATTAATCTAAATCAAACCAAACCAATCGAACCTAGCCAAATGAAACCCAATCAACCCGATCCAGAGCAAACCCAACCATATTGTATTTATCATAATTCAACCAAAAGCAATCCCAACCTAAGGTAACCTAGCCCAAACCAACCAAAGCAAACCAAACTCAACTCTGCACAACTCAACCCAAATCAACCCTACCCACATAACCCAACCTAATGCAACAAACCTAATGGAAACATAATCCAACCTAATGCAACAAAAAGGCTACCGCGAGTGTCATATTGCTTTTTGGAACGTCATATTTTCTATAAATTACGGGAAATTAACATTACCGGAAATGTATGTAATTAAATACTTTTATACATTTATTAAGAGACAATTCAAAACTGATTTAGATAATATGTGAGTCAAGTCCAAATTTGAAAGCAAATCGATGTAAAAAAATGGAAGTGGTAAAACTAGTTTCATGGGGATATAATTTTTACATCGTCACCAGTGCTCCCAAAAGATTAAATTATTCATTCTATATTTATTCACGTACATAATCAATCTTGAAACATAGCAATGCTTGTAATAGGCAATACTAATAATGACCACTATATAAAATAGGCGAGATTATTCGTAATAATTATCAACATAATAATAAAATTGTAGGTATTTTTATGTCGTCTCTTATATCTTCGCACTTTATTTCTTTTGTAATTGCAATAGTTTGCTTCAATTCTTTCTTCAAGCTTCAATTCTTTAGTTAAGTACTAATCCAGCGCGCTTCGGCTTCTTTAATGTAATAATATCACTCTTTACCCGTAAATTCTAAGAAGATATCATATCCTTTATGTTAATTTTCATAATATAAACAGATGAAAATTTCATTCCACGCATAAAAGTAATTTTATGTCAAAATGCATAAAAATGAAGAAGAAAAATTAATTCAGTGGAAATCAATGTTTATGTGAGACCGACGTCCATTCCTTCTGCAATTTGTTCTGGTAGAATCGTGCATCGTCTTATGCACGATTCTAATCGCGCGTAAAACATATAAATTTGAAAAATGTAATTTATAATTTTATATTGACATCAATTATCATCATATTGATATCAACAAAAAATGTATGGATTCTGGTACCCGCTTCAACAGGAACAAATAATATATAATTAGAACGGAATCATTAATACATAAAACAAGAATTACTAAGGCGCTTGCTTTGATTCCTGGTCTAATCGGAGTACTCACCTAAATGACCTCGAGTATGGATTTTGTTATGATGTGTTCTTACATTAATAGTTGGAATTGATATTTATCAAAAAAATATAAATATAAATGAAACACAATGGTTAGGTATTTCAGGTTGTCATATCTTGATTAAAATAATTCATTTATCGTCTGTTAAATGTAGGGAATAAGACAGGGGTTTTAAATCCCTCATGTCTGGCGTACCTTAGGTACCACATTATGAAAATAATGTGAGCACTGTTACCTACAGTATGTCGTCCAGTTAGGCAGGTGCAGTAGTGTTGAATAATATTATTGTCATCACTATTAAATAATAAATAGCGACTGTACTTTCTAGCTCTTACGTATCGTGATTAAATTCGACCACGTAAGAGCTAAGCGTCTTCATTAATGCCATAGCCATTATTGTCCGACGTAGTAGGACTTCATCAACTTTATTTGACATATTTCCAAAGCTGATAAAATAACATATTTTTTACCGAAACTCGGTAAATCTAAGTTGTTCGCTTTCAACCTCTTAAACTCAACTATTTATTATTTAAACGTTTTCTTTCCATGAAATTGTGCAAAATATTAAATCTTCTACCTTACTTTTGCCTTATTTCGTTGACTAAGACTTCAGCGTATTGACTATGTATGATGTACAGTTTGTGTTCAAAAAACGTATGTATCTTTATAACCCCCGGGATTCTATAACTGGCCCGAGTTTGGCAGTAATTCAATATACAATGCCTGGGAGTGTTCGGTGCTCTCGAATACTTAGGAACACGAAGCATTTCCACATTTTGTTGCTGTAGTTCGTCTTGTGCTTCTCGAATAGGAGGCGTACGCGTTTTGGTTGCATGTACCCTTTGCCAATACCGATGGCATATACACCGCATGGTGTCAAAAATAACGTGAAAAAAGTATTCAATTAGTCAAGATAGGTAATAAATAAGTATTGATGATTACATGGTATAAGGGGATCTATAAATTTCTATGACAGTAGTAATAAACATAATTTAATTTAGCATGATGTGTGAACTGATTTATGTATATACAATATAACTACTTACATTTGGTTGGAAAAGACGATAGGTCGTAACAATCGCTAATATTTTTAATGTACAAATATACAGATTACCAATTAACTGAAAAAGCCCACTATTGACTTTGATGAACGTGTGCTTTGTTTCTTTGAATTAGAATAGATACCAAACTTAACACTTTTTTGTTTACTTTTACTATCATTGACCATTGTTTTACGGTATTAGATAAGCTTATTGGTAATTACCTATTATCTATTTCCGTAATATTGTTCAAACTTCCAAAGCTGTTTTTTCGTTTTAATGGAATTAATTGTACAAAAACAGGTATAAGGATAATATGACAGCAGTGTGCCATATGTTGTTGAATGGCATAGTGAAATAACCAAAGGCATTCAGCTGGGACTTATGATTTTGATCATTGTTATGATATAATTGTTCATAAATACGTGGCGTCGTTCTTAATGGTTTATCGTATACTTGTAATCATACGGTTTATCATATAATGGTTATCGTATTATCATTGTATCTATTTTTAGAAAATAAAGTGGTATAGGTAGTTTACGTTTACATTAAGGTACATACGTATAAACACTAGTACCGCCACCATTAATCAATCTTTACTTCCTGAAATATCTATGACTTTAGATTGAAAATCGCAATAACTCAAAAAATGGTATCTTGTAAGACACATGCAAGTATTTTATAAACTTGCTGGAATAATTTTATGAAAAGTATTTGTTTCCTGTACTTATTGCGATACCAAAAATCCGTGACCACCGCTATAATCCATTACCACTGCCATTAGTACAAGGTTAGTTACATAAATTTATTTCAATTAGCCTCAAAACTACTTTCAAGTGTCTGCAATCTCGTAAATTTTTGTGATTTTCAATTTTAAGCATTACTTTGGAAGGAAAGACTTATTAATGGTGGTGGTGCTAGTGTGTGCTGCGCCCGCTATGCTGCCCACATCCCTGAAAACACCAAATTGCACCCTTGTTGAATAGTGAGAATGTCACCGCCTCTGATGTTATATTACCGTGCATGCGTAATATGAATGAAAGTTGTACTTACCTCTTACTTTGCATTTCCTTGCAAATATGTTATGAACTCTGATCGTATTCTTGAGAGATCATCAGTAAAAAGATGTCAATGATAGATTTCGTGGCAGAACTCTCTACTTCACATGACGCAGTTACGGGAAACTTCCATAATAGGAAATAGTCCAAACGATAATCACTTCTTTAATCCACAGTTCGAGTTGAAGTAAACGTTAGAAACAGGTACAAAGTTCAAGAGATAGTCGCGGTCATATGCGTTCAACAACAACCGGAAAAAGCTATTATTGGAGTTCAATGACTACCAGGTCGAAAAAATAGTCATAGAAAAGTAGTGAAAGATGGGTCGTAGTCACACTATATAAACGGACAACTAACATTTGCGCGTACGCGCTTGGTTGACAGCGGAGGGAAGAGTGGAGGAAGAATTGAATTCACAACTGGTTAATAGTTAACGTGTCATGTCAACTGACTCCTATTGATGCACAAAAAAGGGCATTAAATTATGAGAAATACCTAAAAACATGTCATTTCCCCATTTCTAAATCTGACGTGTATAGTACAGTATAATTCTGAACGGACTCACATTTAGAACTAGGTGCCATAGTAACTCCTATTCAGCTTAAAAAGAATTAGCTATACAGCTATTCAACGACGTATCGCCCATAGCTATTGGAGATGGGTACCAAAATTTTGCATTGTTTTTTTAAAATTATCATATATTTATGTTTTAAGATTGTATAAAAAATTTCCACGAAATAGTATTTAATAAACTAAAAGTAAATATTTTGTGAAATCATTTTGTGATGATCTTGATATTAAGCTTATCTCCTAGTCACAAACTATAATTGATATTAAACATTAAATATGATATTTTTTACTTTATTTGGAAGCGAGGTGCTTCTTTTCTCCAGTTCGAATACGCCTTAAGGAACAATTATGTCCAAGAGAAATTGAGCGGTACGACTTGTTGCTATACATTCTAAGACTATTGTATTATTTTCTAAGATAGATAATGTTTTACTTATCTGTTAGTGTACTAATAAAGGGAGTACAGTTTATGTACGTATGAACATAATTAGAGTTTATGTACGTATGAACATAATTAGAGTTTATGTACGTATGAACATAAGTAGAGTTTATGTACGTATGAAAATAGTTAAAATAAAAAATTTTGCATGATATAAAGGAACAAGTAAGTTTCTTCACAAGCAAATTCCGGGTTTAAATAAATCTAAGATATGTTTAAAGAGATAAATAGTAATTCAAAACGAATCAATAAGTGAATACATTTGGCTGTAGTTTTGTAGAAATTAATTATCACTTAATATTTATTAACCATTAAATTTAACTACGTGATGTAGAATTATTTCTACTTTATTTAAATATTAATTACGACATAAGTTTCATTGTATGACATCTTCAGGTGGGCAATTTGAAGAGATTAACACGTAAAAACTTCCAACAGCATTTAATTATTATAAAAAATAAAAGCGGAAGTTGTGTTAGAGTGCGTTTTCCCAATTTTCATGTTAATCGTTTTTATTAAGTTTTCGACAGATATACAACGTACAGGTACTTTAGAGTGGGTAATAAATTAAATCGATGTTATTATATTAAATTGATATTATTCATGTATCCCATTTGTTGTTTTCTTTTCCTTAGGTGTGTGACCAGGCTGTAATAATTTGAAGTGAAATGCAGTATCAATGTTGTTTGACTATGGCATGTCTAGAAGATATGGAGTAGGTGTGATCATATTTTATTGAGTCCTTCAGTTAATATATTAACGTCGGTGTCCCTTATATATTTGTTTTATTTTTAATGTTCCTGGGATGTTGAGTGTATTACCTTTTGTATTTATTATTAATATGTAAGGAGAATTGTTGGTATGAGGGTGATGATTTTTTTCAATAAGATGTTTTGCAAAATGAGATGTGTCTAGTTTATTATTTTACCAGCTAGCAATGTGTACTTTGTATCTAATTTAGAGATAAAAATTGATTGTGTTTAAAGTGTTTTTTGTTCGTCTGTCTCTACGTTCGTTTGTATGTTAATTACTTCTCGTATCGTTTCAGAATTTTCAACAAATTGGGATAGAATTTAAATTTTTATACAGCTCAAAATTATGGAAAAAATTTAGAAACAAATATTCCATTTCGGCAGAACATTTAAAATTAAAAAAATCAATTAATCGATCAAATTCATGCAGGAAATAAACACAAAAGTAAGGTTCCGTAGTTATCTATACCTTTCCGAATTATTCTTGTATATTAACTAAAATGTTTAGAAACAAATGTATCTTTTTATAAACAATCATAATTGATAAAAATGTACTCAAGGACTGTGAATCGTAACGTCCGTTCATATAAATATTTGAAAAAAATAATAGTTTAAAAGAAAATGGAAGAAGAAATACTAGGTATAAAAAACAGTATTTCTAGGAGAAAAGTTACTTTAAGTAATCTGCTTTATCTTAATATCTGAGTCCTAGTGTGTGGTTGTCTATTGTGTCTTGTTTTATATAAATATGTTCTTGATAAATGTCAAAATTTCTTCCTATGTTATTTCAAATTCACGGCTTTTGTTAATAAAAGTTTGGAAAGACAATTTCATTCGTAAGTACTTGCAAATGTCCTTTTGGAGTACTTCTATTATTAGACATTTTACACCATCTGTCTATTCTAATTTTTAAAACAGGAGGTTTTCAAGTTTTGTAGGTTTTTGGAGGTTTTCTTGTTTTTCATAAACTCCATTTCTTGTTCAAGCTTCTACATCTCATTCGTTACACGTTAAAGGCTATAAGTTTTTTTAGGGTTTTTGTTGGAACCTGGGCCTTTCTACCGTACAGACCCATTGAAAATATATAGCAGTGTTTTTCTCTATCCGTTTTCTCAAAGTTTGACTGAAATTTCTTTCTTAAAACACCGTATTCATTTAAAAGAAAACTTCATGCAATTTCGATGGAAACTTTAATATCTTGTGCATGGTATCCGTTTTTGTTGATCCAGCTTAATCAGATATTTAACTTTGTTGACTTTTTTAACATTCAAATGAAAAATGTGCGGACAATAACCTAGTATAAAATAAACTATTATGTTGAATGATAATATAACCTATTTATGTGTGAATAGCTTTTCCCTCACCTTTGCTCGCGAGAGTAAAAACACTGTAATTATTAGATATAGATTAAATATTGAAAGCGCACCCACACGACCCATGTTCTAACAACATATTTTCCCAGGGCTCCCACACTCCAATATGAACGTAATATATTTTTTGCCGACTAAAAAATTAAACGTTTCCAAGATAAATGCCTTAAAATTACGAAATTGAAAAAAAACTATTTTTATAAAATATCATACAATATATTTAGAGCATCAAATCTTATTTCTTCTTTAGAAATAAAACTTAAAAAGTTATGATACCCGTAAAACTATTTTTAAAAATAAATATCATTGAAAAATATCAGCCGATGATACGAAGTGATGTACATTTTTGTTATCGGGAGTACTTATTTACATTAATCTGTATAGGAAAAACTAAAAAAACAATTAGTTTAACGAAAAAATCTAAATATTGATTTTTTTCCATTATTCAGAATTATAAATCGAATATCCTGTAGAAGTTTGTTGCCAGGGTTAATAAAACTGTTTGAATTCGATTGTTTCTTTATTTTAGTTGTATTTAGATTATTTGCAACTTACATATACAATAAAACGAAAATGCAAAAAATTCAAATATTTCGTCTGTTTATGCATTTTATACACAATTTGTTTAAGATTCGGTTAATAAATATGAGCAATGATATAAGCTGTATACTTTTGTTAATATTTTATATTCAGTCAATGAAAATTCCCTTAGAATTAATGTTGCCTTCTTTTTCTAACCTCATCACATAGAACTAGACTGAAAATATTTTGAAAAGTATTTCATTATTCAACTGTTAAATAAAGGTCGAAATTTTAGTAACTTGGATTTGATTACGTTTTATTCACTTATTCAACCGTGGAAAGCCTTGTTAAAAAATATTTTTAAATATATAAAAAATTGTTTTGAGGGTAATTAAATAAATATTAAAATTAATAATTACTAAATTAATATGTAAATTAGCATGTATGTGTACGTATTGTTAAGCAACTTATTCGCGCATGAATACGAATCAATACGTCTTGAAAAATTACGAAATGAATCACCAAAGCCAAATTAATATTCTGATCGTTATGAAATCAATGGGTAACCTGTCTTATTTAGCGAAGAGATAAGGACGTAAAATAAGCGCGATAATCTTGAATTAACTTTAAATAAATGTTATCTGTTTGACTCATTTCGATTAAAGAAATTCAAATTTTCGATAATATGTTTTCGCCAAATAATGAATCACATTGAAAAATATTTTTCCCTATACCTGACTGTAATTTTGTTGTCTCTCATTAATTTTATCTTAGAACTTCTTCATGTTATCAAGGAAAACTTTTTACTATTAAATACCCACAACACGACTGTATACAAAAACTCAATATGAAAATAAACAGTTATCTTTTTTACACGAACAAATCGCGTGAACACATAAATATATTGGCTTTATCAGTACCTAAATATAATATAATAAAATACTATAATACAAATAATATAATACTTTCTCCATGTGAAATATGAATAATACAGTTACATACAAAGAGGTACACACGAAAGGAAATGATTACTCATTTGGAATTTATATAATACAAAATCGGTTATGGGTCAGGAGTCTCAAAAATGTAATTTTCAAAAACGTAAATTTCATACAAAAAGAAAGAAGTATGAAAAAACCAATATTTTTTAATTTGTTTTATTTGTCAAAATAAATATTACATATCAAAATTCCTGTAAAGGCATCATAACTGTGTTTTGCTTTATTCAGTCTGAGTAAGTTTTTAACGCTGCAAAACGTCAACAAAATAAAAAAAGAAAAATAATTCCTACGTTTAATTTTTATATTATTACACATTTGGAAAATCATTTGTTACCATTAGCTTATTTTAGGCATCTAGATGCATGAAAATCGACGTTGAAAGAAAACATTTTAAATTCTTCATCACAATCTGCATTGAAGAAAATATAGAAACAGCTGACTGTCATTAGTTAACCAGTCAATATACAGCCAAGAATTCCTTGGATGGTGTTTTACAGCGCTTAGTCTTTGGTGTGAACTTATTGAGATACTGTTCGAGTCTTACATTTCGATGAAGCAGATACAATTTTGATCATAGTTGCAAAAGTTCAAAATGCTCGTAGAAGACATAATTAAACACAAATATTTTTGCGGATAAATACCATTTACTTTATGCCAAATGTTCGTATATATTTTAGTGTCTGTTTATCTCGCGAAGATATTCTTTTCTCACAAAAGAACAGTAAGTATATTGTACTATTTCTCAGACATAATATTTACATAAGGTGTAGTTCGTATAAAAATATTGTAAATATTCAGTGGAAGTAATATTTCTTTGTTTTTAGAAATACATATATATATATATATATGTATATGTGAGAAGGATTGGGAGGAAGACAAGAACTAGTTTTAAAAAGTCACGAAATAATAAAAGCAAGCGAAAAACGTGTTAAGAACGGATAGTACTTGCGCTGCGAGGATTCCATTTACATTTAGATATATCTATGTAAAGTTTACCAAGTAAAGGTGCATTTTATAAATTGTGTATTTTTTATATTATTATGAATATGATTTTTATCTATCAATATCTTTTTAATTAATATATTTTTCACAAGCCCAAAATATCGTAAATTTCTAAAAAACCATTAGAATCTGAATTTAGAATAATTGTCATGACTTTTGTGTAAAAGACAAATCAAACTTTAGAAACCCGGTTTTTCATAATTTTTACATTAGCACAATAGAATCGGTGAACAATTTCAATAATATATATGGAATTATTAAATATAAAATAATAGAAAAATGGTGTTGGGATCCTTAAATATTGAGCTTTCAACTGATATTGCACAATTACATTGCCAAACATTTCAAAAAAAATTAAAAAAGCTTGCCGTTCCAATGTCACATATTTATTTTTAGTTTCTGAATATTGTAAAATATATGGGTAATTAAATTTTACTGCTGAGAAAAATTGTCCCAGTACATAGACAAGTCAGGAAGAAACGTGAGACGTTGCATAAGGATTTCGTTTTTTTTTACTTATATTCTAAAGGTAATAAGAGAATAATAAAATATAGAATGATGAATAGTGAAGAAACGCGACGAGAAAAATTTCATTATTGAATCTTTAATATGTCTATCATTTATTCCAGAGAATTCAGTGAAAATACGTTAATAAAAAATTGCTTTATGTTAACTAATTACAAAAATATTATTCTATCCCACTTTCAATTACAAAAAGTAAAAATATGACCGTAATAAGTAATCAAATTTTATCATTTGAAGTTTCGTCAATAGATTATTAAAAAAATAAGGTTATTATCATTCACATAAACGATGATTGATAAAATTTTAAAAATTGAGTAAAAAAATCCCACAGTGGAAATTATTATATTTAATAAGTGTGCTTAGTCTAACGTAAAAAATATTTATATAAAAAATTGTCTCGCGTTACTTAATTTTATTAAGCGTCGTGTTTATGAAATAAGTATAGGGAGAATTTGCGCTTAAACGCGAATCACTGCCATCATCATTCTTTTGGCGTGAGGCAGGAAGTGGATGAAGAGTTGTGCGAATTACAAAACAATTTAACTGAAGGCTCATCGAGATGTAATTTAATACACTTAATTTAAGCTCCAAATTTTTTTAATCTTAAACTCAAACAAAAGCATTGACTAAATATTTAAGGATTCTCATTTCCTTCAGATCGAAGTTAATAATTTCAAGATTTTTATTTCTTTTATATTTTCTATGTGTTTTTTTCATATATTTTTACATTTTTATTTTACAGTTTCTACGTCGGCATATAGCATCTAATTAGCAATATTCGATTATTAACGTATGCTCTAAAATCATAAACGAATTTATTCAAAATAGTCTCAATGAAAGAATCAGGATTCATTGAACTTGACCCATAATGGATTTTTAATCAGTTCGGAAAGAAGAAACTCTATGCTACAATTACCTGTAATAAAAAAACCTGTGTTTCTGAAATGAAACTTCTTTATTCTTAATATAAAATTGTTTTATTATATATTTTTTAATAATTTTTGTCAATATTTCGAAACCAAGTTGAAGAAAAAATACAACTAAAAAGTTTCGAATATGTTTTAACATGGCTTGCTGAACTCTATTCATATTATTTGAGTCATATTTTTGTGTTGATACTTGCATTGTTTCGAATGTTTACATCTTTGAATGTCATTATAAATATATCTTTAGCTCGGAAATAAGGCAATAAGATTAATACACCAATAAACGAAATTATTTAATTTCTCGTCGTTAATAACATTTTTAATTTATTATGTTCTTATTTAGTTATAGACGCAAGTTCCGGCTGGCAAGCTGGTCGGAAATCTAAATCACTTTGATAATTGTGAACAATGTTTGTCGATTGATGAAACAGTGGAGGATGTCCATATCAGAGGAAAGTATTGCATACTTAATGTGCATATTTCAGGTGATGATTTTAAGCCACTTTAAATCTTAAGGAATTTCATGTACAGGTATACAAATTCTTAGTTTAATTGAATTTTTGAGGATTTATTTCAAATATCTAAATTTAAGTACATTCAAAGTATGTGAGAATTTTAGGTTATATTTTTTTAACATTTTTATATTGGTTTACCACATTATTAAACATCGCGTCGATTTTATTATACTTTTACTTTTATGGAATTTGATTTTGTACCATTTTATGTGATGCATTCTTTTTATATTTTTTCTTTCTTTAGTAGAGATCTTGAAATTATTTCACGTATTTTCCGAAAAACTGCTTCTAGCTGATACACATGTATTAGCAATCAACCACTTGCCTGTAGTTCAAAAAGGGGCAATATTTTTCCTTTTTCCTTAGTATTTCCATTTATTTATTATTTCTTTATTATTTTTCCATGTTTTGAAATGTGTTTTACATGTTGTTAAGTAAACTTATTCGCTGTATTCTTAATTTTTTTCTTATTACATAAGTTGCGATCCTTTACCAAATATATTCGTTATTTATAGTATCCCATACACTTTTTCTATGAGAATTTAGCTTTGAGTTTTAGCTAAGAATACTGTTTGTTTAAATTCCCAATCACATCCGTTAAATTTTGTCTTTTTACCTATCCATTCCATAGTATCCTTTCCATTATTGAGCTTCTCGTTATAACGGGCACAAGATATTAATTTTGCAACAAGATATTATATTCTAAAGGTAATAGCGAATAAATACATGTATATTAATTGAGATAAAAATTACGATAACAAAAAGGGTGAATACATACTCGTATTTCCATAGTATTATTACATTTTAAACAATTATACCAAAATAAAAACTAAAAAAAATTAAATATATCTGTAGGTGGAGGAAATAGGTGAAAACATAATGTTTCATATTTCAAACCATCTCTTCTTTGTCAGTTTAATAAAATCAATTATAACAATTATATTGTCTTATAACAGATGTACTAAAACTAGCAAAAACTTTCTCCCCATATCACCAAGAAAGGCTGACTAGGGATCCCAAAAGTGAAAATTCTCTCAGTAACATCAATGAAATTAGAGTGCTATCAACATTATGGGTCATTTTGGGTACTAAGGTGTAGCACTATATAATAACTGATTCTCAAAACACTGTGGCAGATATTAGCGTCTGCTATATTTATCTATTGAACTTTAGTAACCCTCTTAATATGACTCATTGCTAGATGTCACCATATTCAATCTGAATAATGTATTTGTATTAATACCGACATTTATACTAATTCCATTCCAAAAGAAAATCGTTTATTAAATTAGGATATATATTCATTGTTTAAATCCATGACACCGTGTCACTGAATCCTCTTTTATGTGTAACGCAAGTTACTGGTTAATAATCAAGTATTTGTAAAATTAATTATTTATTTTGAATATATGTGCAACATATAAAGAAAATTTCAACGCAAAATTCAAGTACAACTGATATAAACTGTGGTACTCATACATTTTTAATAGAGTACTTATTAATTTCTGGCAGATTCGGAGTAGATTTGGTATGTGTTCAAAAATAATAATATCACAGAATATATGAGTACCCGAGTGTATTAAAATATGTCTTTTCTCTGGCTTTTTCTGACTAAGTCAAATTACCGTAATTACTCAATAATTTTTTCTAGGTTTTCAACCACTTCAATTTCCCTGATTTATAGTAATTGTTACGAAGAATTTAAAAAAAAAAGAAAATATTTCTCCCATTGATCACAAAACCATTCTTGTTTTCAGTTTGTCGAAATGTTTGGTATAAAATGGATATTTGGGAGTAACTTGGTCGTTGACACTTTTTTCTAATTAGCAGCTTTTGTGCCTAGCTGGTCTACCTTTAAACAGTTAAGTAAGAAAGGGAAAAGTGATTATTAAACCAATTTCTCCACATTCTATACATTAATTCAACAGTCATAAGATGTGTCAAACAAAATTCTTTATAATTTTCCAAAATATATACAAACATTGTCTTTACACGGTTTTAAGTATTTTTGAAAACACTAATGCTATTTTTGTATATAAGCAATGTTCAGAACAAAATCTTGATCAGTTTTGATTTATATAATTAGGGAAAGAACTACAGATGCTTAGGTGACTATTCCCTACTATTCTTTTCATCAAATTAATTATCTACATTTTAATTCTGACAATTATTAATATATATCAAACATACAATTATTTTATTTTATATTTGCTACTTACTACCTTTAATTTTTATCACATGAATTGTCTTCATTTCGACCCTCATTCGTTTCCCGCGAAGAAGGTTCCCGTTATTACCTGAAGGGCGTGCTTAAGGGCTGAAAGTTTCGCCTACTAAAAATTTCTAGAAGAGTCCAGAATATTCGAGGGTATTCGAGAATATTTCAAAATATTCAAGAATATCCCGGAACATTCTGGACTGTTGTGAAATATTTCGGAAAAGTATAGAAGTTTCGGAAACTTCCTGGAACATCCCAGATCTTTGTGGAACATTCCAGAATACTCTCGAATGTTGTGGAATGTTATGGCACATTGTGCATGATTCGAAGTCTTTTTTGTACGGGTGAGGCTACCCATTGGTAGGGTAATATAAAGCAAGATCCGTCGTGGGTTCGAATGTCAGTTTCTTATCAGTGAAGTGCAGTATGTAAATAAAAACAAACAGTGAAATGTGAGTAATCAAAGTGATACAGTGACTGAATGTAAATAAAATAAAGCGTGAAAAGTGTTTAAGTGTGCTTAGTGTATTCCTTAATAAAAAGTGGTAAATGCTGCAAATGTAAAAAAGAAAAAGATCTTACTAGTTCCGAAAAAAACAGCGAAAATAAAAAGAGCAGTGGAAAAACGAAACAGTCTAAGAAAACAAGGCCCAACGAACGATTATGAGTACCATGAGAAGCAAAGAAGCCAAAGAACATCGAAATGGACGGATTGAAGAATCAATAATTACGACACAATCCTATAATAAAAGATTGTGAACGCAAGCCACCCATGAAAATATTACCCTACGAGAAGCGCAGACGATGACAAATAAACAGTACATCCTAACAAATGGTGCATTCCACTACGACCCGACGAAAATATATAACAAACACAAGCACGTCGTAATCAGAAAAATGGATAATATCTGTCAATTAGGGGCAAACATAAGTGGATTAAGATGAGAAATAATCCAAAATAATCGAAAATAAATTCAAATCCGTTCATATGATGCTCTACAGTGTCCATTAATATTTCTGCATGGAAAGGACGGATATAATTTTAATGTGAAATAATCCAACCTGAAATAAGAGTAGAATCAACCAGAAAAGTCACTTCCAAGGAGTTTTATGCTTACCGCTTAATGATCAGAGATATTGAAACATAAAATTAGATTCTCAATACTGCCCGTTTATTCCAACAATTCCTGGTAGTTTTATATATTATGTTGGTTACAAAAATAGAACCAGAACGGAAGTTTTACATAAAACTAAATCAGAAGGGACGGAAGCTTTACCACTCCTCAATAACAATAAAAAAAAATTACGACGTTATCATGGGCCGGATCAACATTACTTGGACACAACAGGTGGCATCTGGAAAACGTTTCTGATAAGTCTGTTTATCACAGAAATATGTGCTAAACAACACATCGCACTTGCATTGGCATCATCTGGCATTGTCGCCAAACTTATGGAATGAGGACGAACGGGTCATTTTGCCCTACAACTACCATAGAATATAGCCGAAGAACAGTTCCCAGTACGTAAAATCTCAAGAGCATCTGGACGGCGTGAACTTCTAAAACCAGCTAAAATCATCTTCTTAGACGAATGCACAATGGCACATAAAAATCACTTGAATCATGCACATAATATTATAAGACTTGCGAGGAAATTCTGAAGTAATGGAAGGAGCTCTAGTCACACTTTTAGGAGACTTTCGTAAAACATTTTTAGGTATCCCTAAGTCAACATCAGCAGACGAAACCAATGAATGCTTAAAAAAATAACATCTCTGGTCACACATACAAATATTGGAACTAACAAAAAGTATGAGAGTTGAACTATCGAAAGATAAAACAATAGCACATTTTGCTCAAAAAATTTTACAAATAGGCGACATATCCCACCGACCAGAAGACCGACCTCATTGAACTCGGCAGTAATTTCTGCAACATAGCCACTACTTAGAACGAACTTATCGATCAAGTGTATCCAAACATTGTTCACAACTATACTAATCCGGAGTGGCTATTTCAGAGGGCAAGTTTAGCATCTAAAAATAATATTATTCATGATATCAACTTTAATATTCAAAAGGAGATTAACGGTGGAGAGAGAATACAAAAATCGATTGACACGATGATAAACATTGAAGAAAGTGTCAATTTTCCTACATAATTTTTAAACTCGTTGCGAGTACCAGGAATTCCATTACACTGCCTTCGACTGAAAATTGGATCCCCAATTATACTACTCGGAAATCTCAACTTACCAAAACTATGTAATGGAACAAGGATGAGACACAAAAACAGCTACCGAATAGTACCATCGAAGCGGATAACTGGAAAGGACAAAAGACACATAGTATTTATCCCCAGAATACCACTGATCTCTACTGAAATGCCATTCCAATTTAAAAGACCGCAATTTCCAATCAAATTGACCTGTATTTTCACAATTAACAAAGAGTAAGGACAAACTTTAAAACATTGCGGCATCAACCTCAAAGGATCTTACTGTTCTCACTATACGTGGCTTGCTCTCAAGTAGGAAATTCAAAAAAATTTGTGCATTCATACCCCGGATAACAAAATTAAAAATGTGGTTTATAAACAAGTATCGTAAATTATTTAAATATGTTTTCAATAAACAATTTTTATCTCTTATATTTTAAAGTTTATCCTTTTATTTCAATTACCACACAATCTCATATCAACTCGTGGAGCGAATCCGGGTACCCTAGCTATTGTACTACAAAAGCGACCGGTTTGTCCAATCTATGTTTGAATTTTTGTTTACACCTTTATACGCATTTGTGGTAATTATGAAACACACCCTATAGTTTACTAAAATGCTAAAATTGAGCGCCATATATTTGCATATCACACTTTATTTATTTTTTTAACTCATTACTAATATTGATCACGATTCATTGATCACGATTGATTCATTGTTCGCGATTAAATAAAACTATGTATTATTTGCGTACGTTTACGATGTAGTATTATTTCTACTTTCTTTAAATTCTTTACCACAACTAGGTTTATATATTTTTGCTAATAACCCTTCTGAAGACGTTATAATATAAAAAAAACCTAGGTTGTGGTAAAGAAATCAATAAAAGTAGAAACAATACTACATCACGTAGTTTCATTTCTATACTAATTGTTCAAGTTCTTACTTGATACTAAATTTTTAAAAAAATTTACACTAAATTAATTAGTATATCTTTATTATTTTTTATGGTGTCCAGCTTCAGTACAAACTGTTCGATATACAGTTATGTGAGTAACAAAGTACGCAAATAGAAAATAATTTCGCTACCATCATCTCACAGAACGACCTTTATGATATTTTAGCATGCAGGAACCAACAACTAACACATTCTGGGATCGTCTCTTCGAAAATATTACAAGGTGCACTGACCAATTTCTCTTCGGCATAGTGGTTGCTGACACCGTGTTCCAGTTGAAGAAATATCTTCATTAATAGTAAGGTAAATAACAGTGTTATCTTTAAACGTCAATCCGAGAATTAAAACTAGACCAAGTAATTCTACATAACAAAGTTATTATTATATGTGTACACAATGCTTGTTTTGACTTCATCAATATTTCTTCGTATATACTGCAAATGCAAATACAATCAAGGAAATTTATAAAATAATGTAATTTAAAATACTTTATATATGAGAAATATAATATTTTGTAGTCTCATATCTGCTCAATCTGGTAAATTTTATTAATATCCAGTGAAGAAATTAAAAAAAAATAAAATACACATTGTTTCTAAAAGCCGTAAAAATGTTTTTAAATTCTATATGCAGACTTGCTATATAATAATGTTTAAAAATATAAGACCTAAATTATCAAATGGAATTGAATCGTTATTAGAAGTATTCACATTACATAACTTTCCTTCAAAGCCCTTATAAAAATGTTTTCATGTGCATTAAAATTGTGGAAATTAAATTACCAAAAACCGGAACTTGACGATATTTATTCCACGATGATTTCCATTGTCATCGAAATAAATTTTAGGTATAATTAATAACGAAAAATATATAGAAAATTATAATAAGTTTAATAAAAATCATTAATATTAATATGTAAAATATCATTATAACTTGTTTCTAAAAAATGCAATTAGTGATATTACAAGGATTCTGTTAATACATTGGGAGAAAACTTTCGTTACACTTAATCCAGACAACTTTAAAATTATTTCTTTATTAACCAAAATTTATAATTTATTGTAATATTATAGAAACAAGTGGTATGTTGAATCTACTTAAAAGAAAAATAAATAGTTTTTAATTTACCTTGTAGCTATTTGGTGTTTTAAAAAATATTTTTATTTATAAATTTCATTCAGAATTATTTTGGGTTATCAAATTATGCTATTTAAACTGATTAATAACGTGAACCGAACATACTACTAAATTTTTATATTTGTTCTATTTTATTTTTGTCTTTATGAGTATAAGTTTGCTAAATTTATGCTGTTGATAATTTATCTTATCTTCTACAGTTCTATACGATTGCTCACTGGATATTAACTGCCGCCATCCTTATATTACCTTTCTATGATATATACTATATCGGGAAAAAGGACGCAAAGTATTTTTTGACGCGTGACACCAGCCTGCCTGGACACGCGGTGGAGGATGCGTTATCGTAGCATGGATATATGGATTTGAAGGAAGAAAAGCGTATGACACATTTTATGTGTCATACGCTTTTCTAGAGTCGAATTAAAAATTTAAAAAGAATACAATTATTCTTTTCATCTTTTGCCGCCTATTAATATACCAAAGAGTCACTCATTTATATAATATATCAAAGATAAGATGTACACGAACAAATACCAAAATCATCAAAACTAATTCTCCGCTAATTCCTTTTAGTGGTATAACTAATTATTCCATCCATGGTTTGCATAATCAAGAAAACGTAAATTAAAGCGCTTTTTTTACTACTGGCATTAAATGAGTACTCGGCATAGCAGGGGGTTAGCTTTCTCTCCTGCCCTATTCTTCATTACAGAAGGTCGTGTTCACTTTCAAAGTAACAGTGGCATCAGCAAATATTAGCTAGGATTTGTCCATCTCACATGAATTTGTTTTTGGCTTGCTTCAAGAGGATAGTCGTTGAAAGTCTTTAGCTGGTCTGACCAGCGGAAGTCGATCGGCCCTGAGGGCGTTCTTCTTCAATCTTTCCCACTACCGCCAGTTTGTCAAGACTGTATGATTGTTTATGGGCTATGTGATCGAAATAGCTGAGTACTTGTTGGTAGTCCATAGATAGGTAGTCCACCGTAATCGTAAGTGTAAATTGATGTACAAATTTTCGCCTATGGGAATTCTTTATGAAATGACATTTGCATACTATTATTTTCTATTTTTGTTACTTATTGTACGTGGCAATAAAATAACCAATACTTTCGTTTCAAGGTTTTTTTTAAACACTTATGTTTTTTTTCTACATTTCGATTTAAATCAAACTAATTAAAAAAGTGAATGTCACTGGCATAATACTCACATAAATATATCTTTACAGAACAATTATAAACTTTCTATTTTAAATTTCTGCCTAAAACATTTAGTAAAAGTTTGGGACAAAAAAACAATGAAATATAAATATAAATATAAGAAAATACTTTGTTTAATATTGATATGTATTTTACAAATATCTTGCGAACATTTTCAATGTTCTTAGAAACTTTCGCTACAAGGAACAAAGTATAGCCATAATATAAATTTATCGGCACTTACTTCGATAAAAAAGTAAATGATTTCAGTTAATAGTGGGACTATTTTCTACAGATAAACATATATTATTGTCTTAACAAAATGCGATATAAACAATACAAAAAATTCAATCTACAAAACTGAGCGGGAAAACATTGGTTTTATTTTGTGCTAATTGTTTTAGTATCAGAATATTTAAATAATTTGTTCAGGAATTATTTATGTAAATTAATATTAAGTTATAAATATGGATCCGTATTCTGTATTAAAATATGTATGCGAACAAAATATCTAAGTAACCAGTTTCCGCTAATTGAAAGTGAAAACAAATTGTTTTATTTAAGGTTATGGACTCAGTCCCATGTTGTTCAAGATATTCATGAATTGCATATTTCTTTGTCAGTCTTATCAGACAAAAATTACACTGAGTGGTGTTTGGCGGCAGAAAATTTTCTGTTGTTTGAGGGTATAAAATCAGAGCCGGGAACAATCATAAAAGCTGCAGACGATGCAAAAACAAAAGCGAAATTGAATTTTGACTATCGATTCGTCTAACTATGTTCACATTAAAAACGCCAGTACATTGCAGTAATTGTGGGAAAAGTTGAAAGCGCTATTCGATGACTCAGGATTTACTAGAAAAACAAGTATACTGAGAAATCTTACATTTATTTGCGTAGAAAACTGTACATCGATGACTTCATGTGTAACTCAATTTGTTGAAGCGGGTCAAAATTTGGTAGGAATAGGTATTAGTGATAAGTGGATTGGATCTATCATACTAGCTGGATTATCTGAAAAATGTATGCCCACGATAATGGCCATCGAATATTCTAGCATAGACATAGCAACCTATGCCATTAACTCAAAATTGGTTGACATGGAAACGGTATATAGTGATATGACTAACGTATTGGCATGTTTCCAGTATCAACATTAGAAATCAAATAAGTTTATGCCAAGAAAATATAGCACAAGTGCAAAAAAGTTCCTTGTAAATGTCATAGTTAAACAAGATATCAAATAATATAAATGTAAAGAAACTGGTCATAATCGCAAACAGTGCAAAAATATTAATAACACCTCTAAGAATATGGTTGAAAATAAAGAGAAATCCATTAATGTGTTATTTAATGAATCACTTCATAAAAATTACTAGTACGTCGACTCGAGAGCAAGTTCACATCTAACGTCGACTCATCATTGGGTAGTTGAGGCGCATAATTATGGATTTGCTAAAGAAATTACAGTGGCAAATCGATTAAATTACACGTTTTATGTTTTGGAGATGTGGAAATCACGACATCAACTGCGAAGTGTGATATTGAGGTTATGGTTGAAAACATATTCTGTGTTAACAGTTTAGATACGAATCTAATATCAGTTAGTCAATTGATAAGACAAGGAAAGAAGGTATTATTTAAAAATAATGTGTTTGAAACCTGTAACAAAAAGAACACTTTTGTAGCTACTGCTCTCTTTATAAATGGAGTACATGAGCTACACACGCCCATTTGTTTATTAGCTGCAGAAGTGGAATCTCCTAAGATTTAGCATCGTAAGTTGGGATATATTAACAGTCAATACATGAGTAACATGCAGGAAGCTGTAGAAGGAGTAATGTGGAACAAGAAGGCTGATATTAGCCATATGAATTGTGGAGTGTGCTGTGAGGGCAAACAAAGTCAATTGCCTTTTTGCCATGAAAGCAACAGAAGAACAAAACTATTGAACATAATACACAATTATATTTGCGGGACTATGGAAAATATTTGTCTTGGAGGATCAACGTAATTTCTCATCTTTTTAGATGATTACAGCCACATGACTTAAGTGTAATTTTTAGAGAAAAAGATTAAACTCAAAGCTTTAAACATTACAAAACAAAAGTTGAGAACCTAACAACAAATAAAATTAAGATTCTACGTAGTGATAATTGTAGAGAATATTGCAGTAATCATTTAAATAATTATATGCAGAAAATGGGAATCATTCATCAGAAGTCAAACCCCTGAGCAAAAGCGCTTTGCCAACATATAAATAGGACAATCGTAGAAAAAGCCCGATGTCTTTTATTTGAAGCTAAGCTAGACAATCAATTTTGGAAAGAAGTCGTTAATACTGCCGTTTACTTACAGAATAACATTGTGACAACTGAATTGAATAATCATACCCCATATGAACTGTGAACCAATGAAAAGCCAAATCTTAGTCATATTAGAACATGTGATAGCACAGCTATGAAGCATGTCCACAAGAAAAAGATACACAAATTAGATAATAAATCTGAAAAATGTATTCTGGTGGGTTATCCAGATGATGTCAAAGGTTACCGGGTATATAACTCATCCAACCGGCTAATAACAACAAGGAAAAATATGACCATTATTGAGGAAAATAAAATAAATCTGGAAAATTTAAAAAAAACTCATATACAAAGCCAGAAGAAGGTTCAGTAAGAGAGAATTTAGTGGGGGCAATATGGAGGATTACTATAAATCAAATTACTCCTTCAGTTCTATACATAATATAAATTTAAATGATGAAACATATGTATCAAAGGAAGAGTCGACTATAGGTGATGAATGTTTTGAAAATGAAGAGTCAGGTACAACTGATGACAGTCTCATATATAAAATCCCTCCAGTAACTTTACCATCACGAACAAGAAATAAACTTGAAAGATATGGATTTATGTGTACGGAAAATATTAAAATTAACAATAAGGAGCTAATGCTAGAGGAAGCACTACAAGGGCTTGAAAAGGAGAAGTGGGAACAAGTTGTTAAAGACGAGCTTCAAAGCTTCGAAGCCAATGATGGCTGAGAGATAGTGGACGTTCCAAGTGGTGTTTATGTTGTGAAGTATAAATGGGTTCTTCAAAAGAAACATAAAAGTTATAATAGTATGCGTTATCTAACAAAACTAGTGGCTAAAGGATGTGATCAAGTATGGTGTAGTTATTATGAGATATTTTTTCCAGTTGTGAGACACATAACATTGAGGTTGTTATTATCAACGTCAGTCCAATTAGATTTAATTGTAGTCCATCTTGATGTCAAGACAGCATTTTTGTATGGTGACCTGGATGAGGCAATGTATATGCAGAAATCTACAGGTTTGTTTTGTTCAGATGACAATAACGTTCTCAAATTAAAAAAGCTATGTATAGTCTTAAACAGGCTTCCATATTTTGGCATATGAAGGAATGATAGCAGAGGCTATAATAAATCTAAATTGAAACCATATTTATTTACAAAAATTATTGGTTCTAAACAAACCATTGTATCATTGTAAGTGGATGATATTTTCTTTTCTAATGATGAATGTGAATTGATACATTTAAAATCAATATTGAGTAATAGATATAAAATAAAAGACTTGGTATGTCAGTTAATTTTGATAAACATAATGATGTTATTACCTCGACCCAAGAGAAATGTATTGATCAGTCACTAAATAAATTTAATATGATTGGCTGTAAAACATCAGACACTCGGATAGAGCCAAACTAACTGTTAAGAAAGCCGAATTTTATAATGTTCAAATTCCATATCAACAGGTGATAGGCGGTTTGACGCGTTTGACAGTTCTAACACATCCGGATATAGCTTATTCCTGATATAGCTTAGTCAGCTTTGTGTCATATCTAAGTCAATTTAACAATTGTTAAAATGAGAAGCATTGGAGGTATGAAAAGGATATTAAAATATGAAAAGAAAACAAAAATATAGGTTTAGAGTATTGTAAAAATGAAAATGATAATAAAGAAGTTAATATAGACGCTGAATAGGCTAACGATCGTAAAATAAGGAGGTCTTCCTGAGCTTTTGTTTCCTTTTATGAAGATGTGTGATATCTTGGAATTGTTGTAAGCAAAAGTGCACTGCGCTTTCTAGTACAGAAGCCGAGTATGTCGCAATTTCAGAGAAAAGAAAAAGCAATGTATTTTAGAAATTTACGGTTTCAAAATTACTAAGAAGATATATTAAATCACGGTACCTAGTGATAAACAAAGCGCACATAAATTATTATATGAAATAAGCTTTTAATAATTGAATTATTTTGATGTGCATTACTAATTAACGAAATAAGGAGAAAATAATATAATTTAATGACATCGATCAGATTTCTGTGACCAATTTTGCATTTCAATCCGTTTCATAAAAGCTGTGTTAGCAAAAGATTAAATAGATTTTGTTGCATTAATTAGTTCTAAACTTCATGATTTTTCATTTGCATTTGTTGTTCCAATTTGTCTGCCTATTTGAAGCTTTTTTAATTTCTAGTGCGTTAAGAAAAAAATACTATGCGCATAAACGTTATCATTTAATTTTAAAACTACGCATCTTTTTAGTCCGACGCATTCCTAAGCGATCTAGTTCTGACGATCATTGCTTCCGTTATACTTTATATAGTCGAGAAAGAGCTGTTTGCTGATCTTTGCAATATGCTAATTACTAAAAGTGAGTATATATTTAAATACATAATTTTAGTTTTACTTTAGTGATATTTTGAAAATCCATGACCATGAACATATGTACCCCGTCATTCTTTTTATTTATTATTGATATATATATATATATGTATGTAAGTGTATATATATATATATATATATATATGTATATATATACATACATATATGTATGTATATATATATATATATATATATATATATATATATATATATATATATATATATATATATATATATGTGACAATTTTATGTTCCGGCAAACTTTAAAACGATTACATTACTTACTGTTTGTTTTCATTTTGTCTTACAATTTAGTTATACGTCTGCATACACATATTAATTATATTTACGTTTGTTTACTCATGTTTGCGTTGATACTAGTTTTCCTCAACACGTTCCATTTTTTACCGCTGTACGACTAATTTCATCAGTAAGCAATGAAATACAGTCTGAGATTTTATTTACCACAGTAGACTTATCTATTCATATTATAAAACATAAAATTAACACACTCTTTGCATGTCCAAATCATTGATTGCAATGTTATTGTCGGTTCATATTTTTACTTATTTAAAAGTCATATGTTCTCACTTACGGATACCCCAAACGATGTTGGGTACTCTCACCGATATTAAAAATTGAAAGACGATCAGTCAGCAGGAAGGATAAATTGGTTGCTGAAGATCTTATATAGTAGAATTCGAAAGGGGATAGAACTCTTAAAAAAAAATAAAATATTGTTAATAATCAGTGTTCTTAAAATACGTAGGTATTATTTATTAAAAAAATAAATTCTACATGACTTTAATTATTTTTAGTTATTTTTGGTATTTTTGGTAGTTAAATATTGACAAAAGAGTATCATTTTACACTCACGTAAGTATCTAGAGTAAGTCATCGTTAACATCAACGAAGATTTTTATTTTGACCAAAATATTATTAAAAATAGACTGACTTCATATTTATATATAGTGTATTGAATAGAAAACTGACTCATGTAGATGTTTTAGATGTCATAATAAAAAATACATGAACTATTAATTTAAACCAATTACATAACTCGAGGCCGTTCCAAGAAAGCTAAAATATCCAGAGTTAAATGTTTAAAAGAATTTATTTCATATGTAATTTTCTTGTTTTAACCATCATATTATTTTCCTTAAAAACTACAATATTTCTGCCGTTATATTCATAACAATATTTCACGTTCCTCTAAAAAATGAAAAAAGTTTTATAAAATATGTTTTCACCAATAAAATTGCCTTTTCGTTAGTTAGTTCAATTGCCCGAAATTAATCTTATATTTTAGATATTACTAAAAAAACTGGAAATAAAAACAATATCGTATAATAAATAATAGGTAATCATTAGAAAATATTTACAAAAATTGAAACAAATCATGGGTGTTCTCTAGGAATGTCTATGATTATAAATCAAATAAAAAAACTTTTTTTCATTTTATATCGTAACATACAAGAAATAAAAGGGGATATGATGAGACACTATCGTCAGAGTCATACGCTCGACATTGGTGAGATATGGTTGTAGGAGAAATATGTTCTGGACAAATTAGTTAACTCAAAACCTCCCCTTAAAACTTTTCCCTAGACTTGGCACACTTTCGAAGAGATACAATTTATCAGATCTAATATTAAAAGATGCAAATTCATTAAGTCCCAATTAGTACTAACCTGTGGGGACTTCCGAGAGTGATATTTGCGTATTTTTCGGATCTCTTTATAGCGAGCTTCCAGTGCTTTTTCTGATAGCTGCCCTGCAACCTGCCCTGCTGATTGTTAGTATGTGTATAAATATTACGTCAATACCATGAATCACTATTTCATGTACTGTAACCGAGATATAATACTATAGGTACCGATCCAGATACAAAGATTTGTTGACTCAACAATTGACCTAATTTTTCAATATTTTTATCGTAACTACGAAAAATAACATTGAGAATGACTACCATTTTTTAATCAATTCCTGTCATTTCAGCAGAAATTTCTGAGTTTCTACAAAATCACCTGAAAATGTTACTGTCATTTGTTAAACCAAACACTTGCTTAGGCTTGTCGACAATAAGTTCAAAGCTTGGATTTGTTTCTTTGTAGAATTCTTTCTTTGTAAAATTTTGTACATTCTTGTTACTGTCATCTCTCACTTGCCATGATTTCATATAAAGATGATAAGAAATATGGAGCAGCACTAAAAGGAACGATTTCATCCGTGTAGAGGAGAAATGCTAAATCTATTAAATTCTACATTTGCAACTTTTCCAAAGGTTTATTCATCTCTAAACGCACCATATATAAAGCATTTGGACGTACTATCGGCATTAGACAATATATACGAATAATATATATATACTACAATCGATCATTGTGAAGTGAAAATCAAGAGTAATATAATTCTGAAAAAAAAACAATCTCCATGTAGATTGCGAACCATAAGTTACCACTTAAGTGACAAATAAAATCCGAAAACTCTCATTCATCATATAAGGAAATATGATTGAGTTTGCAACTACAATTTTTTAAAGTAGATCTTTAAAATTTAAATATCACAAAAAAAATGGAAAGAAAACGTTTATAGACGTCGCCATGAACTATTGTGATACAAATGGTAAAAAGTAAATTTTTAAAATTTATACCTTAGTTAATATTTCCTTAGTAAATCATTAATGCGCACTCAAGCACAGAGGGAATTTTTTGGGTTTCTACCACAATAAGCATAAAATGCTAATGACTGCAATTTTAATAACAGGTAACATTTCTATGTTTGAACTACTCTCATTTTGACTTTCCAATAACTAATGAAGAAATAATTATGTAACAATGTCCCATAATTAGCTCTAATTTTAATTCCAGATATTCTAATCGATTCGTTTACCTTACGTTTTCTATATTTCGAGCAACCACTTGTATGGAAATATGGTACTGTGCGTCATCGACTCGTTCTCTATATACATACAGTATAACATTTATGGAGTCTAATTTCGCGTATGATCTGGTTTTATTTTAGTTTCATTAATAGCACACGTAAAGTAAGAAAAGTATTATTTTTGTCACATTATTGTTAACGACGATTGAGAAATTAATTTTGACATTAAAATTAAACTATATCTCTCCGTTTAAGTTTAAATATTGAAATAGAATAAAATAAATACATGACTAAAATCGACAATGAAGAAAAAAAATTTACCTAAATCTATTTATTTTATACTTATATAAAGGGAGGAGAACAAAATTTATTGAAGGCTCAGAAGCCTTCAGATCGAATGAAACATATTTTTTATTAATTTATTCTAATAATAAGTTAGACCATGTGTTTTTTTAATAAATTACTGAATATTAATGAATTAAATACATTAGAAACCTTTCGGTCCACAAATTATGTTTTTTCTAAATTTGTGTAAATCCGATCTAAATGGTGACAAAGTTTGAGAATGGTATATATTACGTTTACTGCAAAGTGAAGTTAAATGAACAAAACAGAAGCAAATTTAATAAAAAAATTGAGAGATGCTAAATAAATATATGAAATAAAAATTAAAAATAACAAAGTGGAAGCAGGTCGTGGAAAGGTGACAAAACATAAAACTGGTAATTACACAATTGAACTTACTTTTTTTGAAATGGTTTTCAATATCTTTTCAACAATTTTGTACATAGCTGGCAAATATCTAAATTACCAGCTGTATTTAAAACTGTCAAAGAGTCTAGATGTAATAGTTGTAATGATAACGTATAAAAAGTTGAAAATATTTAAATTTTGTAATCTTTCTCATACTTATTGACTTGTTTTTGTAAATCTTTGAACATAATAATATATCACTTGGGCGTGAAAATTATGTTGATATAAAAAATCTATGTCCCGATTAATTTACATATCGACGCCCGGCCAAACCGCTAATAATAGAAATCTGAAATTGAGAGTGTTAGTTGTATACTCAAGGCATCGTTTAAGAAAAGATTTCTTGACATTTATCGCCTAAGGGGGTGAAAGAAAAGGGGTGGTCAAGTTGAATATAAAAAATATTTGTATTTTAAATTCTTACTTAAAACTTGGTATTAATGCCCTTCAACATAAATAATGAAATATGTATTTTAGCATTTTCCCAGATTCCACCCTTAAGGGGGTAAAAAAGCATAGCTAAATTTAAATGTGTAAAATATTTTTATGGTGATTTGTTATGCTTCAAACGAGATTGTTACCACGTCTTAATTTTGCGTATGGTCAGAAAAACTGAAAATTAAAAACTAGACTGAAGTTCATAAAACGAATCATTTACGTGAGGGAAGCCGCGGGCAAAAAACTAGTTTATTTATATACATTATTTATATGTAAAAATTTATGTGATAAATAAGTGCATCTCTGACACTAAGCTACAGTTCAAAATTAAATTTTTGTTTTTGACATAAATGTCACTGACACGAAATGCAATTGAGCGTAGCTGTGAAAAAAATTGGAAGCTAGGATGCGTTTAATTACTAAAAATGAAAAAAGAAATGGAGTAATTTTTAAAAATGGTAGCGCAGGATTTTTTTTTGTCCAAATGTAAAATATTATGTAACTACATAATGTTTTCCATCTTAAAAATACACACGTAAAGGTACATATATAGCTACAATATCTTGAGTTGCAAAGGGCTTATCATTGGTCATTCTGCAGAAAAATAGTTTGTTTTGTAATTCGACACCTGGTAGCAGATCATCCATCGAAGCGGAACAAGCGTCGGGGAGACATACGGCTATTAGGCCTGAAATTGACATACCAGGGGGCAGTGCCGGAGATCTGTCGAGGAAATATGTAAGTATTTTATTTTTATTTCAAAATTATAGCTTTTAAAAAATAATGTAATAATAAAATGAACAAGACAGCAATGGACTTATGTTCTCACATTTCAACAATATTTGAAATTTTAGAATTGAATTCACCACTGAATATACAGCGAAACTCTGATATGGAAGGAAAAGACAAATATATAAAAATATTTGTGTCCCCAATTGGTTAATATAATTTACGAGAAGGCTCAAATTTATAGTTTTTGCTCTTATAGGACAATCAAAGAGTGGTTTTGATCATTCTTTTCATTGTATGTCAGTATTTTTGGCACAGAAAAACTTTGGTATATTTTATTTAACTGCTATCGAAATAATTACTGTTATCATATTGAATATATTTGGCGTTAATTTTGTAGAAATTAATCATTCACAATTAAATTAAACTACTTAATGTAGTATTATCTCTACTTTCTTTAGTTCTTTACCACGACCTAGATTTCGTTGTATTACAACATCTTTCCTAATAGCCCACTTGAAGATGTTGTATACAACGATGTTTTAATACAACGAAACCTAGGTCATGGTAAAGAACTTAAAGAAAATAGAAATAATACTACATCACGTAGTTTAATTTAATTGTGAGTACTGCTATCATGTTTTAGAAAAGGGTCAAAGAGTACATAAATAGTTTAAAATTATAAAAAAAATCTTTAAAACTTTATTAGAAGATTGCTTTTTTTCTTCGTTTTGATCACAAATAATACATTTACTTCAAATCCATTTCCTTGCATCGAAATAATTTCCCCTGCCACTGTTAATTATTTTTTTTAATTAAAATACTTCCAAGTTGAGGTTATTAATTCGTTTTCTATTCAAGTTATCTTATTCCTATTTTTTACTTCTCAAAATTTGTTAAACTGGTTAAGTGAAAATTAAAAAATGTAGGATGGTCGTTATCATTGAAAACATTTTATTTAAAGGTTAAGGCACAGGAATTTAGAAGAAACGTTTTTAATTAAAATAATAACAAACATGAGTTAACAAATATATAAAACGAGGGTATAATTTCACAATTACTTTTTGTTTATTTTTATCGATTTAAGTGCACAATATGATAATTTTAATCGATCACAGTGCGCCGCAGCTTGATTATTTAATCATTATTTTCAGGCGGTAATGATAGTTATGTTCATTTTATTTTGAATCAGGTAATTAAAATACATCCATTCAAAATTTAATCATACTTGAAATTCGCGGACCAGTACGCAAAATATTATAAGATTTACAGTGACTTACAATCCGTTCGATAAAATAAAATTTTCTTCTCCTAAAATTTGCACATTCATCATGCAATACTTCCCTCTAATATATTTCCCTCTAACATCCCCCATTGTTTCATCAATCGACAAACATTGTTCATAATGACCAAAGTGATTCATGTTTCCGACCAGGATACCAGCTGGAAGCTTGCCACTTGCATCTGTAACTAAACGAGGTTGAAATAAATGAGATATATCATCAGTGAACTAAAATGAAATAATTTAATTTATTATTTAATATATAATTTAATTTAAATTTTTAATTTTATTGGTTGGGACTGATGGTCTGATTGATTTTTAGCGGTTGTTCTAGTAGCAATCGGTCAATCATATATATATATATATATATATATATATATATATATATATATACATATATATATTATATATATATATATATATATATATATATATATATGTATATATATATTTATATAAAATTAAAATACGTAAATAAATAAATATTACGGAAACGTCCGAATCAATACAAGTAGCGATACAAACAGACGTGGCTGGAATTTAAATTTAAAAAAGAAAAATGTTAGATAATTTTTTTTATTTATTTTAATCAAATTAATTTCTAGAATTCAAATGAAATGAATAAATACATTCTATATTAAAATAAAGTATATTCACCTCGATAGTGCCGAGTTTGTAAGATAATTGTAATAGAGGGTTTCTTTTTTAGAACTCACTAACATAAATAAAATTCCTGAACTTCAGATTCATAGATTGAAATGATTTCACTTATGACTTCTGGCACAAATAAATAACGAAATATTACTGATTATACGATAGCTGCATGTAAAAACATAGAAAACATAAAATATAAAATAAGGATGACATAATGACAATGAAAATGCCAATGGACATATTTAGTGATCGCTTTCTCTTTAGTTAAGAAGTTCAACAATTTTAGAATACAATGATATTGTCTTAACTTAAAGATGAAAGAATTTTTAGTTAAATTGTTCTGCAATTCGCACAATTCTTCATCCACTTCCTGCCTCACTCCCAAAGTAATGGACCTAGGCATGAATAGTTCCCGAGATCATAATAGTTCGCGTTTAAACGCATATTCTCCCAACACTTTTCCTATAATTAGTATGCTTAAAAAATTATTTAGTACAAGACAATTTTTAATTTGAACATTTCAAACGTTAAACTACGTAGAATTAATAAATAAAACTATTTCCATATGTAATACTTTGAGGTTTTTATAAGCTCGGATTGTTTACATTATCAATTGTCGTTGATTTAAATAATCGATATTATAAAGGATATCAGTTGTAGTTTTTTTATCAATCTATTAAATTTCTAAATGAAAATTCCAGTAATATCAAATGATAGGAACTAGTTACGCATCAATTAACATATTTGTATACCTAATGGAAGTTGAAAATGGAAAGGACGTGAATTGAAATTATTAAATATTACAATTTTTCATAAATATGCTTTCACTTTCCACATCCGAAAATGTACACTTTTGTACATCTAATTGAATGGTACTTTTATTTAGAAGTTGTTGCGATCCCTCGTCAGTAATATTCCATATTATTGTAATTGTATTTTACGTATTTTATTTTGATATGTATATTCTTTTATTATTTTTGGGGTTCCTTACCTCAAAAATATAAAAAAAACCAAAACCCTTTAATGTCATTCATACTATTGTCAGTCTGTCGATATAATAGAGAAATTTTTCTCAGTATGAGATTAAAGTCGAAAGTTAGAATTATGACAGTATTACTGTCCAAACTTATAAACCTACGTATATTGCAATTATTAGAACCTAAAAAATTTTTGTGTAAGAATTGGGAGGGGGGAGGGAGGGTGGAACTGGTTATAATTTCAGTTGCTTTTTGGTTTTACAAGTGCCAGTTTAAGTTATAAGGGTCCAAAATTATTTATTATCTTTTCAATAAGACCTTTTTAAAAAGACCTTTTTAAAAATGTTGTTGAAAGTGTTCTCAAAAAGATTCCTTGTTATTTCTAAATTAAAATTAAGGAAAAAAAAACATAAATTTAATAGAATTAATTTAAATTTATGAGAAATTTACGATAGGTGCAAAACTTTGGCAAAATATACTACACAAAATATTAATAGTGAAAATTAAATTTGCAATGGTATCGTAGAAATATGCACTTTATAATATGCATCTTTAAATTTCTAAACTTTTATATGTTTCATAATATATTTTATACGTACCCCCGTTGCATGAATTCTAATTGCACGTAACGTTTTATCATAAATATATTAGCTCTTGGTTTGTTATAAACATTTTTACATTTTTTTTGCTTTCTATATGTTCTAGTTGTGTAAGTAAACAGTTTAATTATATTTTTATTAATTGAATAGGATGGATTTCGATGCATCACATCATATTTATATATATATATATATATATATATATATATATATATATATATATATATGTATGTATGTATGTATATTATTTCAGGAACATTTTTAAATTCTGATTTTATTAGCTAATGACTTGTAATACATTGCTTATAACTTAACCTCTTAATAGAGTTTAAAAAAATTACCCATAATGGAAAAAAGTCTTACTCCCTAACACCTTTAATATTTTTACTCAAATTCAAAACATGTAATTTTTTCATCTTTTCTGTACTATTAAATGTCTAACTTACCTCTAGAGTGTATACATATATAAATATTTACACACATACACACACGTACGCCTGCACGCACGCATGCACGCATGCTTGCTCGCAAGCACGCACGCACGCATGCATACACGTACCCCCGTTGCATGAGACACACGCACAGACACACTTTTATATGAATCTATGAATCAATTTCAAAGAAATTTACATCTAGAGACCGTTCATAATTTGTACCTTAAAAAAATGTAATCTTTTAAAACTATAAATACACATAAGCAGTTGACAAAGATTAAAGTTTTTGATACTAAAATATTAAGAAAGGATCCGTAATATAATAAAGAGCTTATACGTGATATGAACATTTTATAACAATTATCTACTAATGACAGAGCAAATATTCTTCCATTTTAATAAAAAAGTCTTATGAACAAAATAAAATGGAGATTAAATGCTTTTTTTGGCCATATGTTTATTAATAGTTGTAGTGCTTCTGGAAATATGTATGGTATGTCTACTACGTAACATCGATAAGAGAAGGACAGATTTAAAAAAAAATAATTATTTGTCCAATGCTATACATACAGTGAGGTCATTTACCTTTATCAATTCAACATTTTAAACTTTTTGGTGGCATCATTCAAGGTGGGACGACTTTCATAGTTGAGAAACTAATGGTTTTTTCTGTTGATCGTCGTTAATTGACGTCGAAATGACAATGTGACAAATGACAAAGCTATAGTTCGTAAATTAATATTTAGTGTTAAAAAAATAAATCCTCTGGCACCTTTGAATTATACCTAGAAGGATAATTTATTTTATTTAAATTTCAGTGACTGTATTGTTATTTCTCTGTCCCCTGCATCATAATATTTCTCATTTTCATGGAGCTATAGTAATGTTATGTTAGTATTATAGGTACGTAAAACTAATCTTCAAAAATAACTGTGTTCATCGATAAGAGAATATATAATCTAATTATTTCAATCATTTTTAGATCATTTTGCATATTCATCATAGTTTCAATAACGAAATTTGTATTAAATTTAAAATTGAAATTACATTTATAAATATATCCATTACGTTAAATTATTCCATATTTGCAGAATTGATCACGATTTTAGAAAACTAATTCTAAGCTAAGGTTTTTTAAAATATTTGTTATTGACTGAAAACGTATCACCTAGTGGCGTAAAATGCAAGATGTGATGGATAATTCAGTTTAAATGAAACTTAAACTAGAAAATTCCGAAACTTAATACATTTACATGAAAACAAATTAGAAAGATATTTTCATCAGCCAATAATTTTCAATTTATGTTTAAAATTGTAAAAATAGAACTTACTCACCACTAGGCTCTAATTTAAGCATTCATTCAGGATTAACATGAATTATATCTCATATATGTAATTAATAAAAAATAGGACAATCATTTTTGTCTTATATTATAAATAAGTTGCATGTTACATTGCAGTTGTCATCATAATCAAGTGGTATTACAATTTAAAAGTACTGTAATTCATTTGCCATAATTTGAGTACAGTTACATTAAAATATTGCCTAAACCTACTTTTAGTTTGAAATAAAAACTAAGAATCAAACCTACACTTTACACATGTGAGAGTTATTGCGATGATTATGATGATTATTGTACATCTCGTGTATTGCAAAACTTAGCTATTCTGCTTTTTATTGGTTGTATTGTATTATAAAACAGGTAGTCGTTTATTAAAATAAAGTACCGAGATTCCTCTCCATAAAGTTTGTATTATTTTCAATGGAAGGTGGCATGGAGATTCTGGCAATGGTTAGAAAACTATCTAAATTATCCAATGCGCTTTAATAACTTATAATGATGCTGTAATTATAATATAATTAATATTTTACAATTTTCTAATTTAACAGATCTAGTTAAGGTCTAGTGTTTACTTTCAAATATTGTCAGACCGGCGTCTAATTGAAATTTATTCTCATTAACCTTAGAGTATAATTTTTTTAAACACTCAAGCTCTTAGTTTATATATAATGTGCTTCTAAGATTCGACAAAGGAAAAAAAGTCATTATAACCATTATCTTATTTTAAAGTGCTTCGGAACTTTGTACAAACAACCCGTTCCCGGAGAAATCTCCGAATCAAATTCCGAATTAATTGATAACATTTTGGAAGTAATTTATGATTGTCCAATGTTTGACTCACCTTTTGTATAACAAATGAGATCTACAGACAAATGAGATTTCATTTATGTAGATCTCATTTGTATAACAAATGAGATCTACATAAATGAAATATGGTATTATCCTTTTATCTTTCCATAACATAATTTACAAGTTGTTAACGAGTGTATAGATCCCAATATTGTGACTATTAATATAGTCTTAATCCGCTGTGCATACAGAATACTATACTGCTTTTGTATACACAGTCTTGTAGACAAGATAATGACCAATATCAGAATATTATTTTTGGTTTAAAGATTTAACGGAAGGTTTTATTTTGTTTCACTGTTTATTTAATTCGTAATAGAAATAAACAACGAAAATTAAATTATTATTAAAATTATTAAAATGACAAACTCAGTGAATTTTGCCTGGAAATATATTTTTCTCTAAAAAACTGGTTGGTTTTATTTTTATTTAGAGAATTAAAAAAAAATTAAAAGTTAGAGTTTCGAAATTAAAATTTCCGTTTATATTTATATGAATTTTAAGATCGTTTTAATTATATAATAATTTTTTGAATACATTATTTCTTTCTCTTGAGATTTTTTCAAATATCCTTTCAAAACAAAAAATTATTTCGATAAACTTTAAATTATATTGGTTGGCAAACTTGTTTGGGGCTATAGTTTTTATTTCAAATTTACTCTGTAATTTAATAACAATAATTTAAAATCAGTGCAAAAATACATGAAGATTTAAAACAACTTATATTACTACGTTATCCCTTTTTGATAAATTTAGTTTTTCCTTTATGTTTTATATTTATGATCGCAAGTCAATTTTGTGATATCTTAAACGTCTTTAAAATATTGCGTAATTTTGATTTTCTTCTGTATTGATGCTATTAAAAAAATAATTGTAGTTAACGCAGTATACATTTTCAAAGTATATATGTTTTCAGAAGAAGTACATTAAAAATAAATTATGCAAATACTCTTTATTAGATAGAACTATTCGATCAACATTCTACTTAAGTTGTGCTTACGATAAACGTTTTTGCAAGCGTGTATACTCATCACGATTGAGCTAATGTACCTTGATTAACTAGCACCCTTGTTAACATACTGTTTGTATATCATGAAGAAAATCTAAATAAAACGAGATTTCCCACACAACACAAAGTGTTTAGTAGAAATACAATATTTAGTGTATAGAAGAAATACAAAAAATTTCAAAATTAATTTTCCATTTTGTCATTTGCTGTTTTTCATTGTTCTGCTCGAACAAAAACCATGCATGAATTTAACTAATTTTCTTATTACTTTGTCGGTGTCTACTTTGTTTGTGTCTTCATTGTTATAAAATATCAAAAATCGAGTTCAGTGTACTATCCCCAAATGATTCAAATATACCTAAAGTTAGGTTTGTTGTGAACATTTTTTAAGCAATATTTTATGACAGAATAATTAGTCGCCATAACATATTTTAGAATTAGAATTTAAAAACACAATAAGAACCAACAGTAAAAATTTTTTATTACACATGATTTTATTGAACCTTCTGCACCAAATGTTAAAATTACAATGAACCTATATATGAGTGAAACATTGCTCATCGACTAAAGCAATTTGTTTTTGGGAACTATATATATATATATATATATATATATACATATGTATGTATTTATATATATATATATATATATATATATATATATATATATATATATATGTATATATATATATATATATATGTATATATATATAATTATTATGCTATTTGAGAAGGAAGAGAAAAATTAATATTTAATTTTTCTCTATTTCTGTACTAATGATTTTGCTGTTAAAAAATTAACTCAGACCGAATAAAGAGTTAAAGGCAAAATATGCTTCGTTTCTAGTTTCAGTCCCTTATAAAGTGGACATAATAAAATATTATACAGTGTTACATCTGTGTGAAGTTTTTTAGTATTAAATTTTTCGAGAAAAAGTTTCAAAAATAATATTGTGAACTTTTATAATGTGTGACACTAACGCGAAATATCCAACCATGCACTTTGAAATATTAACTTCATTTTATTAATTTAACACTAAACTTTTGCTGTATAGATATACGGAATCTATTAGCTTATAAAATATTTTAATATTTGCAGTGACGTTACGTGTACGTTAGGTTTAAGGAACCCAGAATATTTGACTATTTTATTGTGAAACTGGAATAATTATTTTTTAAAGAAAATTCTAATTTACGTAACTACACTCCATGTGCTACCCTACCTGTAGTTTAAAAACATATTGTTTGAGGAAAAATTGGTGCAATATTGCATGAAAATGTAATCTTACTTCTTACTTAGTACACCATATGGAATTGAAGATCTGATTATAAATGGTAGTGAGTACGGGTAAAGTTCCATAAAGCTATGTATAAGCTGTATAAGCTTCCATAAATAGAAGTAAATGTTCTCTATATTTAATTTATTTTACATTAGGTAAGGTAGCGGTCAATTCGAAAAAGACCCTCAACTGGGGGCAATGTGAGCATCTAAGACGTATAAAAATAACCCATAAAGTGATTTGTAATTATTGTATTGCTTCTTTTTAGTAATAATTAATTGAATAGCACAGTACCTAATAGTGGTATTACAGGAATTTTAATATGTATAATTTTGAGGTATAAAAATTATTTCAAGATAGATAATTTAATAATTTCAGACTTCTTTAATTCCTAATAGTGTTGATATTATATGGATCTAAAATAAATACAATTTTTTATGAGTTGTGGCTTTTTATTTATAGCAGTATTACTCATAATTGACACGAGGAAAATATATCTGATTACTGATAACGCTAACAGTACATGCACACGATGTGTTCGTGTCAGAAAAGATAATTAATTTTTCCACGTACAATTCTTGTACTAATCGAATTTCAGCGTACTTAAAAAACTTTTCAGGACAATATGAATTATTTCAAAGACAAAATATAATGAGCCGGAATGAGATCGTAGATAGATGTATGGAAGAAACGATGTTTTACAACGTGACTCATTGTTTGGTATGAAATTTATTATCAAAATTTGAGTTCCTATAATCGGTATGAGTCAAATAGATAATATTTGTTTATAGGTAATTCTAGACTATCATGCTTATTTCACAAACTTTCTTATCTCCTCATTAAATAAGATTAGCTACGGATTTCGTAATAATCATATATTAATTTCGATTCGGTCATTCATTTCTTTTACAAAGTATCAAATAGTATACGCATCAGTCAGGGACGAATCTATTATATAATTAAGTATATGTATATATATATCTATAGAAATTTAAATATTTCTTTTATAATTAAAATCTTCAATAATTATTTTATTCAGAATAATTATTTAAGTATTAGATAATTCACTGTAATTTTTTACACAAGGCTTCCAATACGGAAATATATGGGCAAAATAATATCACTAAATTACTAAAAATAAATCCCTGGTTCTTTTGGTTATTAGGTTTACAAGGCAGAAAAATCCATTTTAAAATATTTTCAGTCTATTTTTACATTCTAAATTTAAAAAATGACTAATTCTAACAAAATTTTGTTTGAATGTGTTTTTAAAACCATCTTTTGAAACTAGGTGGCAATGCAGGGTAGAATCGGTACATGATGTCAAATATCAACTAAGCGATACATGCAATGCTTTGAAGGGTTTAGCAGAAAATACAACAGATTGTCAGTTAGTTAGTGAATGTAATTCTACTAAAAAGGAAATAACTAGCTACGAACTTGGAGTTGCTCTATGGATGACATTCTTGTAAAGATAAATGAAATAAGTAAAACATGGCAAAGTGAAGAAATGCACCTAGATGTGGCTATGCAACACTTAGACGCATTTATACAATGGCTTGATAAATATCGGGAAAATGGTTTCCGATTATCTTTAGTAACAGAGAGATAAATAGCTGAGAAAAACGATATTGACAGAATTTTCAAAGACCTGAAAAGGAAACGTAAGAGAAAGAGCTTTGATTACGAAAGGAAAGGCAAAGCTTGTCCTGAATCGTCAGCGATAGAAAATTTAAAAACAAACTATTTTTATGTCATTGCCGACAATGTGCGCGCAAGGACCCAACCTCGATTTGAAGTACTTAAACATCACGAGATAATATTTGGTTTCATGTATAACATAAAAATGTTAAAGGAAATGAGTGCTTGTGAACTTTTAAACCAATGAGGCGACTTGTAAATTGCCATTTCTAATGGTGGGAGAGACTTCTGATATTTATGACAATACATGATTTCATGAAGAACTGAATGTTTTCTAGGAAACCACAAAATTATCTCGGTGCTGAAATACATACCAGGAAAAAATTTATTTGAAGTGTACCCCACTATTGGAGTATTTCTGAGTATTATTATCACAAGACCTATTACAGTTGCATCTGCCGAAAGGAGCTTTTCGAGGTTAAAAATTATTAAAACTTTTTTGAGGAATACTATAACACAAGATCGGCTTTCAGCTCTTGCTATACCCTTTATTGAAAGTGATGAAGTTGTTTAGGTAGATTTTAATATTTTAATTAAAAATTTTAGTCTTAAGAAAAGTTGCAAACGTCATTTTTTAATCTCTGCGTAGGTATGTCTTTTAAGGCAGTTATAAACCTTAGTTATTATTAAAAATATGCCGTCTTTTTGTTTGTAATTTTTATAATCCTTCTAATACTATATTGTAAAGCTCTAAATTTATTTACTTATAAATTGAATTTCTAATAATGTATCAGAAATACCTACTTTCAATTTATATAATTTGCGCAATAGACAAGGGCCTCATAAAAATCTGCCGCCAGGAGCCTCGCAAAGGTTAAGGCTGCCCCTGGTGGAGAGTAGGTGATTTAATACCGATTTTAAAAAGAACCTTTTCAAATTCGATTTTTCCAATAATGCATTCAGTTCACTAAATAACACGATCTTGCTTAACTTTCTTCTTCCGCCTTCACATAATAAAGATAGATTTATTCGTAATTGCGTAGCTAATTGGGAACTATATACTGCAGCCTCCCGACTTGCTTCATTATTAAATATTTATTTTTGTTATTTAGATATAATGCAGCCCAAGAAATAATTCGTCTCTCTTGGTAATATCATAACGTTGTGACGGAAATGTACATGAAATATTTCTCTGTTATACAAATTTAAGACAATTCGTTTAAAATTTTAAATTTACTGAGGAAGTCGTCTGGTTGCATTCGTTTCTTTAAACGCATAACAGTGCCAAAACTTATTATCTATTATTAAGTGATTTTATATAATAAAGTGGAAGGTCATAATAATATATGATTACTATATTACAGTATTATAGGAAGTAACACACATAACAAGTGGTAATAGTAATAAGTATTTATTCAGTCAGTAAATATATCAAAATGAAGCTGCTATGACTAAGACCATATACAAAAAAAAGTGAAGCATATCCGTTATTTCAATATTCTGTATATATCTATATATGTATACATATATACATAAATACAAACATATACGTATACATGTATACACGGTGTCCGGGAAGAAGTTTCGGACAACGAAAGACGCTATTCGTTGGCTACAAAGGAATAAATTGTCATTGAAATAAAATGTAAAACAAGCCCTTTTTCTAATTGAGTGCAAAAAAAATTTTATACATAATTTTTTTCAATAAATTTAATAATTGGCTGGAGCGTGGTGCTTACCCAAGCAGCTTGATGTCTTCGTAGCTTTTTGTGGTTATTCCGCTGAGCGACGCTAAATATCGTGTGTACGAAAAAAAAGAATGAGAAAAAAATTATGAATATTATTTGCAATTATTACGCACGCGCTCGAGCAGGCGCACGCCCACGGTCTCCCGCACACGCACGCGTACACACACACATACACACACACACACACACACACACAAGCATCCACTCACACACACTCTCTCACACACACACACATACAGCGATTTCATATCAGCAGGTAGGTTGCGACTGGGAAAAAGATGATAAAAGAATGTGAATTGGTTTTTTGTTAAGAGGTCATTAATACATGTTCGCCAAATGAATCGCTTTGTGCGATGCTATGTGTTATAAGTCATCAAAGGTACGGTCGGTTTCTCGCGCCTCTAAAGAATCAAAATAAATTAAGTTGTAAATTAATTTTATTAAATTAATATGTAATTTTATTAAATCATTTTAGGTAAACTTATTGATTATAGTAAAAAGGACCATGTATTTGAAAAGAAAAACAATTATAAACAAATGAAAATTATTTTGTTGAAGCGTGGCTTTTTCATAAATTTTTATTACTTGCTATATTTGCTAATGGAATTAGATTTTCTAATTCAATACTGGTTTAAAAAAACGAAAATAATTTATTAAACAGTTTTACCGAAAACCAATTGAAATTGATGTAACAAAAAGTTCCAATTAAATGTTACTTTTAATACCCTTGCATTTAGACTTTTTTCTTGATATTAGAAAAATGTAGGTTTTGCACTTTTATTCCTACGTTATAAAAAAATTCTTTCTTTCTTTTGTGTGCTCAATTTATTTACTGCGCGACTTAAAATAAAGACAAAATTGAGGAAGAGATTATTAAAAAATTGATGGTTGAAATAATTAAATATTTATGAATCTACACAATTTTATATTTTATTGTTATTTATCTTGTTTAATTACATTTATGATAATTTACTTTTATTGACTAGCCAATTGATAAACAATTTTAATTTTCAACGGTATGATTGTTCCGTCTTTTACTTTTAGGCCAAGAGGTAAAATATCAAATATAAGCCTTTCAAGACAAAATATTTGTTAAATTTGAAACAAATATATTTCCATATTTCGTACGTCTGTAGAAAGATAAGGACTTGTATTGCTATTTACACCAGGTTCATAGGTAATACGAAGTATATATTCTACATGTATCATGATGATATTCTAGATGTTAATAACATGTAGATATTCTAGAAGTTATTTTCCATAAGTAATTTAAATCCATCTATCTCTCAGTTCATTTAAATCCATCTGTGTCCATTCCTCGTGTAAAATATTTCCGAAATAATAAAAAGTTTTAAGTTTTTTAAAATAATTTTTACATATGTTACTTATATAATGGAAGTGACCGATTTATAGCAAAAAAAGTAGTAAAGTTTATTTTAATTAGACTATACTTATTTATACCGGGAATTTTTTTCACTTTGAACTATTCTATCTCGAGGAATATATTGATTGTGTTACTATTATCTTTAACGTATGATGAACTTCCTGTGTACTTTTTTATATAAATATTAAGTTTCAATAGAGCTAATTTGGCCAGCCGCCATAAAATTATGAAACCAGTACATTGACGTATGATTTTTAAAGAATATTTGATCAATAACGCCATACTCTCAACTTTTCTTGTTAGAGAATGACGTATGCGACTTTCGAAAGAGTAGATGTACTTATTTGGAAAATAGCAAAACTTAATTATGAATTTCGGGGAAAAAAATTCGTGTTCTCATGACACTTAGCTCCAAAATCTAAGAGTACGTTATTTTACCTCAAATTGACCATACGACCTATCATAAGGCCTTGCTAAAGACTGTGTAACACATATTATTCAAGATGACACTTTAGTAATATGTCTAGATAAAACAACTGAAATATATTTTAGGTGATACTATTTTCGCTTGACACAAATTTAAAATTAGCTTAATTTAACATTCAAATAAAATTTAACATTCAGTACTAACATGCCAGTTGAGAAATTTATATGTGATATTACCGCCAGGCTTTTAAATACTGGTAGCTCGTAATACAAACTGTTATGTTTATTTCTAATCGTCAAGCGGATTTAGCCACCGTTATGTGTTAACGACTCAGGTATGTAACGACCCTATATTTTTCTATATCTTCACCGTCGTCTCAAATATAACGATGAGGAGAAAGTGATACGTTATATGGCCTTTCCTTGAATGGTATATAACTTATTTCTCATAACCCCTTGAGAAATAAACTAAAATCATTAACGAAGGTCATATAACGTATCGCTTCAAAAATATACGTTTACATCAGTCTATCGAAGCAAATTCTATAATAATTCCCATGGTATTTTAGTGATCACGTACATATTTGCTTCACTACACTTACTATTATTCCCACGTTAGAAATATAACATCCAGTAAGAAATATAATGTTTGGTGCCTAACTAGAAACGTTAGTTGATCTTACTGATGTTTCTTGTGTTTCTCCTGTGTCGGTTTATATATTCAGGTTGAGCATTTCTAAGACGACGTACAAGCTCATCTGAGGTTTTTGATATGGGTGTATTATTGACATAAGTGTAATGCTAATTTCTTACATCGCCAATATATTCAGAGTCCATATGAAATCGTCAGTTACAAAGGAATGATTAGGTTGATCAGTAGCGTCATAATACTGTTTCATTGTATGAATTAATAAAGTGAATTATGATTTGTGTGAGAAAAGAATAATTGACATTTCTGAATCGATTTGATTAGCTCACTAAGTTCAAATATTGGAAATGCGATTTTAAAATGTAATACAATTTATTGACATGGTTCTTAATATTTAACGACGTGTATAGACATTTTCCGTCCAAAAAACAATATATACAAATTCATTCAGTCGTTTATTATTTTATTCATTATTTTGACACAAATTCCTAAAATGATGGATTCATAAGGATATTAACATTCTTGTTTTAAAAAAATAGCATGATATAAATATAAAAAATATGTCATTTCTGATTTGATATATGAAATCTATTTATATAAAATTTCTAACACAGAATGTCAAATCTTTCTTTAACTGGTTTCGAGCTGTCTTGGTAATTTATACTCACACTATTAATTTGGTTTAAATTAATGGTTGCCGTTCTCTTGTTAGTTTTATTGTTACATGTAAAATATCTACACTGACTTTCGGCGAAATCGATTGTAAGGCGGCAAATATAGTGTAAAACTTCATAATTCATTTTCATTTAAATATTCTAGTAGAAGTAGAAACTCGGATATGTTAATTTAGTTATCGAGTAGAATGTTCATTATCAACATTTTACTCGAAAACTAAACCAACTCGTCTGAGTTTCAATTTCCGTTAAAATATTTTTATTTAAAATGTAAACTTAGTACCTACTAAAATATTTATGTTTTGCTTCAGCGTAAATAAAGGTTAGTATAATAGTACTTATAGCAACCATCCCGGTGGCACATGGTGATATTATAACTTCCAAAGCACCTGGGTGTACTGTAATTTAGATGTAACCATTATGAGACTGTATTAATATCATTAGTATAATTGTGAGTACCCAGTTTTTGCCGTTTATGACTGACTTTGAGATCAGGTTCTTAAGCCGAAAATTTGTTATAGAGATGTTTAAAATTCCTTATTGCAACCATTTTTTTAATTAAACTGAAACCTTACATTACATACGAATTTAGAAAAATATCAAAAAATCTTTCTTTTTTCAGTAAATCAAATAGAATGGCAGATAACATGAGAAAAAGAAATAGCAGCTACTATGTTGTCTTTCTCGATATCATTTTGGACTTTCCCAATATGCTTTCATAATATTTCTTACCAAGAAATAAAGTGATTATTTTACATTTTCTATATTTCAGGAGATAATTACAAAAATTAACGTAGAAAGTAAACGTTTCGTGTTTTGTTTCACAATTCCATTGCAAAAAAATCACAAAACATTTATAAAATAATGCGCATGAGGAACTAATCTAAGTTCAGATCATATACGTAATGAAATTATATTAAATTATTAGATTATAAAATGATACAAATTTTCAAATGGTTTATTAACAAAACAAATACATTTCTTATTTAAAAATACGATATAAATTTTTATAATATTTAATAATTAAAACGTATGTAGAATTAATTTATTTATGTTAATAAATTAATATGTACATATTTTAACAAAACTTGAAATACGATACTCTATTCATTTTATCTACTTAGTGAGATACTTCGTCATTCAAAGAATTTTATATAAAATCTCCATTCTATTTATCTTTCACACCATCTACCGTTGAAGGTGAGTAATCTTCATTCTTGGGCGTCAACGTATTCTCATCTTTTCTTCTTTGTCCTGAAACTAAACGAAAAATTATGTCCTAATAATGAATTGTATCTCTTCTTTCTCTAAATATTTTTGTTAATGCTTGTAAAAATTAAGAAAAATGGGTTTTATTTACGATATTTCGGTTAAATATTTGCAATGCCGTTAAATGAGAATATGTGAGTTTAAAATTAGATAAAATATTAATTGAATATATAACCACTATAAGTCATGTGGATATTGAAGGAGCGAGTAACTTTTTTTTGTAGTTTTTCTGTAATATATTTTTAAGATATCTGAACAAAAGTAGACAGAATAGCTTACTGAGCCAAAATATCTCTTATAATGTATTTCATAGGGCATTAACGAAACTAAACTTATAACGATAAAAAATGGAACTTGTGAAGGTACGTATGGAAAACTGGGACCGGAGTAAAAATAAGTTGGACCAATTTAAATATAGATAATGTGTATTTTTTTAAAATATATATCCGGATATAAAATTAAAGGTAAAATAAATATGAGAAACTAGAAATAACACATTGTGAATAATTGAATCCTTTTAAAGTTTCCTGAAACATAAAATGAATGAGTGGTGAATACGTCTTAAGTGAATATATGATAACGAAAAATTAGGATCTTCAAAGCAATTTTAATCTTCAATGTTAATTAGTTTCATGAAATGATAGAAAGTTTTGGTAGAAAAATTGCAAGATCATTTATATTAAGTCGCTTCGTCCTTAATATTAAAAAACACTGGATTTATGCTACGAGTGCCTTATTCTTAAAAGAATTGTAGATTTTAAACTATTTCGTATCATAAAATAAAATAAATAATTAAGATTTAATTACGTAAATGTTTTCCAATAAAGTATTGAAATATTGAAATGTATAAGATGAAGTATAGTCTTGTACAATCACCGCAGGAGTTATTGATCCTTCTTATCTCCGAGGTTAGGCGATTAAAGTGACTAATTTCGCACTTTGGTATTGCTATACTAAATAATTTGATAAGGAAACAAATATATTAATGCAGTAGATAAACCTAATTACATACTTGATTTTTACGAAGCCAATATGATAACGAGCCGTTATCAATATTTTATCCTAGCTATATTATTATGTGTGTCTAATTTCTTATCAAATGGCGTAACTATGAAATGGTATCTACTTGGAGCGATTGGTACACCGGCTTACTATGTAATTTTGATGAGATAAAATATTGTTAGTTCCTGTTTTAATTTGCATTTCATGGAATATTTGACGTGTATGAGAAATGACAAATTTGCTACTTTTAAATAACAAAGCTTATCTTTGAATAAAATTGATTCTTAATTTCTTTGGCAAATGCAAAGAAATATATGTAATTTTTTGTATAATAATTCAAAACACATGGATTTATGGCTTAATATAAAGTTAAAATTATACAGAAGTGTATTTAAATATGTACTCACTTTTAGCAATTAGCATATTGCAAAGATCGGCAAATGGCGCCTCCACGACAACGTAAAGTATGACGGAAGCAATGATCGTAAGACCGAGATCGCTTATATACCTATCGAGCTAATAAATACACAATTTTATTAAGTAAACAAACTATGTATATATATATATATATATATATATATATATATATATGTATTTATATATATATATATATATATAAATCTATATACATATATATATATATATATACATATATATTTCTTTTTTTTTATGTTTAAAATATAGAATTAGTCATATAAATCTGATCGATGTCATAAATCTTGTTTTTTACTTCTTATTTCATTAAATAATATAGGTTAATGCACTTCAATATAATTCCTCTTCAATTCTTATTTCATAAAATTGTTTCAGAATGCTCCTGAAAACATCTGGTAATATTATTTCATTATTTTAAAAATATGTATTATTGCAATGTGTATATTTTGTTATTACTGGTGAGAAGACTGAGAACATACCATGGCGGGATTACTAAACGCAAAAGGTGCAGAGAACGATCCCACGACCACGAACATGATTTGATAATGTACCAAATACATTGCGTAGGATAATCGTGCTGGAATTGTCCACATGCTATGACCTAAAAACCACTGTACCGGACCTGCGGGAAAACGTAATTTGAAATAAAAATTCACGAAGATTTTGAATAACATGAATTATCATACATGTTATTCAAAGTAAAACATAGTTTGAATAGATCTGAATTGAAATATTGGCTAAAAGTAAAACTTTTACTGTTTCAGAAATAGTTTCATTTGCACGCTATTATGAATAAAGTATAACTTTAATATCGGATTACTTGACTTAAAGCAATTGTAGTCGCAAAGTGTATTTAAATATGGTATTTGAGTTTATTAATATTTTAATCGTCAAAAATTATAAATTTTCTGAAACAATTAATATCTAGTACAAAATTACTATTTTTTGTATGATAACATATTTTTTGTAGAAAAAAATCGACTTAAAATCATTTACTTTTCACCTAATTAAGTTTTTATTGATCGAAATTTGTTTTGTAGCCACATTTTATCCTTTGTAACGAAATTTTCTAGCAGCGTTGAAAATACACCCAAGTTATTAGTAAAACAAGTGTTAAGTAACAAGTGTTAATCTTAAACAAAATATTTTCTATTTTTTAACGACAAAATCAGTTGTAATTACGTCATGTTTTTGTCATAAAATTATTAAAAAAATTAAATATTGTTTGTAGGACATCAACCATTGTCCCACTGGAGATTTATTTGCTAGTGTCATTAAGTAATACATGTGACTATCATTTTCCTTTATATAGTTTGAGTTTACTGTATGATGTTTAATACTGATTTTAAAAAACCTTAACACAATATCAATCGTTTCATTGCCAGGTATCTCAAGTAACAAAAATAGGAAATAATACTACGAAAATGACAATTTAATGAAATGTTCCCAAACCTGGTTTATACATTACAATAAACTATCCAGTCATAGGTTACTAATAAGTATTCAGCTACCTCGTTCACGTAGTCCAAGGAAAATCATATAACCCTGACAAATTGGTTGTAGTGAGTAAGGTTAAAGGAAAATGCTCTCGTGGCTGATCACCTAACGACTGGTTAGACCAGGTTAAGACTTTCATGGTTCTTTCAGTGACTTTGGCAGCACTTTTGAAGACTGACATAACCTTCAGAAATGAAGAATATGGAGAGAGAGACGCAGAGAAACATTCGACAAAAAATTTTGAACAAACCTATTATGCTATGCCGAGTACTTATTTAACATCGGTAATAGAAAACTCAATTACTCAAATCCAACGGACGCTTATAGGATTTTATTTAACATTTTGTTGTTATCAAAATTTTGAAGGAATTTTTAATCACACCACTAAAATTAATTAGTCAGCCGTGACTTAGGTATTTATTCATGTACATAATTGATATTTGAAATGCATTATAAATAGGCGGCTTTACGCACCGAAATGACGACACATTTACGTTACATTTTGTAACTCGCCTGAGCACTGGCATATTTGGTTTCAAGCCGAATAAATTCTAGAGAACACTATAAAATATTAAATGTATTACCTCCGAATCCATGCATGCAGGCCACAATAACACCTCCTACGCCAAGTACCCAGGCTGGCTTGTGCCAAGCATCAAAAAAAATTAGGGTGCTCCGACTAACACCCTCTTTCCCGGTAGAGTATAAACCGTAGAAAGGTAATATCAGAAGAGCGGCAGTAATTATCCAGTGGGCGAACATATAGAGCTGTAAGAGGCAAAATAAATTTATCAAACTGTTATTTATAAAACCAAAAGTGACTATGAGGTGAAAACAGAAAAATTAGGATTGTATACGTTACTACTAACGGTCTGTATAGCATAATTTTTTTTAATATTCTAATTAATTCTAAAAAAAATTTTGGAAAATAAAAATAAATTTCAATAAAAACAAATGTCAAACATCAATCAGGTAAATTACAAATTCTTTTTATTACTTTTAAGTAGATCTTATCGGAATCACAAGTTTATGCAATATTATAGGAAGCTACATGCTTCTGAATATTAATGAAATAATTTTAGAGTCGTCTGGATTTGGTATAAAGAAAGTTTTCTCTCATTATAAAACAATAAATTCTTCTCTATACCACGTACTAAAATCTTAATCATTCGAAAAATATTGACAAAAATTCCATTTTTTTTTTAAACAAATCCCAAAAATACAAATTTTAACAATAATCATTAATTAATTTTTCTCCGATTTTTAAAGAATTATCGTTAGTAATTATTTTTATAATTTGATTTTATGATATTAGGACACATTGTAGAATAAAAATCATTAAGTTTCGTTTATCTTGACGGTTTCTTTTCCACGATTTTAAAAGTAAAAAAACATTATTTAAGGAATTTGGCACACTATTTTTAAAAAATTACAAATTTAGACACTTTTTTTAAAAAAATATTTAACGAATTATTTTGCTTTTTTTATTTTTAGACCGTAACCTTGTTTTGGTAACTAAAGTGTATCAATATCACAAAAATTGTCAATATATCTTATAGAAACAATATATAATTTGCTAGTTTTTGGTGTGTAAAAAATAAAATATATAAATCCTTTGACGCATCTGAACAAAACTACTCAAACCAGATTGACTACATATGCGGCTAAAAAATGTCGTAGCTTAAAGTATAAAATATAAAATAATATAACTTACGTAAGTAAGTATAAAATAATATAACTTATATCATTTTACAAATTTCTTTACTGAACGATATCCTTTCCGTTACAATGTAATTGAAAATATAGTTCTTGTGAAATCAAAACAACCATGTCAATGTTTTTACATGGAAATTACCTAATCTAGTTTAATTATCAGGATGACAATCAAAATCGTATGGATATTTACCTTATTAGTGATGGAGATGTTTCTTTTCTTCAACTGGAACATGACGTAAGCAAGAATTATTCCGAAGAGAAACTGGCTGGTGCATCTCGTAGTATTTTCGAAGAGACGATCCCAGAACGTGTTAGTAGTTGGTTCTTGCATGCTGAAATATGGCAAGAGTCGTACTGTGAGACAATCGGCTAACGAAATATTTTTTTTATTTATGCGCTTTATAACACATATACCTTTATATCGATATTACCTTTTATTGAATTCGAACAAAAGAAAAATAATAGGAACGATGTTCGATTAAATTGAAGACAAAATTATTCCTAAAATTAAGTATTAAGCTAAGTATTAATTTGAATTAGTAGCAAAACTTAAAAAAAATAAAAGTGTGAGCATTTTATTACATTATAAAGTTTGTGACGTAATTACTGTAACTATGTTTAAGGAAGGAAATTATAAATTCAAAGAGATGTTGGAAAACTGGCCATTTTTCCAACTGCAATATTTTTTAAGGATGCTTCGAATGTAGGTATATAAGATAAAAATTTTACATCCTACTAATTAAAAATTGTTTATTGATTTATTTTTTGCAGGATATGTTACATGAAAAAAAGGAACTAATAAAAACATATATCGTACAGCGATTAATGTAAACTTACAGCGTCAATGGAGTAACAGTATTGTAAACAAAATGATACCCTAAAACAGTTCCCAATGCCAAGATGCAGAACGCTATCAATGCGCAGATCGCTATTTTCAATCCACCAAATAAGAACATGATCACAATTGGTGCGGCTAAATTCAACTGCATGTCAAACGCTAAGTACCACGATTGTGGCAAGCACTGGAAAATGGATCTTGGGTAATAAACAATATTCAGTAATATCACTAAAAAATTAAAAACTATAAAATATTTAGGAAACAATGTTAAATAATTCCAAAAGTGAGAGTAAACATTTGTGAGACATTGAAGTGTTTAGTACCGGGAGGATATTATGAACTAAATTAAAGCCCTCTATTTAAATTTAAATACATATAAACATTAAGTGAAAAGAGAAAAGTTTATAATTGAAGTTAAAAGAAAGCGCCAATGCAAAGATTTCAAGTAATGTTCTTCAATATTCCACTTGAAGGATATAATACATTAATCGGTTTTTGAAACAGGGGAGTTTTTTGAAATATTATATTTTAACAAATATGAGGAATTTAGCAAAAGTATATTGAACTAACCATTGATGAAGGTCGCAGGTAATTCTGCAAATAAATCATATTCACCCACCAACCCTCCACACAATTATGCATTCCCCAGTCAACAGCTTCCCAATAAGGACCGTCACTCACGTGGTTGAAAAAAGACATTTGCAGTAACATAACTGCAGCAAGTAAAGGTGTCAGACGTAGGTATCGGTTTAAATAAATAATAGGTACTGACTTTGCATAAGTTTCTGAAAAAAATGACGTTAAAATAAGATAAGTACATTTATTAAAATGTGTATATGAAGTAACTCTTTGTTTCCAAATAATTATAAAGGGTCAAAATAACAATTCAAATGAAAACAATATTAATATAAGTAAGTAGCAAGTGTATTCACAGTACTATCTCTCGTAGCTTAAATCTAAAACTAGTTAAATTGTTGCACAGGACGTTTTATATTAACATAACACTTTGATATTTGAAAAATCCTTGCAATTGTGTAAGGTTGACATTGGCACATGTTTTTGAAAATTGGATGGTGTTTGTATGATACATATTATGACCTATAGATTCATGTATAGCTTGTTATTTTAAGTATGTTGATTTATTATATGAAAATATTTGCTATATAGAATTTTTTTAAATCAACACGTTTACCTTTTTTATTTAATTTCTTAAGGGTAGACCAGGTTAGCAAAAAGGCTGCTAAGTAGAAGAAAGTGTCGACGGCCAAATTACCCCCTAATATCCATGTTATACCAAATGACTCAACAAACTGCAAACAAGAAGAGTTTTGTGATCAAACGGAGAAATTTTGGCTCTTGAATTGTGAAGAAATTCACACCATTACCGCTAAATATCAATTAATTTATTTCGTTGAAAGCTTGAATGTAAATATATGAATGGTTTTAAAAATTTGACCTAGACAAAGAAATGCTTGAGATATGAATTGGTTCATTTTTTTTAGTAAAATTCTTAATAACAAAACAAATATTCTACTTTATTAATTTATCACAATCACTAAACTCTTTCACTTTTATAAGAACATTTAAATACCGTTATACCATTATACCATTGATAATTAATTGTCAGTTAATTATTAATTTCTAAGAATTTAAATATTTCCAACCTGTATTAATTGATATTGGACTCGGGATTGAGTATTAAATTTATATCGTGATTTAATACATAAGGTTTATTTAGTTACCATGTTATAATGAATTAAAATTAGAAGTGTTATTATTGATTTATAGGCAAATATCTCAAACGATGTTACCTGCCATAGAGTCAGAGGATTAGTTACAGTACCGTGTTGTGTTGAAGTATAAGTATGGCCCAAAATGATCCACAACGTTGATAATACTCTGATTCCATTGATACTACTGAGAGAATTTTCATTCTTAGGATACGTTGTCAACTTTTCCATTTGGTGGTATGCTGAGAACGTCTTTGCTATTTTTGGCACATCTGTTTGAGGAACACAAAATGCATTATTCTAATCTAGTTTTTTTATCTGATAAAAATAGGTCGAAGCTACTTTATATATTTTAATTTCTTTATTTTTATTTTGTAACATTACTTTAAAATTTACTGCAATTTGATGAACATGTATTCACCGTTTAAATGTTTTAGTCATCATGTTCGTTAAAATTTATAAAAGCGTATTTATTCATTATTACCTTTACAATATGATATCTTGTTGTATAACTGATAACTTGTGCATGCTATTACGAAAAGTCCCAGAATGGAAAAGAGAACTCTGGAAGAATAGATCATAATTTTTTCTATTAGTACCAAATATTTAAAAAAAAGCTGAAATGAAAAAAAGATAATTATTGTGTAACTTGTTTTGACAGGTTGACATATTGAGCAAGTGATTGATAAAAAGTGTAAACCAATATGAAATTACTGGTCAAAAATATATTAATAGTTGTCCAAAATTGTGTTAATATACAATTTTGGACAGCTATTATATATATAGATAGATACCGCAGCCCATAAAGTAGTAAGAGAAACTGAAATAAAGTAGTAAATAACATTACTTAGAGTACTGAAACGATATATATATATATATATATATATATATATATATATATATAAATATATATATATATATATATATATATATATGTTTTTATGTCAATATAATATTTAAAAGTCATAATCTGAATTTCTCATATTTATTGACTTGTTTTTTACGTAGTTGACTATTTTAATAAAAGACCTCTGCGTAAAAAGTTATTTATGTATATACATTATGAACATAAGTTAGTTGTGAAGAGTTTATGCTAGAAATAAGTATTTTATTAACACTAAGTTAAAGTTTAGAATACATTAGCACTTGAGCGTAAATTTGAAAAATTGAATGGTGGGAAGTTTTAATCTTAAGAAAATTATTGTCTTTAAAAAAAGAAAATGAAAGGTATATCAATTTTAAAATTTGACTATTTTTTAATGAATGGTAGTGCAGAGTATCTCTTTAACCAAATGGAAAACATTATATAGTTAAATAGAAATAAACACGTAAAGGCCAAGACATACATAGCCACAATATCTTGCGTCGCCAAGGGCTTATCATTGGCCATTCTGCAAAAAAATAGTTCGCTTTGTAATTCGATCCCTGGTAGTATATTATCCATTGAAGCAGGACAAGCGTCCGGGACACATACTGCCATTAGTCCTGAAATTGACATGCCAGGAGGCAATGCAGGAGATCTGTGAAAGAAATATACAAGTATTTTATGCTCACAGTTTTATGTTATAACTTTTATATGTGGACTTATATTCTTACGTTTCAACAATTTTTGAAATTTAATATATGTATTTATTACTGAATACTTGGCAAAATTCTGGTATGGAAGGAAAAGACAAGCATGTGATAAATATTTTTGTTCTTAACCGCTTAATTTATTCCATGAGAAAGTACAATTTTAAAAAGTACATGAATAGATAAGCTTTATTGACCAGTCCTGATGTTTTCCCTATTTCGATTGTAAGTAATAAATTTGCCTAAAATTCATTTCTCTGTATCGACATTTAATTAAACAGATTAAGAGAGCTGATTAAGTTTTTTTTCAAGCTCGTAGTATGAGTAGCAATAATTCTTCAAGTGACGGTTATTTTCTTTATAAAAGAATATTTTCAAATTTAGGTTGTTATTCCGTTTACTTTTCAAATAATCTTATTCTTATTTTTTACTGATCAGAATAGATGAAAGGTAAAAAAATGCCAGAATGCCGTTATCATTGATAAATTTTGTATATAATTTAAGGCAAAGGAATTTAGAAGAAATTTTTTTTATTAAAATGATAACAAACATGAGTTAACGAATGTATTATATTAAAAAAATAAATTATTTTATAAGTAATATTTGTTTATTTTTATGGATTTAAGTGCAAAATAAGTTAATTTAAAATGTTATATTAAGGTGGCAGGTGCAATGACATTGTTATTATTAATTTCAGATTGGTAAAGATTGTTTTGAAACAAATATCATTCTGGTTTCAAGCAAATATAAGTGAAATTAATATTAAATTTTTTTTATTTTATTTTAAGTCAGGGAATTAAAACACATCTCTTAAAATGTTAATTTAACTAGGATTTCGTGGACTAGTATGTAAAATGGTTTATGATTTAAACTGACTTACAATCCATTCGGTAAAATAAAATTTGCATCTCCTGAAATTTGCACATTCATCATGCAATACTTCCCTCTAATATGGACATCCCCCACTGTCTCATCAATCGACAAACATTGTTCATAATGACCAAAGTGATTCAAGTTTCCGACCAGAATACCGGATGGAAGCTTGCCACTTGCATCTGTAACTAAACGAGGTTGAAATAAATTAGAAACATTTTCAGTGAAGGTAAATTAAAAAAGTTAATTTATTGTATACCATATTATATATTATGATGTATATATAATGATCGCAGTGGTGTGTTGGATTCATCACAAGGTCTTTGACGGCACGGTGCACCGCCACGATCCGGGTTCGATTCCCGGCCGCTCGTCGACTGGGATTGGGACTGATATTCTGATTGGCTGTAAGCGATGCTCTAGTAGCAATCGGTCCGTCTAATGTACCAAATGTAGAAATTAAAATACGCAAATAAATAAATAATATGGAAGCGTTCGTATCAATACAAGTAACGGCAGGTGGCTGGAATAATAGATTGAAAGTAAAAATTATGCACCATCAATATTCGATAATAATTTTTATTTGTTTTCACCAAATTTACGCATAAAATTCAAATAAATCTAATAAATTAATTCTATATTAAAATAAGGTAGTTTCAATTCCAAAGTGCAGAGTTTTCAACATAACCTTATGTTGTCCTTCTTTAGAATTTATTAAAATAGTAAAAACTTTAATGCAGCTTCATAGATTGAGATCATTCCACTTATGTGTTATATATACTATATGGCACGAATAAATAATAAAATGTTACTTATTCTACAATAGCTGCATACAAAAACGTAGAAAACATGAAAGATGTAATAAATATGTGGAAATGGTTAGCCTCGACATAAAGACAATGAGGATCCTAATGGACATATTTAGTTACTTACATTAATAAATTCACCAATTTTAGAATTCAATTATATTGTTTTAACTTACAGACCAAAGAACTTTCAGTTAAACTGTTTTGTAATTCGCACAATTCTTCGTCCACTTCCTGCCTCACGCCCAAAGTAATGGGCCTAGGCATGAATAGTTCCCGAGATAGCAGTAATTCGCGTTTAAGCGTATTTTCTCCCAACACTTTCCCAAATTTTAGGATGCTTAATACAATTATGTAGCACAGGATACATTTTAAATTAAACATTTCACACGTTAGACTAGTTACAATAAATAAATACAACAATTTTCATATGTAAGACTTTAGGGTTTTTATAGACTCGGATTGTTTACATTATCAATTATCGTTGATTTAATTAATCGACGATATAAAGGATAACAATCGCAGTTTTTTATTAATCTATTAAATTTTCTAATGATAAGTTAAAAAATATCACACGATAAAATTAGTCGGTCGTATTTTTACTTCTAATGGAAATTGAAAATGGAAAGGACACCTTTCCAAATTATTAAATATTACATTTTTTTAAATATACTTCCATTTTACACTTTTCAAAATGTACACTTCGGAATGAATGGTACTCTTATTTAGAAGTTGTTCGATTAGTCGTTAATAATTTTTCGATATTATAATTTTGACATATGTTTTGTTTTATTTTTTTGGGCCTTTTACTTCAAAAAGATAAAAAAAAGCAAAAGTTTTGCTTTTTTCACTTCATGCTTTTGTCACTCTATATGTCAGAGCAATTTTTCTTAACAAGAGATTGATGTAGATAATTGGAATTTATAACAGTAATGGAACTTATTCCCCTGCATATCATGTAATAGTAAAGTCGTTAGAGGCAAGTCGTTACAAAAACAGTTTTATTTTTGTTTTTTGTACGGTAGTCGTAGATTATATCTATTGAAAGTGTAAGTTTTAAGAGTCTCAAAATTATTTGTTATTATTTTCAGCAAGACATGTCTAAAGATATTATTGAAAATGTTAACAAAAACATATTCCCTACCATCTGTGTTATGGAAATAAATTCAATTTAATAAAACTTATGAGAAATTCACTACATTTTGCGCCTGCAAAAATATACCAGATAAAATATTTACAAAGTGAAAAGTAATATTTATATTGATATCAAAGAAATATGAACCTTATAATATGCACCTTTAAATGACTATAACTTTTATACGTTCCTCAATATGTTTTATATGTACCCTCATGGCGCAAGTACGACCCGCAGGCAGTTGTTTTATCATAAATTTATTATTTTGTCAGTTTTATATATATATATATATATATATTTTTCGCTACCAATATGTCGGAGTTTGAAGAGTAAAATAAAGTTTTTTTATATTTTTTTAGTGACGGAATAGAATGGATTTTGCTGCATCAAATCACATTTTTTAATTGCTTATGCGATACCTCGTCAAAACTTGAAGGGATCTCTTTTTCAGAGGACACAAGTTAATCATATTTTCCGTTGACTAAGATCACAGTTATAATATATCATATATATACATATATATATATATATATATATATATATATATATATATATATATTTACACACATATAAGTATATGAGTATGTATATATATATATATATATATATATATAACACCAAGTTGCTGTCAACAATTTTCGTTAAAAACATTAGTTGTCACACTAAATTTAATTTAATTATACACCATCATCATTTAATACTTGTCGGCATCTAGTTGACAGTGACAATATGCATTTCTTGTCAAATTTCGGTGTTTTTGATTCAAGAAACTGTGCGAGGTCGTTTTGGAGATCTTCTTTAACGTCGATTTTTTTTCACTTATATGGTTAATTAGAGCCCCGAATAAATAGAACTCAGAGGGCGCAATGTCTGGCAAATATGGTGAATGGATGGGTAGAACCTAGCTGAGTTCCTCTAATTTATCACAAATACGTTTTGCAACATGTTATCTAGTATTATCGTGAAGAAAATAAATTCAATCATGTTGATTACTCAGTTTGTTATCTAATCGGTCCAATTTTTCACAGTAAATATTTTCAATAATTGCAGATCCGTCTTCAAGCAACTCTCAGCTGAACAACTATCAGCTGAGTATCACCTTTTTGTCACTTGTTTCAGGTTTGGATACTGAAACTCCTGTTTTTCCAACACCAAGCCATTGACATTTGCGTGTAAAGTTAACGTAACCCATTTCTCAACGCCAGTTACTAACTGATTCAGCCATTGGAAGTTAAGTTTCAATGTCAATAACTATCGTCTAGTATCAACTGTGTCCTGAAGGTGATATGATGACAACCCGTGGGGTGACTACACACCGTATTTTTAAACTTTTCCTAATTTATGCAAATGTGTCTATGGTTCTATGATTCGCTAGTCGAGGATCCTTCTCAATTAAGCGTCGTATTCGTTGAACCTCCAATTCAACAGGACGTCCGGTACGGGGTTTGTTCTCAAGATCTTAGTCCTCATTGTAATTCCTGAACCAAATCTTTGCCGTCGCCGTGGATTCGCCCATCGTATGAGATATATTATTTGTGACGATCTTTGCATCGTAACCCAGACGAAATTCGTAAAATAATAAAATCCGTATTTGATATCGATTTAAATTCATTATCATTTATATAATTCACTTAAAGCTTTGGCGCTGACTGTTGTCAAGTGACTGCACTTTGGCTTATTTATACCCTGCAGTAAATCCTTCTAGACGTTTCTAGCAAAGGCCTGTAGTTGTGGTTAAAAACTGAATAGCCAATCTAATAATTTTTACTTACGATTATTATGCATTATTACAAAGCATAAATACGTTTGTGAGACTCTGTGTAGTATGTTTAATTTTTTCCTCAATTTTTCTATACTGTAAACATAATGCAGTAAACATGTAGTATGAGAATTAATGTCTATGATTCTCAGATTGACATTTCCTGACTTATTACTCGCTACGGGGATTACTATGTAACATATTAGTGCGGTAGTTTTTAAATTTCTAAATTATTTGCAGTAAGTCACGCATGCTATGGGTTTAAAATCACTGTTTAAATAATAATAGTTGTGTCCACGATTTCGTACACGTAAAATTCCAGATAAGCAGAGTTATTTGAATTTATCTCTCATATATTGCTTCTAGATGTAAGCTATTACCATACCAAATTGCATCAAAATCTGTCCAGTAGATTTTACGTGATTGACGAACAAATTAACATACAGAGAGACCAAAATTCTAAAAACAGTTTTTCTTTCTTCTGTTATAACACTTTGTGCTAAATCAATCACTTTTGTAGAATATCTTTCGTGTAAGGAATTCAATCTATAATTTAATTACACGTATGGATTGGTTGTTTTTTTTCTAAATAAGTAAGTTTTTTCGATATAAGGAAAACAAAATAACATGTCAGCGCATACAGATCTGTTGCCTGCATATACCTAATAATAGTAATTGATAAAAGGCTGACATTAGTGTGAACTCATTACAATCTACTTTACTTCGCTCATGACGGAGACCTTTAAATATTGAAAAATTTTCCGTGTTGTTTTAGTAATATAAAATAAATTGAAATTTTGATTCATACTTACTATTTTAAATGCCACTACTAACCTAATTGGCTTGGTTATTGTATAGAAATGCCTATTAAACATAAAAGGTGTTTCCCTTGAAAGACTTTCGTGAACATTGTTATGTGATTTGTTAGGAAAAATTATGATTTATTAAGATAGTTTTATTGATTATTTTTACTCGGGTAATATTAGGTTAGAAATCGTATAAGAAAAATTAAACATAGAATTTATTTTACATGTCAATCTACAAATCAATTTCGTTATCAGTTGTTATCTCATATCATTTATAAATAGTGATCGTTCATTATTTGTACGTAACAAAAATATAATCTTTTAAAATTATAATTACACACAAGTAGTAGATTACGATTAAAGAGTCTAATACTAAAGTACTTACAATTGATAACAATTGTCAACAAACTATATGACAAATATTATACTATTTTGGTGTAATGGTCTCATGAATAAAATAAAATGTACATGAAAAAGAGAAAATGTATTTTGACGTAATATTCTCGATAATCTTTCTGATTTCCTAACATTCGCTCTGCATTGTTGCAATTAAATGACAACTTTAATTATTTCTTAATTCACCTATAATATGATAATTTAAAGTCGTTGTTCTACTGGAAATATTTATGTTATATCTACTACGTAATATTGCTAATAGCAGGAACTATGTAAACAAAAAGACATTTGTCTAATGCAATATATATATATATATATATATATATATATATATATATATATATTGCATTATATGTATATACAGTGGGGTCATTTACCTTTATCCACTCCATATTTTGGCATGGATTAGAAGTTTATCACTATAACTGACTGAGTAAATAAGAGACTTATTGATATAAAACACAATCCGCAAACTGGTTTTCTTTAAAAAATTTGTTTAACTTCAACAATTTTTAATCTTTTGTTTTTTTTAGATTATTCATTTAATATTATTTCAGCACAGATGTTAGATTCTCTTTTTGTCTAGTTTAAAAGGTGTCTCCATTTCAATTATAATTTTCTGTTCACTGTTATTAACCTTATCACTGAACTAATAATGCATTTTTTCCTTATAAGATATGTTTGCACTGAATTATTTTCAAGACCGAAACCGAATTAAAAAACACTGATGAAAATTCCACCAAAAAAACTAAACATTCAAAGGAAACAACGAATAAATGACATTAAATAAAATATGACACAGTCATAATTCAACACTATATCAACCAACGGTGTATTTTGTAACAAACAGGTTAGACAATTTTTCATCAAGGGAAGCAGACTTATCATAGTTATAATAGAAAAAATAACCTATAGAGTTTGAGTTGTCGAACAACTAACCAAAGCAACGCCATCAACGCCACTGTCAGGTTTTTTCTATTGCTTCCCAATGGCTGGTGTACAAAAATAACTGGGAAGCAAAAATTAAGTTTTTTTTATATTTTATATTGAAACTTATAATAGCAGATATCACCATGAACTAACACAAATAGACTGGAATTATTCCAGTTTCAATCCAATTAGTTATTTCCTTATTATTAAAGGACATTTTAATCTTTTTGGCGGCATAACTCAAGAGGGAGAGGGGGGAGCGTATTTAATAGATCGGAAACAAATAATTTTTCCACTAATGAGTATTAAATTAAAAAATCTGTAGTCAATTGGAAAAAAATATCTAGTCAATTGCAAGCTTTTAAAGCACAGGTGCGTACATACATGCATGCGCAGAAACTCTGACGTGATTTGTACTTATCAACTAACGTTTCTTTGAAAATATCTTTCTCTTACTTTTACTACACCTACTTTGATTCTATTGCAACATTTTTATCATTTGATGAAAGTACTAAAACACTTACAGAAAGTTAAATAAATAAACTAATTATGTAAGAGGAAACCACGATTGTTTGTTAATTTAAATTTGGATTTTAAATTTAAAACTTAACCAAAAATATTTCAATAGAAATTTGGAATGTTTTCCACCTATACGAAAATTCTAGAATCTAAAAACTATTTAGTTATTGAAAACAACTCTCCCGGTGCTATATATTGTGTCTTCAATTACCTTGTAAAATATAAAGTGTTTTTTAAAAAGAAATATTATGATAAATGAAAGATTTCATGCTAGGCAAAATAGATGATTTTTTTATCTACCTACGTAATGTACTTTAATGAATTACTTGCAGTAAAATACATACTCGTATAATCTTACTTTTAAAGTTAAGGTCGAAATAAAAATAAAATATTATTACCAGTGACAAAATAGTGGTTTGTAAATTAATACTTAGTCATGTATTGTTGCAGTGATTATTAGTGTTAGAAATTGGTAATATTAAAAAAAAATAAATACATATTTTTGTCCATTTTGATCCAAAAAATCCTAAATAATCAAAATCGAAAAATTTCATCTAGAAGGAATATTTTTTATTTTCATTCAAAGTGACCCCCGTATTGTTATTTTCTTGCATCCTGCATCGTAATTTCTTTGATTCGCATGTAGGTACAGAAATGTTACAGTATTAATATAGTTGTGTAAAACGAATCTTTTGAAATAATTGTGTTTATCGATAAGAGAATATTTTATCTAGTGAGTCGCATAATACATCAATTACGTCAAATTATTTCATATTTACAAAGTTGATCATAATTTCAGAAAATTAATTCTATGCTGAGGTTTTTTGACGTATTTGGTATTTATTAAAAATCTGTCCCCTAGTCGTATAAAATACAAATTATGATAGATAATATAGATTAAATGGAACCTAAACTAGGAAACGTATTTTCTTTCTAAGATCACAAATCAGAAAAATATTTTCTTCGACCAATATTTTTCAATTAAAGTTTAAAATTGTGAAAAATAGGGTCGCTAGATTGTAATTTGAACCGCCATTCAGAATTAATGTGAATGGTCTGTCATATATTTAATAAAAAAATAAATAAAATCATTTTTCTTTTAAATTAAAAATAAATTCCAGGTTCCATTGGAGTTGTTGCTAAAATCGAGTAAGAATTCAATTTAAATGTACTGTAATTTGTATGCAATAATTGCCTCTATTTTCTAAGCATACTTTTACTTATGAAAAAAAACTAAGAATAAACACCTCAATGTACGCTCGTGAGAGTTATTGCATTGATTATGGTGAATACGGTACATGTCGTGTAATGCAAAACTTAGGTATACTGCTTTCTTTTGGTTCCTTTGGGGTGTATTAGAGCACAGAGAACCATTCAATAAATTTAAGTAACGAGATCCTTCTCCATAAAATTTGTGTTATTTTCAATGGAATGTGGCATGTAGATTGTGGCAATGGTTGGCAAAACGATCTGAAGCATCCAATGCGCTTTGGTGACTTATAATGATGCTCTAACCGTAATTAATATTTTACAATTTTCAAATTTAACAAATATAGTTAATTCCTTGTATTTATTTTCAAATATTGTTAGACTGGCGACTAAATTTTATGTATTGTCATTAAATTTGTAGATTCATTTTTGTAAACAATCAACCTCTTAATACAAAAGTGATCTGCTTCTAAAATTGCACAATTTGAATGAATTAATTATTTACAAAATCATTCTGTTCATATAATAATGAGAATATATATATATATATATATATATATATATATCCAGAAAAATATCCGATTCAAATTCCGAGTTACTGATAACTTTATGAAAGTTATTTATGATCACCCAAAGTTTGACTCAGTTTTTGTATTACAGATGAAATGCATAGTGATTATTGTTATACGGTATTACCCCTTTACCTTTCGATATCATTATTATTGACAAGTTAATAACGAGTTTACACATCCAAATATAGAGACCACTTCATTGCCTTTGGATACAAAGTCTTGTAGATAAGACCATTACCAAAGTAAGACGATAAATTTTGTTTGAAAATGTACTTTTCTATAAAACACTAATTGGTTTTATTTTTATTTTAGAAAATAACTATCTATGCCAACAAAAGTACAAAGTTCAATGTTAAATTTCTGTTTATATCTATATGAATTTAAGAATTTTTTTAAATTATATAATTATTTTTTGATTAAATTGTTTCCATCCCATGACTTTTTTCAAGTATCCTTCCAAAGCTGAAGATTATTTCAATAAACTTAATATTACATTGGATTGAAAACTTTTGATTTGAAATCAGTGTAACAATCGATGAAGATTTTCAGTTAAGTGAAAAACACATGTTTTATTCCAATTAATTCGTGTCCTAAACCTAAAACAATTATTTTCGCTGATATTATTATACTGTCCCTTTTTAATAAATTTAATTTTTCATTGTTGATTTATTTTTATTATCTCCATTTTAATTAACTCTAGGTTCTGTGACGTCTTAAAATTCCTGGGAATATTTCCCTGCTTTAGTTTTCTACTGACGATATTAAAAAAAGAACAATTATGGTTAACGCAGTATAGATATTCAAGTTATGTATATTTTTAGAAGAAGTACATGTGTGTGTGTGTGTGTGTTCGAGAAGGAAAACAAAAAATGCTTGTTTAAAGCATCTAAAGGTACATTGAAAAAAATTATTAGAATTCCCGAAAACGAATTGTTTTAATCGACGAGCAATGTTTAACTCATATTTAAATTTACTGTAATAATGATGCATTTGGTGCAGTAGATTCAATAAAATAATGCCTATTAAAAATATTTACTAATTTGTTTCTATTATTTATTATATATATATATATATATATATATATATATATATATGAGAAGGAAAATAATATTTTTATCTACTTTACATCTGTACTAATATTTATGCTGTTAGAAATTTAACTCAGACCGAATAAAGAGTTGAAGGCAAAAGAGCCTTCGTTTCTAGTTCCAGTCTCTTATAAAATAAACATAATAAAATGACAATTCGAGTTACATCTGCGTAAAGTTTTTCAGTTTTAAATTTTATGAGAAACATGTGTAATAAAATATGATTAACTTTACATGATTGATTAAAGATTAAACTTCGTTGTGTACATAAACTAAATCTGGTAACTAATTGATGATATAATTATATCCAGTAACCTTATGTTTACGTTAGGTTCATAAAACTCGTAAGATTTTAACTATTTTATTGTTAAACTTGAGTGATTATTTACTCAAGTGTGGTTATAGTTTATGCAATTTCACTCCGTGTGCTGTCTTACCTGTAATTTAATAATAAATTGTTTCAAGAAAAATTGGTGCAATATTGTATAAAAAAGTATTTCTTCCTTAGTACATCATGTGGTTAGTAACTGAAAAACTGTTCATAAATGGTAGTGAGTGCGTATAAACGTCCATAAAGCTAAGCTACAACGAATTATAAGTAAATGTTCTCAATATTGAACTAATTCTACATTAGGTAAGTTAATTCGAAAAATACTCTCAACTAGGGCAATGTGAACATCTAAGACGAATAAAAAGTAACCCGTTAAGTGATACGTAATTGTTTTAATGCTTCTTTTGAGTTATAGTTAATTGAACAGCAGAGTACCTAAGTGTGGTATTAAAGGGAGAGATTTTTTTTTTAATTTAGAGACATAAAAATTATTTCAACACAAATAATTTACTAATTTCACACTTCTTTTATTCTTAATAGTGTTGATATCATACAGACGCGGTCTTATAAAATTTTGTTTATAAAACAAGATAGAACCGCAAGAAATAATTGAAATATTTATAAATTACATAATAATGTAATTTAATTTTTTTTTTCTTTACAAAAAAAATTCTATAGGAGATAGGGCACATTATTTTTAATAAAATGAAGAAAAAACAATATTTAGATATTTTTAACAAACTCATTTTTTACTTTTTCTTAGTCAAATTAATGTAACGTATTCCAATAATGAAAATAAAGGCAAAAACGTAATATCAATACTGCAGATCATCAGCTGATCTGATTAGTCATGTTTAATTTTTAAGGAGATTTTCTGAAAGTTCTCAAAGTACCAATTCTCGGGGAGTACTGGAATTTGACGTAACGAAATAATTTTATGATAAAAATAATATTTTGTTTGAATTTCGAGATTTGAAGGCAATAATCTGGCGAACGTTTTGTTTTTCACATTTACCAAAAATATTTTATGTTCAGATTAATTTGTGAAATAATCCCTATGAAAGCATGTCGAAAGAAAAAATACAACCTGGGGATGACTTTCAATAGTTAATCTAAGCATTAGCAGTACTCTTGTTCACACGGTTGAACGGACGGAAAAACTTATTCGTAAATAAATAGGTCCTTGAGTTATATTATTTTTCCTTATAATAGTTTATTTTATATTGGTTTATTGCTCGCGGCTTCAATCAGGTGATAGATTTGCTATGAAGAAGACGGCCTTTGTATCACACCCAGATAGAATAACGTTATATTATCCCTTCAGTTGACGCGTTACAATATTTCATTTTTATTATTGAAGAGGAAATGCTGATTATTGAAATTATTTCTCGGTTTGAAAGTAACCTATATTTCAATATGGTTCACGAACTACGTTCATACTCAATTTTATAAAAATCCGTTTTGCTATTGAACAGTGATTGAATAAAAAACATTCGAAGACACTTTTCATTGTATTTTCATTCCATGCTACGAAAATTCTATTTGCATTTTGCCTATGTTTTACTTTACAACGCATAATATATTTATGTCAGCTAAAGTGGTAGAGATGTGTCGCTTGGTTACAGCGTCATTAATAGATATCCAAACATACAAAATCTCACAATTATATTATTAATGGGATGTAAATTTTATGTTATATAAATTTTAAACTAAAAATAATGGCATTAATAAAAGACAAAGATAATATTTGTTATTTCTTCAAAAGATAACTACTTGTTTAAAAATATGACATTTTTTTTATAATATATTTTATTCCTTATATTCAAGATTGTATAATCAACTATAAGAGAATAATAGTTTATGATTAATGACCTATCGGAAATAAGCTGGGATCACAGTTAACGTCCAAAGGCGTAATATTTTATTTGTTAATATGACGTTAGAACTTTATTATTTATGACTTATCGGATTCATAGCCGAATCTGTTTATTGAAAATTATTTTTCGTTAAATTAAATCTTTTGGAACATTTTAGAAATTGTACATACTGTATAACTGTAATTTTATATAATGTGTTAAAACATTTTTACAATTTTAGTAGAAATATCTACGTACAAAACTATTAGCTCGTATGACTTCACTAAAACGTATGTTTCCGTTATTTTTTTGGTTTCAAAAAGTATTGACACACTACTATATTTAGGTCGTAGTTATAGTTGTGTTTGTTGTAAATTCTCGTTTCCTTCTTTCTTTTCATTCTTACACATCATGGTATTTTTTCCTCTTATTCTTCCACACTGCTTTCTTCACTAATTTGTAAAGTTTATATTAATTTATTCTATTTCTCTCGCTACACTTTACCTTTACATTTTAACCCAAATTGAGCTAAACATTTTCCATCAAACATATTTTATAATTGCTTAAAATTTAAAATCCGAATTCACCGCCAAGAAATGTAAATAACAATTTTCTTATCAAATTTATGCCCATTCTTCTTAATTTCTCCTCTTTTTATTACGTTTTTGACCTTTTCCTTTTTCCTTCGACTTCCGGTTTCCTTCTTCCTCTTTTTCTTATTCTCTTTAAATAATATTTCTTCATTATGTTTTTCAATAAAATTTATCGTAAATTTGTAGTGTCTTATATTTAAATTACATTAAATTATTTAGTTTAATCAGTATTTATTTGCAAGGTTAACATTCATGGCCGCATTTTGAAAGAGTTTACCATATTGATCATTATATATTTCTGATAAGAGAACCTTGAATCGTTTAACGTAATCAAATTCAAAAAAGTTTGCGAATCAAAAACCTGAATAAATATATAAATTATTTAAAAAAATATTTCTGGTAACATCTGGTTCAATTTCTAGTAATGTTTGGTTGAGTTATAACTCAGTCTTTTTATAGATGACGTCATTAAATTTTTTGATGTCTTCATAACCCAGTGTCCATTTCTATCTTTACGTATATCTTTATAATCAAGCTAAATTCGGCCCAATTTCAAAATTAGTTAGACAGCAATTAATTTTGGAGTTGGGCCGCATTTTAAATTCTATGATAGCCGTCTAATAGTTACTTGCATTTAGATAGAAAGTTAGCATAAATGAAACTTTAAATAACATTATTTAATTATAATTAAAAAGACAATAAGATCGATGAAGAAATTTCTGAGGTATCAATAATAGGTAAAAATTCTGAGGTCGAAAATAAAATCAAATCTGAAATATGTTTCGCGGTTAAAGAAGTGCGGTACTTTTCACAAAGCTGAGTGATGAAAAGAACCATACTTATTTTCAGCCAAATTTGTTCAAAACTTGCAAAGCAAGATCAGTCATTGCAAGAAAAACTTCCTTTGGTACAGAATCTGAAAATTTTATGAAGATTGCTCTAACTGTGAAGAAACTGTTTCAGTTTTAAAAAAAATTTCTAGCTAATATTTTCAAGACATTTCTTGGAAAGCAAAATATTTTTTTTGATCTGACATGAAACCCTAGAATCTGTCAAAAATTTGCAGCAACGATAGTATTTGTGAGTAGCATCTTGATATATCAAGTGAAATGTTTCCTAATTTTTCTCACATATCTACGAGCGTGGTATAATGTTCGCTATAATTTCTATCCAAGTTTACCAGAAAAAGGTTCTGTTTTGATCTGAATCCTTGCACCAAATCAAACATCGTAGGCAACGAGCATTCTTCTTCCTGCAGCTTCTTGTTTAAAATTCGCTTTTAGATAGTCAGCGGATAGAACTATGCAAGTTTAGTTCTCCGTATTTATTTATTTCACTCTTAAATAAAATCCTGAATTATCTTCGACGAAACGCTCTGAATAATTAATATAGCGTAGTACAAAGTCAATAGCTGGATCAAACCTTGTACCTTGCGTACATGCAGCTTTCTGATGGATGATACATTGATATGAAAACATTCGCCGGTCTAAAATTTTTTCCAACAAGGTAAAATTGCCCTTAATGTTATCCGCTATTACGGGAGCTACATCAGTAAAAAGAAAATTATTTTTTCCCATGGTAAACCCTTTCTTCCAATACATTCCGTGATTTTCGTAAATATGTCCTTCCCCGTTTCATCAATACACCTCACGAAGACGGCTAACTGAGACATACTTATCAAATCACTAGTTTCACCCAATGCTAATGAAAAGTATTTGCATTTCTAAACTGTTTTCGTTATTTGGTTGCTAAATTATTTGATATATCTTATACCGGCTTTTTCATAAAGTTTCTTGAAAGTTAAATACTCTCCGCTTTAGTTTTTAGATCTGTGTAAATTCGATAAAGTCTCTTTAACAAATTTTTTATTCGATAAATGCTTCTCGTTTCTTGCTATAAGTAAATAAACCTGTTATGATTAGGGTTCATTTTCTTGTTTTTCAAATAGATGCTGGTCTCAAAATAATATATTTTTTTCTTTTTTTTATAAATTCTAATTTAAGAACACGTCCCTCCGAGAAAACATTTTTAAATTTTTTATGATTCTATTTAAAATGCCGTTATATATTACCTTATTTAACGACAACTACTATAATCAGCATTTAAAATAATGGGATTGAATGCTTTGCTCTCGGTAAAAAAATCGTCACCTATTCTTTGTGAAATGTATGAGGTGCCTGTTTACTTATCAATTTAAAGAAGTTTTAAGGACGTTCGTCAACTTGAGCCCACCAAGTTCTAATTTTCGCAAATTACACGTTTGTACCATATCATATGTCTATCGAAGTGTTATTCGTGTAAATAAAAATAACGTTTTTATAACTTACATAAGTGCTGAAATGAAAAGATTTTGCTATATTTCTGATATATGCGACATAGCCTCGCTTTTCCGTGAAGTATTGTTTTTTAAAATATATGAATATAAAAATTGAGTGTATGAAGGGTATATAGCGGCGAGTAACGAAATAGTTTCCCAACCGACTTAATAAAAAATATCAGCCGTAATTCACAATTAACTCATCTACCTACTATGCAAAATCAGACATTAGTCGTTTACGATCTCGATGGGTACTTACCTATATGCCGTTTTTTACGCAATAACAATCAGAAAGAACTACCAGTATTTGAATTTTCTTTAGCACTTACAAACAATAATAAAACGAATGAACAAAGTGTTCAAAGCGGTAAGACGCCAACCAAATAACTAATATACCAAATAACTTGTAGTTTCACACAACTGAACCAGAATGAAACAATAAATATATAGAGATGTAAGAGGATGCCGCAAGCACTGCAATTGCAATTTACTTGCGTAAGTGTAGGAGGTATTAGCCGATAAAAGAAGCTAAGTTTAGTTTTAGTTAAATACAGGTCCAGACAAGTTAAAAAAATACTTATATTAGCACTATCTTTAGATGACTGCAATTGGCTACTTCTAATTATAACCGTTAAGAGAAAGGCTATACCTAGTGTTAGCCAAGGGTTTTCGGCGCCGTCTAATTTTAGCCGGATAGAGTTAAGTGCAGCCGTAATTCGAGTTCTAGCCATAACGTACACATTAACAATATGTTTTTTAACATCTCATGCAATATAGTAAAGTAACTCAAGGCGCGGATCCTGATAAGATATATATATATATATATATATATATATATATATATATATATATATATATATATATAAATATATATAAAGTTTTATATTTTTAATGATAGGCGAGTAATTTTTTAATTACTCTTTAATAATTCTACAACGTTTATAGGAATTAATGATTATTGTATAAATTATAAAATATGGAATACCTTCAATAACAAAAATGTATTTCATTAATAAATACGGTTTGAAAATTCTGAATTTAAAAAAAGTTTAGAATGTTTGATGGTTTAATGTAATTTAAGATTAAGTGGTATGCAATTGCCTGAGTGGAAGTCATGATTGCTTTCACAATTAAGAGGAAATAAAAATAACAAAACGGGAAAATATGATTTCTAACCAATTAGTTTAAACTTAACCGTATCATGCTCTATGAAGCGAATGAGGAATGTAAATTGAGTTAAAATTTTTAGGCTTATCAGAAGAATGTATAAGAATATATGTTCAACGAATGGAATTCAAGTCGATGGTATTTATATAAGTGCTTATATTATCTAATATAATATTTCATATATTTTATATTTAAAAGTTTTGATTTATTCATTATCATGTCATAAATTTTATTTACAATTATCAGTAACATTTTCAAATATAGACCTATGACATAAATTAGTGTCGATATTAGATTCCATAGATTATATTTGGGTTAAAAATATGGTTATGTAATTTTCTCATAATATTGGTAACACTGTTATCTTCTAGTTATTGTCTCTTTTAGTTAAAGTAGTAGCTGTCACGTTGACGGATCTGTTTTTTTCCGTGTTCACATATTACAATAAAAGAAACCGATTTTGCTCAAGTTAATCGGTATACTTGATGTAATCACATCAGGTTAGCGGCCCAGGCAGGTAATACCCTGTATCAATTGTATAAAATTTCGAAAAAATTCCGTCAATAAAAAATTTTGGCTTCAAGTCATATTTTTGTATTACTACGTGGAATTACATCGAGTTATCATGGAGGATACTTGTTCTGGTGATTGAACAAATCAAGAGCAAAATGGAAAGAAATCACAAAGTGATTAGACTAGAAGAGTCCAGTAATTGGAAAACCAAAAATCCAAGGTTGGATAGACATTTTTGAGTAGAGGTATCTAAAATATTAAAATGTAATGAACTGGCCAAATGGAAGACCAAACATGCTTAGGCTTAGACACTGTTGGTTACAAGAATGTTGAAGTATGTGATGTTGCACATAATTAATTGTACAACTTCTACGGAAATCTTGAGAAAACTACAGAGTGTGTAACGGCAAAAGGCGGAGACTAGTATTCATATTGTGCAGCAACAATTATTTTACTACAAATGTGAAAAGAGTGTTGAGATGTCAGTGTTAGTTTCCAAATTCAAGAGGTGCAAAATCAATTAAAAAGACGGGTAAAGAATAATCGGATAAGTTTGACGAAACAAAAGTTTTAACGTCGTTGTAAGATGAAAACAAACATTTTGTATCTGCATGGGAGTCAGTACCAGATGACAAGTATACCGTTTAATTAGCGGCCATATTGCTAGTGGAAGAAGAAAGAGTTTAGGAAAAGAGTTAAGTATTCCAACCAATATTCTCCTCATTCGCTTTGGTGGTAATTGATTGGGAAAATGTCAAGTGTTTCAAACGTAATAAACCTGGACATTTTCAAAGTGAGTATTGGAGTAAAAATATAAAAAATGAAAGAAACATTAATACCAGCAATAAAGAGTGTTTTCACTGTGACAAATAGGATAGTATAAAGCTCAGTGTAAGTTTTGGAACAAGAATGAAAATAAGGAAAGTGCTGTGATCGCGTTTTTACATATTTTACTAGCACCACGTAAAGATCTGATTGTCGGTAATGGTGCGGTGATTAGTATGCTAGATTATGGACAGATGGCAGTGCAAATACATAACGGGAAAGAACGGATTGACACTAAACGGGACAATGGTTTATTCATTCCAAAATTGAAAACAAATCTGTTCTCATTCAATCGCCCTTGGGACAAAGGTTATGTCATAGTGACATATGATAGTTCATGTAAATTTTATTAAAACAGTCGTATTGGTGCTGTTGAAAAACGAAATGAAAGCTCATAGTACATACAATTTTGATACGAATATGAGGAGTGTAATGTTGCAAAAACAAGTAATAAGGAGCTAAGTGAGTGGCATAAAAGAGTAGCTCATCAAAACTCTTTTCACTTACGAAGATGTAAAAAAACCTCTGTTATTTACAAGAGAATATACATCATTAGTCTTGCAATAATAGTGAAAATATCAGTACAAAAAGGCGCGTACCAATCCAAGCGTATACGTACTGTCCAACAGAAGAAACGTCAGTTGGAGAGTCCATGTATTTCATTGTATAAAAGGATGAGTTCTCCAACTATAGATATGTTTACTTTAGCAAGATTAAACACAAAGAGAAGGGCTGCAAAGTAGACTCCATAAATAAGGCTGCAAAAAATTTAAGATGTTTAGACGTGATATGGGTTAAAATTTATAAACATAGGGGTGAAATATGTTTTTTTTGACAAGAGAAGAAATGCCACAAAGTAATGTGATGCTATAAATAAAGAACTGCAAACATTAAAAGGGAATAATACCTGGGATTTTATTGATGTGTGATATTGACTTATAAATGAAAAACTAGTAAGCATTAAATGGGTGTTTAACCTTAAACGCTCTAGTTTCTAAATTATTAAATAGTTGCAAATAAATTGAACTTACCAATCCCTCAAAAGAACATAACGTGAGCTTTTTTCATATGATGATATAAATGGAAATATATTCATTCAATTGTTAGAGGAGCTTGTTAAGATAGTGATCACAATGTTATTAACACTAAACGAGTAATAACAATGTTATTAAGTAAAATAAATTGCCGTATTGTCTCTAGAATTCTACAAAATGTAATATCAAATTTAATTCCGTAACAGTAGAAGGTCTTGTAAGGTCAAAATGTGATTCTTGTTTGAATACAAGTGTGTTGACAATGATAAAATTTACGTGTTGTTGTATGTTGATGATTTTTAATATTAGACTAATGCAAAATTAACTAATCAACTCAAACGTGTTCTAAAGAAAGAGTTTAAGATGAAAGACTTAGAATTGCTGTCTGATTTCGTGGGTATAAACGTTAAATAAAATTCAAAAACTGGTATCACTGAATTCAGCCAAAAAAATTGTTTACGAAATGTTCTTAAAAGTTTAAAAATGGAAAATTTTAAACAAATTTTAAACCTAGAGATCAGAATTTAAAAAGATCTTAAACTTATAGTTAATTCAAGATGTTTAAAGTATCGTGTTAAAGGTAAAGTCGAATACTAATATTCTTTTCCCAAATGTGAAATAATAAAGACGAATGGTAGCTTATTGTAAGTTTGTTTAAGTTACATTTTTGTCTGCTAAATTTAAATATGTAATTACATTAAGAGGGGGTGTTAGGAATATGGGAAAGTGATTTCCTCAACCTGCTGGTAACACTGTTATCTTCGAGTTATTGTCTCTTCCTGTAAAAATAATAGCGTTATGTTGATGGATCTGATTTTTCAGTGTCCACATATCACAATAAAATATAAACGTTTTCCTCTTTAGTCGGTATACTTTATTTAATTACAACAATTTGTATTTATGGTCATATAAAATTTGTTTCCAAACATTTGAAATTTCGACAAAACTTTTCTCTAATCAGCGCGACGTTTACAACCACTTGAGACTCAAAGACTGAGACTAGAGATTCAAAGACCAATATTTTATTTTAATTTTTTTCTGAAGATATCTTAAACAGTGTCATTTTTAGTTACATCAAAATGGTATGCACTTATTATATTATGCAAAACCTGATATGGTATTAAAAAAGCTTTGTGTAATTGCAGTTAATAATAACTTAAAACCATATCCGAACCTTGTTTAAAACATAACAGGATTCACTTGATGAGCTTCTAGTCTAATTTCAACCTAAGCTTCCTTGTAGGATTTATGTTGATAAGCCTTGTTATAACACTACTCTAGATTTTGTTTTTTTTGACCACGATAAAGAACTTGGCCGTCATCAAATTCTATTTCCAAACATTTCTTACACTTATATTCATATAGATTTTTAAAACAAATTTGTAATTTCAGTAGCGCTATGTATTCAGGAAACTATATATTTTTTAATCAACCTAATTATGTAATCCATCGAAATACATAATCTACTAATATTAACAATAATTGGGATCTGATATTTACTTTATTATATAGTATAGTGAATTCATAAAATGTAAATGTTCTCATTTATTTTATCAATTCACAAGTACATGCTTGAAAGGCATCTTGTTCATTTGACTTAATTATCAGGGCTTCTATTAAAATGCAATGACTAATGACAAAGCGATTTTTACACTGAACGTGTCGTGTAAATATATTTTGCAAAGGCCCTGTAACATCGGTGGCGTTATGTAAAGTGTATGTGATTTAATAGTGACATTAAATAGAAACTTTTTAATTTTTTTAGCGACTGATTTTAAATTTAATCTTTCCAATAATGTTTTAAAATCATTAAATAACTGGATTTTACCTAATTTTTTTGTTGCCTTCACAAAAGAAAAATGTGTTTATTCGTAATTACATAATTAGCATAAAGCATTTTGTTTAATTATCCCATGAGAGCGCTATATTTAGCTAATAAGGATCTGTAGTATGTAGCTGAATGATCGGAAAGAGCCTCATTATTAAATATTTATTTTCATTACTAAGATATTAGGTTGCACTAAAATAATTCCTATCTCATGGTAATATTGTAGCACTATGGTGTAAATGCTAAACGTATTTATCTTTTATAAAAATTGAAATTATTAAATTCGTTTATGAGGTTAAATTTATTAATGAAGTGGTCTGGTTGCTTTCGTTTCTTTAAACATACGAAAGAAATGAAATTTATTACGTACTATCAAGTGATTTCGTATAATAAAGTGGAAGGCCGTAATAATAATATATCATTACCAAACTACAGTAATAGTATCACAGTTCTATCTGATTCACTCAGTAAATATACCAAATTAACGTTAATCTGACTAAGACCTTATACAATAAAACATGGAACAGACAAGTTATTCATATATACACATATACATAAATATATATATATATATATATATATATATCTATATATATATATGTATGTATACATATATATCGATATAATATCAACGAGCTCGTATCAGCAGATTAGTGACAAGCAATAAATACTAAATGAACGTGAATCGGTTTTTTGTTAAGAAGTCACTGATACATCAGTCGTCAAAGGTTGAGTAAAGTAGGGTCCGGTACTCGAGCCTTTCAAAGAATCTTTTAGTTGTAAACAAATGACGAAGCAAAAATTTAATAGGCATTATGTAGTTTTCAGATCTGGTTATATTTTGTGAAATTATTTTATATAAACTTTTCGATTATAGTGAAAAGAACCATGTATTTGAAGAGAAAAAAAATATGTATGAATGAAAATTGTTTTGTTCCCGCGGATTTATTTTATTATTTCTTATAACGTGCAGTACTTGCCAACGGAATGAATATAAATACTGGTTTAACCAAAAACGGAAATAAAGAACATAAGTTATGAAACAGTTTTACTTTTATTCTTCGCATTTACACTTTTTCCTTGATAACATAAAAGTGTGTCGGTTTTACTTATTACAATTTACTTAACTATAGCGACTTTAAATAATTGCAAAGTTATGTAAACAAATTATTTGAAAAACGGACAGTTGAAATGATTAAACATTTATGATACAATTTTAAATTTCATTAGTATTTATCTTGTTTAATTACATTTACCTATATCGAATAGCCAACTAATAAAAATGGTATAAATGCACTATAGAACTAGGAATATTTCGATAATTTTTTTGATATCATATGAAAGTGTACACATTAAAAACTACATACCTGGAAAGAAATTCTGCAGCTGATGCTTATTTACTAAAAAAAAAATTGAAAAATTGTGTACCTGACGATTTTGTTTGCGATGGAACAGATTTTAACCATTTTTCCAGTTATTTCACTTTTTCTTTTATCACTAACCAATTACTATGCAACTAAAAGCATAATTTGTTATGAATTATTAAGTATTTACAACAAAAATTAATTATAAAAATTTAATATTTTCTTTTAATATGTCAATTTAAACAACTACGTTTTGCTTAAATGGTGCCAACATTCAAGAAACAATAGAGTCTTTATCTTTATCTGTATCTTTGATTATATAGCGTTCAAAGATAAAGATAAAGACTTTATTGTCTATTTGTATTATGGTACATATCTTTTTCGGATATTTTATGGCATTAATTTCACTTTGTAGTTGCCTAAATTTTAAATATATTTTTAATTCAATAAAATTTTTGTCATTTTATTATTAATTTTATTTCTAATAAAAAGTTTAATATTGACAATATTTATTGCTGATTATTTAAATGAAGCCAATTTTTGTAAAATTTTTTTAAACAATTTATTTTTCTTATTTGTTCGAAATATTTATAACAAATATTTTTTTAAATACACATTTTTTATGAAAGTTATTTCTTAAACTATTTTTTAATACATTAACCATGACCGGAAATTATTTTAGTTACATTTATCATTTGTATTCTTTTTTTATACATAGTTCATTATAAGTTTATACCTTAAAAATTAATTACCATAATTATATTTTTATAGTAATGGCAAATGCAGAAGTTGATAGTAAGAAACTAAAAAAAAGAACCTTAAATTAAAGATTTAAAGATAATGATACATATTAAGTTGCTATAGTTGATAATTTTTCTTATTTGACGTTTAAGACTGTTAAAAATTACATTCTTTAACGTAATTTCAAAAGTTTATTTTAAGTGATTTAATATTATTATTTTTTTAAATCCTTTATGTGTGTGTCAAATATGTAATATTCAACTATAAATTCATTGTGAATATAGTGAGAAATAACCATGTACTCGTAATGTACAAATTTCGACGTTCAAGTAAAACATTGAATAAAAGAATAAGTAAAAGTTGCAAAGATCGAGGAGAAGCTAAAGAGAAATTCACTCACGTTAGTACGGAAATGTTATGAGGTGAAAAGAAAATCATATGACTAGAGCAGTGATAAAAACAGAAGAAAAAAACAAAGCTCGAGGCCGACCCACCGTCCCACCGTCACCATCACAATTAAAAGACATCTCAATTCTATGAACATGGGTTCAATGGTAACACAAGATAGACTGTTGTGACGAAAATATACAAATGAGATATGGGATCATAACTAGGGGAAAGAAGAAAATTAGGTTTAGTTTAGCTTGCCACAGTAGAATTCCAAAAAAAGATAGAATTAACTTCAAATATCTTTGATATATTTTTAAAACTGCTTTTATGTTTACTTATTAACGCAGAACAATAACCTGGTTGAAAACCAAAATTTTTCAATCGTTTTACGCATTATTAGTTGTTAATGTTTTTATAAACTTGAAGTATATTTTTATATAAATTTTATTTCATACAACCTTCCCCCCTAAAAACCCTTTTTTTATGTGATATACTTAAATAAAGGAAATAACAATAATTTTATACAGGGTCAAGTCCACAACATTTTGTGCCTGTCATTATTTTTGCCCTTGCTTAGGTGCATAATCATGAGCTGCCTTACCGCTTTCATTCAATTTATTATGAGTTCATAAAATGCACATTTGCTCAATGAAATTGTATTTAATCAACTCCTTATACAATAAAAAATTGGCTTCAAATAGAACCTGTCGTTATGTTGGCAAATTGTTTTAATAATATTTACCTGTAAGCTACCATCAAATGTAATTTTAAAGAAAATGATTTACGAAAACAATGAACTAATTTAAATTTGTTAGTAATTCTTTGCTCATTACAAATTGAGATTTTTTTCGTCGAAGGTGAGTTGTTTGGTATTGATCGCTTGATTGTTAAGTTATTTATTTCTACTGATTTCTTTTGTTCTTAATATTCCCTAAATTATTTAAATAAATTTACTTTTTGTAAATAACTAGGTTGTGTAGTACCGACAAAACTCAATTTTATTTTTTTTTACATTTTGTAGACAACAACAATCCAATAGAAATAAATCAGGAAAATGAAATTTACTTTACTAATAATTTTACGCTAGCCAATTAATCTTGAATTAAAACATTATCTTTAAAATAATAAACTTTATGCCATTATTATTTAAGATTTGAAAGTTATAAATCTTAGATTTTAAAGCCAAACTCGAATCTTCCATGGATATTTTCAGCTGATCTGTACAGACTGCTTTAGTTTTGTAAGCTTCGTAGTTCTCAATGCTTGACGGATGTACCTGATTATCTTCGTCTTTTATTCAAATAAAACTGTCTGGAAGTTCGTTATTTTAATTTCTCGGAGTTTGATAATATAATAGGCCATTATTAAATAAGATTGTATTCATAAACTAGGTCGATTAAATTTATGTCTCAAATTAATTTCAGATAAATATTTTTCAAGCAATATCGAATTAATTAGGAAAAAATTCACTATAGTCGCTTTCAATTGTAGAAAATTTGTACTTATATTTTTTAAATAGAAATATTTGGCTATAAAGAAGTTTGTGGTATTAAAATAAATTCAAATGCACGAAAGCATTTATTTTCATTGCCTTTTAATTTGTTACAATTTTATATCAACGAATATTTTGAGTTAGGTAAATCAACACATTTCGATCGATGATTAATGGGATATAATATATCGAAGTGTATTACATTTTGGGTTTCAACTCTTGTATAACTCATTTCTTCATATATGTAAATTTCTATTTGTTTAGAGTACATTACATCCTAAATGTCAAAACATCATTCTTCAATTTTAAGATTCTTCTGCCAGCAGAAGATGAATATTAACAAGAGCGACTGTTTTACTGCAAGTATGAACGAGCTAATTGTCCTAACATAAGTTCACACATATTAATTTTTTGTTCATATACTTTTTGGTACAATATATTAACATTTTCATTATAACATTATATGTTAACATATAATATATATCAAGAACAGAAATTTTCTAAACATTTTAAACAATACTAGCAATCAACTTTTTGAATGTAATTTAAATGAATCAAATAGTGTTTTCGTGATTCAATTACAATTACTAGGGTCATGTCACCCAAATTAAAAAAAGGAACGCTCATAAGATCACTTGGTTGTACATCCGCCCGTTCGTTTTTTTTCAAAGCATTTTTTCTCAGAAAATGATGATTCTGATTCAGTTCGAATTATATATTTTTATACTTGGTTTGTTTTTATTTATTTACGTTATAGAAAATTAATACTTTCAAATAGAATAATTAGAAATTGTATCCTTAAATATTTATAAGTACCTAAATGGGTACGGAGCCTAAGTGTGTAGTTCGAGTTCTACTCGTGCTTGATAGGTTTTTTCATACTTTATATAAATTTTCTTATCAAAATAAGTACTAATGAATACCTTATAATCCTTCAAGAGAAGAAAAACTTAGTCACTGTAGTAGCAATGGAGACAAGTAAAAAACTACTAATATTTTATATACACTTTTATTGTAATTCATGAATGATTTAATTTCTATTGATTTTATTTCGTGGCTTATAAATTCACATGTTTTCTTACACATTATGTTATTTTTCAAATATTCTCTACATAAGAATAGTAAAATAATGATTTTCGCGGAAAAATACCTAGCATTTATTCAATAAGAATTTTTTATTTACAAAGTCTTCATCAAGCAGGAGCCCTGCCCAAAATTTTAAACAAAGCAATGAAGTATTATTTTTTGAAGAGTTATCAGAGCCTAACTCAATTGAACAAATCAATATTTTTATAGTCTAAATCTAAATTTCAACCAAAATTGATAAAACATATTTATTAAATCAATAGCCCTGTATTAGTCTAACTTTAGAATTTTAAGTTCAGCGTTAAGACAAAGTTTTCCTATATGCGAGAATTATTTTTTAATATTAAAAAAAAAGATAGCTTGAAATATTGTCTTATCTTTCTGCAAAAAAATTATTGCATTTATATATCAAGAATATAATTATATAATGTATAAACTATTTATCCTAATCTATTCTTAAACTATTTAGTTTCCATTATTCACTTAATTAATTTAAGGGAATTCTTAAACTGAAAACGTACTTCGTCGGTACGCGTGTTCAATAAAACAAAAAGATTTAAAACAAAGATAAATTATAATATAAAGATAGCCACACCGATTAGTTCCTTATATAAAGACTAGGCATATATTACATTTGAATTAGTTAACGTTAAAAATTCGTAGTGAACGGAAATATTTTGAAAAAAAATAATTATATTTTCTGTCAAAATGTTTAAGCCCAAGTTCTACTTATTTATTGCACTTACTTTTTGTTTCTTATCTCAAAAACATGTTTCGGCAAATAACACTTTATCAGAGTTAAATAGACTTCACGAGTACTACATATCGAGGAGAGGTTTCGGTGCGAGACAGGAACTGGACGACGAGTTATGTCAGATGCAAAATAACTTAACTTCAAAGGCATTAACATGTAAGTTACCCGAAGTTATTATCAAAACTAGATAGTAGTTTATATATTATATTGCGTCACTCACAACATATCAATATTTTTTAAATATACACGCAGTTACGGATGCGACCGGAAAAATACCAACTGGCATATTGATTGGGAATTTAAATAATTTTGGGCAATATGATCAGTGTTTGTCGATTGACGAAACTGTTGAAGGAGTTAACATTAAGGGCAAGTATTGCATGATGCAAGTGACGCTTTCCGTGACCGAGATGACTGCAGATCCGTAAGTGTCATTAGTTTATTTTGTTACCATGCGGAACTATTTATTCTCATTAAATCAAGAAAATTTAATCAATAAGTGAACGAAATTTGGTTATTATTTATTCAAATTCAAAGTATTATCTAAAATATGTAAAGTGATAAATGTATTTAAACGTCATAGATTAAAATATGTCATATCATGATCATATATAGATATAGCATAGCTGGTGCATTTTTAAATTAAGTATCACGTAATGAAACTAAAAATCCCTTTCCATAATAAGAAATAATTTGTTCACATAACGAATACAAGTTCCTAAAATAATTTGAAGACTAAGTTTCAAATCGGGCTATATATAAATATATATATATATATATATATATATATATATACATAATAATTTATAATTAATGTTAATTTTATTAAATAATTGTAAAGATTAAGTTCAAAAATTAAGGTTAAACTTCATGTAACAGCTAATAATTTCCAGCGGATTTTCTTAATGTATTACATTTTTTTCTTCAAAATTTTATATAGATTCCTACTGAAATCTGCTATCTAAAACCGACATGAATTTTTATTTGTGGTTATTGTGAAATTGTATACATAATACTAGTATTTTCTTTCTAATTATTAATATTAACATTGTTATAAATTATTTTAATATACTTCATGTAATATAAAGCATAGTAATTAGGATTAAAATTCTAACAATATTTGTTGACATAACAAAAATGGTAACTTGCTAAAAGTGTTCTTTGATTTTACAGATTATCTCTTTATTATGATCTTTAAACAAAATTATGACTTTGCATCGATTGACAGTTCATTAGCAATGCCCGGAATGTCGATGTCGGGTTTGTTCGGCGTATGTGTTGCCAATGCATGCGAAGCGACGTTCATAGATCAACATTTTAATTGCATGAACATATCAAGCGAGGAGTTGTACTGCAGAGAGGCTGGCGATAAACCCATAGCAGCGCACGACGTAGTAGCCATGTAAGAAATATCGCTTATAATTTTCTCTGTTAAAGCAGTATGAAATATTGCTTAAGACTTTAGGCATAATATTAACATTATTTGTACAACAATTTAGATATACGTATTGAATAACAATCAATATAAGAAATACTTATTTGAATTAATTAAAAAATTTAATTATGAGAAATACTTATCTGAATATTAATTTTTTTTTCCCGCACATTTATAGAAAATGTGAATATGAAATGGTTCAAAAATGATAAATATGATACAAATTCAACCAAATCAAATTATTACTACACTGCTCGATTATTAATGGAATAAGGAAAATAAATTAATTTTTTTTAAATGATCTACATAAAATGAGTGGAAAATTCTATTGCTTAAAATAAAAAAAAAGTTTTAAAGCTAACATGTAAAAACCAAGCCTTTTTAAAAAATAGGTGTTGTGGGGCTGAGCAAATAATAAAGTAAATATTATAAAGCATATATCATCAACTATTCGATTATTAAGAGTTTACTGTAATATGAATTCGGAATCAGAGAGCATTTAAATGGCAAATGCGATACTGATATAGTAACATACGAATAATAGTTTAATGTACACTTTTCTTTGCAAAAAAGATTATAAAGGCATATCCATATCAAAAGAAAAGAAAAAATAATTTACTTTATTGCTGACGAACGAAACAAATTGACGATTTTAATTCTTGTTGAATAAATTTCAAGGTAAATTTAGCATCATCGTTAAATAATTTTCATTAAAAAATTTAACGAAATTAAAGTAAAGGAGCTTCGAGGGATAATTTGATGTAATCTCGCAGAAAGTTCTTTAAAGATGATAATGAATAAAATAAGATACACATTAGGATACCCTAAGTTTGCATAACGTTATGGTATGTCAATTTTTTATAGATATGCAATAATTTTTATTACATTGGTAATAAAACCGTCTTAAAATTTAAAACCGATATTGAAACCGATATTTAAACCGATATAGAAACCGATATAGAAAATGTACCAAAAGCTATTTTTGAAAATAAATGTGCTTCTTCTTTCAGAGTGATATTTTCTATTGTGGGACTTCTTCTTGTCCTGAGTACGGGCTATCATTTAGCTCACAAATTACTTCTAAATAAAGGTAATTAAACCTATAATATTCAAATAAATATTGAATATTTCACTTAATAAGACTAAATAATTTAACTAAGAGTTTAAGTAAAAGAATTATATTGCGCTATCCAATGAAAATGGAAATCGAATGTGGGTGTATCGAAGCATGATCGGAGTGGTTTTACATGGACATATTACCCCAGCGAATTAGATATGTCATGAGAAATTAATTACAAAGACGAATTTAAACAAAATTGAATTAAAAAGTGAATGATAATGAGTACAACAGTCTATTAAAAATTAATTTCACTATTCTTGTGTATCCCTTTGGGTACTTTTGCATACAAATACTGGCGGTGTTAGTCGCACATTGCTGTGTTTTTATTTCTTTGCTTCAAATACTTATTGAAACATTTAATTATTACTAAGAAGCTGTCAGTTTGCGTTTTCTTGTTGCATGTATTTAGTATATCTTTGGTTGTTTTCTGGCCAATGTTTCCTATTTAAAATGTTATTCTAATACTTTCTGAGTTTAAAGATAAAATTAGATGAAAGAAATAACCTAAGGATACTATTCAATAAATTCGGTTTAAAAAACATATTTAATAAAATATTAATTTACTGAAAAACGGTGTTTTCCATTGTGCTCATAACAGATTATATCTAAGTCATATTATCTTTGTAGATGTGTCGAAGATTGCGAAATCTTTCTCGGTCTACCACAATGTAACCAGGCTTACGAATATACCGAAAAGTAAAAACCCTCTTGACTGCATCAATGGAATTCGTACTTTGTCAATAATATGGGTCGTTCTTGGCCACTCTCACACGATATATGTGAGGGCCACTCTGGAAAACATGATGGATTTTTTTGCGGTGAGATATGTAATAAAAAGTATATTTATTTAAATAAACCTACTCTACCATGGTAATGGCCATTTAGCTAAAAATATTAAATTCATAAATTCATTGTATTGCAAATCTATTTCGAAGTATGTGTGATTTAATTATTACAAATTTCGTTTTCCTTTCAGTGGATAACCTCGGTATCGGCTACGAGAATTACAGCTGCTACGCTAGCAGTTGACACCTTCTTCTACTTAGCTGCATTTTTACTCACGTGGAGTGTTCTTAATAAATTTAATCGTCCAAGTAAGCTATTAAACATTGTAAATCGTTTCGACAAAAATTATTTCGTAATTTTGGGATTAAAATGAACTGCAAATTGTTGTAACGATTAATAGTCTAAGATATTTAATCTGCGTAAATGAATATTATCATTTCAGCCATCAACAATTATGTTTATTATAGGTTTTAGTTGTTATAATCATATCATATTATGAAAAAATTTTAGTAACATTTTAATAGTGAATTCATCAATCTAAAATACCAAGGATCTTTAAGTAATGTTTTGAATCTTAAATATGTTATCATCATTTCAGTTGCTTTCGTAAAAGCAGTACCGCTCTTATATGTGAATAGGTATCTCAGATTAACACCGACAATGGCTGCCGTCATGTTATTACAAGTATCTTTTTTTAATCACATTAGTGATGGCCCTGATTGGAGAATCGTCAGTTCTGCTAAGACTAATTGTTTGAATAATTGGTGGGTTAATTTAATCTACCTGCAAAACTATTTACGACCTTCTGAGACGGTAAGTTGGTGTTTTATCATGTTACATCTTAAATAATTAATTATTACTTATTTTCCTCTTCAGTTTTATATTATGAAGTCTAACTTGGATTGACATATTATCTTTTCAGTGTTTGTCCCATACATGGTATTTGGCTATCGATATGCAGTTGTATTTAGCAGCTCCATTCTTGTTATTTTTCTTGTTTTTAACAATAAAATTCGCAATTCTATCCTTGACGATAGTCAGTCTCGCTTCGTTAGGTGCGGCTTTGGGGTATTGCCTTTATTACAATTTCGATATCCTGTTTGGGCTGTAAGTAAAATTATGACTTTTATTAATATTATCAGAAATGTCAACGTTTTAATTACTAGCCATAATAATTATTTAAAGGAATAAATTATTGATGACTGTATTGGGTTTTATTGAAAATATTTATAAAAAAATTCTCTGATTAATTTTGGTTATAGTGTTCAATTAAAATTAATTTATTTTCTATTTTAGATTTTCTTCCAACTTTGTATACAAGTGAAAATCGTTTTTGAGACAAGCATGTAGTAATTTAATGAATAAAACAATATTGTCGAGTATTTAATTGAGTTTATCAAATTTTGTTAGTCTTTCAATTTATTCAAGAAATATTTTTTGTATGTGAATTAATGTTGCTTGTTAACAAAATATACACAATGTAATGTGACTATATAAGATTTTACCGTTACCATATTTCTCAATTAAATATTTTATTTATTTGATATTTTGTTGAATAATGGAAAAGAAAGTTTTATGATATTTCTTTTTTTATAATCTTCATATTATTCATTTTACAATTCACATTTTTAGAGGTGGAAATTCATTTGATATATCGTTTGCGGATCGCTACTACAGAAACACGATTCCAAGGTCTTCTCCATTTGTGTTGGGCATTGTCGTCGCTTATGTTGTCTTTACGTTAAAAAAGAATAATGTAACAATTATCAAAAAGGTATATAATTTACATAGCTTTTCTTCAATTACAGTTAATAATACTTGGTGGCATTATAAAGTTTATCTAAATTGCTACAAAATAAATGATTTTTATATTTCGCAGCCATTAATTGCATTTCATTGGATTGTTACTGGTATTCTCCTGGCAATGCCTTTGTATGGAACGTACACAACCATCAGCGAAGAGCCAAGCCAAACTGCTATTAACTTCTTCAACGCGTGGCATAGACCAGCTTGGGCACTCGGAGTTGGAGGGATCATTGTTGCATCTATACATGGATTTGGAGGTAAAACAATTTATTGTACAGAAAAATATACTAGTTTCTAAATTTGTAGTTTTCGAATATGTTTTTAATTTATTAATTTCTGTATAGTGAGGAAAATTCAATAATATTTAAGTTATTAATTTTCCCGGTTATATATAACATAATGCATGTATACTCGGTTATACATACGATATATCGTTGACTCTTTTCAGTCAATAAAAACAAAACAATAAAATTAAGGAACCTACCAATTACGTTCTCATTTATTGTTCGTAGGCGATTGTCGTCTTATTGTGGTGTTCGTTTTTTTTTATGAGAAGAAATTTATGCCTGGTAAAATTAATTTAAATTTTGATAATATGCAAAATTAAATGTTGGAAATGTTTTTTCTCCCGACTTAACAATAATTTCCTTTAACAAGTACAAAACAGTACTTTCTCAATTTGGTAGCTAACCACATATAATTAATTATTAATAATTTTCTTGATTGTTGACGGTTCCATTCACATGTTATATAATACTAAAATAAGTTAATATAAACTGACAAGGTTGAAATGTTTGGTTAATATTATAAGGAAAGAGGACAATTTTAACTTGAATTTTTAATCTTTATTCAAAAACTTCCATATTTTTATTTTCTGATTCACTAAAATATATGAAAAGACAATTGAGAAATATAATTTATATTAGTACAGAATTACTGATAATTATCATAATAATCTTTGATGTGTGCAAATTGATAAAATAAACCAAGCCTTTAATTTTACGTACTTCTGATTTGTCAAGTTCTTATTTTACTCGTTTATTTGTCAAGTTCATGTCATTTAATATAATGAGAGTAGTTTCCAAATTAATGAAGAATAAGAAGTTATAAAATCTATATGAACATATTTTAAAGTGAAATATTCAAAGCACACTCTTCTGCCCAAATATTCGAATAATATTTGTTTATTTTATCTTTTCAATTATCTTTTATATCCCTTATATAAATGTGTACGTTACACATTAGATGTGTTTGGATTTTCAGGTCCTATTGGATGGTTTCTAAGTCTTGACATGTGGAGAATACCAGCGAGATTATCTTACGTTATGTATCTCATTCATTATCCGATTATGTTCTCTGTTGTGGGATCGCAGACATCACCCGGACGATACAGTGAATCCATCTTGGTGTGTTTATAATGTTTCTTTTACTCTAATGTATATTTCCTTAAAATTATCTATTTTTATATCACGGTGATGGATATTATTAAGGATCACTGAATTGGCATAAGAATTAATTTAATTTTTAGGTCTATCGATTTTTAAGTGATTTAGCTCTCACGATCTCAGCTGCATTTTTGCTGAATGTGATTATAGAGGCTCCGTTTGCTGAACTTAGCAATATATTATTCAATAAAAGTAAGTATTTTTTATTACTTTCTAATAAATAAGTTTTGAAAACAGTTTTCTGTACCTTATTTTTAAACCTGTCAGTGAAAAAATGGTAAAAGTCTATTATAATAAATTCGGTTAAAGCTTGCAATTGTAATTTACATTCAAATATAATCAAATAGTGTAAACTAAGGAGTTTTTAAAAAATTACAATTTTCTTATCTTTGCTTAAAAAGTTTCAGGAACCACAAAAAATAACCGGGCATCGAAGAACGCAGATGGGATATCACCTTCCGTAGAACACAGCAAAGAAAATTATGGCAAATCGTCGATTGTTGTTGAAGGTGTTACACAAAAAGGTGTTCGTAGTTCTGTAGAATATAATCAGTTCACTAATGATGACGCAGTCTTGACTACAAGTGTCAAAGGAGAAGACCGTGGTAGAATTTGATAAAGTTTTGTGATCAATTTACTATGACTAACATGAGATCCCTCTTTTATTGTATAACATTTAAATTTGCAGTTCTCCAAAACGAACGGTGTGTTTTAATTTATTAATGATCTAGATGACAGTTTTTAATTCCTAACATATTAAAATAATTCAGTTTTGTAAAGTTTATGTACCTTATAAAAGTGTTGCAGCGTTATTTGGCACGTTTCCAAAGTAATTTCCTTAATTTAAATAAATCTAATAATTGTGCATGTACACTAAAACTTTTGGATGCTTTTTATTAAACGACTATTCGTTTTTCCGTCCTAATCTTTAATGCTAAAACTAAGCGGATTCGATTTTTTGGCACTTGTGAAACTATTTGATTTTTAGAAATACGAAATTTTAGAATCTTGTGAAATAAATTGACTGTGTATATATATAGGGGAGAAAATTGAGTGTCTATAAATATATCTTAAACACATTAGGAAAGCTAATATTCCAGTAATTTTCATTACATCTAAAACAAATAATTTTAAGGGGAGGTACCATACAAAATAGGAAAGCAATTGTTGCTACGTATTAATGGACATCTTTATCTGAAACAAATGCTTGTAAAAATCTGAAACATATATTAAGTGAAAGACAGATGAACGAAAATATGATGAAATTATAGGCCCGTGTTTGACTGCAAAATTCTAAAAATTTCCATCGTAACTTTCAATTATTATTTATTTTTAAAAATTATAAGGATGCGATACTTAATCAAGTTGCATAGATGACAAAAAAATCAGAGTTAAAAAGTTTTTCCATCAGGTTTGGTTACTCAACCGCACAATACAATTTTTGATCTGTAAATAAATCTAAATTCAAAACATCAGGTCATTTGGAGCAAGCTGTTTGCTTGACAAAATTTCTTGAAATAGATTATCGTTTAAAATTTTAAACATATGCATATGACTGAATAATTCTAACCAATATAAAGTTTTGCAATATTTATTTTATTTTAAGTTTTTTTGAGCATTAAATCTTTTGTAATTTTAAAACTTTTTATTTAAATGAGTAATCGCTAGAACGCAAAACAGCAATGCCTATTTTGCCTTATTCTACATATTTTTTTATGAATAAAATTAAAATACACTATCATAAGTATGCAGCAAACCATTAACTAAATCACTTATGTAAAATATTTTGGTATGCGAATAATAATTTCTGAAACAAACTATCAAAAGTACAATTATTTTCATCGAAGTTTTAAATGCAAAATTATCATTTCATTTAAAGTTGCTGATCAATTTAACGATTAATAATAAAAAAGTTTTAATTTAAAGTAAAGTTTAAAATTTAGTAATTTAGTAGTAAATTTAAAACTAAATCAGTAAATTTAAAATTTTACTTTTAGTTAGTAACAAAACTTCACTTTTAGTTAATTTAGTTTAAATTTTTTGTTTTTTTTTCAATAAATTTTTGTTTTTTGTTATAAAATCTACCATTAATTAATTCCTATAAAGTGTGGCGTCGTCAAAGAGAATTGTTACAATTTATTATATTCTACTACCTCTTTTCAGTGGACGTCTTAAATTTCATATATAAATTTAACTTTGTTTTTGTAGAATGGTTTATAGAAAAATATATATATTTTGATAAGTTTTGGTAAAGATCATAATTTACGTGACTATTTTAATTTCAAAGAATTTATATGCCTACGCGATAAACAACGCAGAAATAAAAAAATCCCCTAGGGTTTCATATATTTAATTTAATTCACCAATGCTGTATAATTATATGGTAAACTTTTCATACATATTTTTTCATGTACATCGTTTAAAAATTATTTGCTAGCAAATGTTTTTTGGCAGCAAATAATTTTAAAGTGATATCTATCATTTATCCCTTTAATTACGCAAGAGGAACTTCGGGGTAAAGTTAGTTTTGTAAGCAGATTTTTGCGCTAATAAATAATGAATGTACATTTGTCTAAATTATTGCTTTTAAATAATTTCTTCCGGTCGACCAAAATGCTTAAAGTTAAATATTTGGTTATGTAGAAGACTTTGAAAATTGGTGGTTATTATAAAATTTACGCTTTAAAATATACACTCAATAAAGAAAAGAAAAATTTAACAAAATTAAAATTATAAAAAAAATCCGTATAAAAAATACAAATATTGACTTTGAAGCTTGAGGAAAAGTAATCATGATGGATTTAAAAACATCAAAAATAAAGGAAAGAAAAACAAAATAAAGAAACTTTTTGAAGTAAAACTTCTTTACGCACGCTTGACTTGGGGGGTAAGCTGGTGAATGCACGACGAGAACGTTACGAAAAGTGTGATCGGGCGAGGCGAACGGAACTTGAGAGTGAGGTTTAAGTTAGTGAAGACAGAAAGAGAGAGAGTTACGTTTCGTATATTACTGTAGGGACAAGAGAGAGAGGTGCGAGCACACATTTTCTTTCTCTCTTTCTCTCATAGCCAGTTGTTTCTTATATCTAAGACACAGTGCAAGCCTATTGTCTGTATCACACTGCAGGAGCAAGAGAGAGCAGTGCGCGCACACATTTTCTTTCTCTCTTCCTCTCACAGCCAGTGCATGAATATATATATATATATATATATATATATATATATATATATATGAGAGTTTGCTAGGGTTACGCGAACGGTGATTTTTTGATTATTTTGTAATTTCATTTCGTTCTTGAACAATTTCATAAATTATTATTTTGTTCTATACATTAAATATTCTACGTTTAAAGTGAATAAAATTGTAAATTCATTTTAAAGTTCATATTTTGTGAGATTGAAGTTTTACTTCAGTCGTGTGGTCTAAATCATACTCGTTTTTTTTTAAATGGGTGGATTAGGTTAGACTAAGCTGCAAAACTATGAAGATTCAAACTAAATTCATTTTTTAAAGCATATTCTTAGTCCAAAAGCAACCATTGAAGCTATTCTCTTATATTTAATATAATTTAGATATACCAAATTATCCAATGATTTAAACATTTTATGAAATTGCAAGTAAATGATGGCGTCGATCGGAGACTTACGTCCATTTCAATTGCGCTCTAAGTTAAGAGGTAAAGTACCATTTTCTGTGATCAAAAATATAATGGATGTAAACATTTCGAAAGCATTCTTATTTACAAAACCTATTCTCATTGAAATCCAAGATATAAACATCTTTAAAGTCAAGCAGAAGCAGTAAAAGTATTTGACAGAATTTTTTTTTATTTCAGCACAAAGAAAATTTTAAATATGCTTAAGAAAAAGTATTCCACTGAAGCGGAATAATTTTAGTAATAATTTCAGAATTTACCACTCTTACATTTTAGTTTATGAAAAAGTGATTTGAAACTTGGTATTGCTTAATTTCAATATTTTGTTTAGTCTAACTTTTTATTAGTCTTAATAGACACTTTGCTTTTAAACAGTCTTAAGACTTTTAAAATTTATGATTTTGGTGGAACTTCCACAATTTTTAGGCATTTTTCTAAAATAATTTTAATTTACTAACTATATTCCATAGTTTATTTCTCTTCGATACATTAAGTTTCATGGTCGTTTTCCGCTTGAGAGTTTCTTAAGCAGTTATTTCAATCAAGGATATTATTTGACGTATCAACAGCTTTTCTGTGCATACGCTTTTAATAGCACTTTTTTTTAAATCAGGCTTAAAAATCGATCTAAGCCTATCATAATTATTCAGATTATTTTCTTGAGCTTTGACCTGATTAGGTTAAATAAGTGAAGTAATCACTCAATTGGTTATTCACAAAATAGCAACATAAGTTTGGCCACATGAAAATAAAGTAAAGCTCGTTATTATGGTCAGAGATAATGATTTCATTAGATTAAATTTCAATTTTTATAGGATGCAATGCTTCTGCAGCCCTTAGCTCACATAAATATCCATAAGTCAAATGTTTCGACATAGCAGCACGATGGTCGTAAGAAGAACTATATATGATCCTATTTTCGTTACAAGTCGAGGCACTGTAATAGGTCTAATTTTTAAAATTGATGATGTTTGCTCTCGCCTATTTTATGCGCAGAATATCTATGCAGTGTTAGCCAGAATATATATGCAATACTAGCAAAACTGCCATTAGGTGTTACAGCAATAAATGAATATATTATAGCTCCATAACTCACAAATAAGTGCATAATTTCCGTTCTATGGAAAATACCTAAAACTGAGTAGAAATTTATTTTACCATGTATTAATTTTATGTTTCGAAATATATGTATGAAGCAAAGCTACAATATATTATTACGTTATATGAGAAAACTGTATGAATGAGTTTGTGGAAGTGCTGCGACTGACACAACTCATACTTAATTGATTTCATAATTGTGCCATAATATGCATGTAAAACACTCGTCATACATTATATTACTATTTTTATAAGAAATTTCTTAAAAGTTTTGATAACATATTAGTGAGTGAGTCTATCAGTTATTGCCAAATTTATTTTCGAGAACTTATCCTGCTTAGTACCGTGTGCTTAGACCTCTAGAATCTGAGCTCTCAAATAATGTAATCATAGTAATGGCATTAACACGGCAATCATCTTTCTCTTCTGCACCCACCTAGCCTATCAGTGACTTTCCAGTGGATGGAAAAAAAACTCAATTCTTTGCCTATACCTTCAGAAATACTTTTTCCTATTTGAAATAAAAACAATAGGAATCTATGAATCCATACGAAGAACTACAATTGTAAATCATCCGCTTTTCGTTTAAATAGTTTTTTGTAGATATTTTGATGAAAGTGCAAAGGGGTGGAGTAGGAAGAACATCTTTAGAGCACACTAGTGAAATATGTTTGGCCGCTTAATAAATGTGTCCAAAGATTTCCAAGATACTACTTTATTGAGTAGAGCTAAACCATTCTAATGAATGTTGAAATATATTTGAAAACTTTAAACGACTTAGCAAAAAATCAAGGTCAACAAAGTTGAAAGAACAGCTGAAAGTAAAGAGTACGAAGTTAAAAACTTAAGATTGAATTATGAGTAAGTGTGTATGAACTGTGATTTTCTCTGAAGAACTGTGATTTTTTCTGAAGAATCTTTCTTGAAATACTGTCAACAATTTTGAATCTGGATTAAAGTGGATTTAGAGCTTCACAAGCAATATTGTATTAAATAGGTCAGTGATATTAGTGATAGACTTCATGCACAAAAACTTTTGACGGAAGTGGAGAAATTTTATAAATAGAAAGTCTGTTCGATGTATATTTGGACAACAAAGTTTTCGGGAAAAAAAATTATTTACGCCTTCTTTAATTCAAAAGGAAGTCACAGTTTCCAAAGTTTTAATAAGTGTTTCGGTAATTATTTTAATTTCTTATCTAATATAGTTTAAAAAACTTTAATATTTCGGTCTTTGAATGTCACAAAATTTAACTTTATCGCAATTAGATTTATCTCAGAATCTAAGCTGTATCCCAAATTATTGCTATAGAGTTATTCATACCGATTCGATATATCGAGTTCGAGGTTTTTATTTAAAACAGACACCTGTATAATTAATTGTAATTGTTTTAAATCCTATATTCATTATACAAAACGAATACTTTCTTTTAATTCTGTATATACGACATAAATATTTTTTATGAAAAAATTGTTTAAAAAACATTTTGTCATTGGTTTGGATAACAAAATTTTATTTTAATATATAAAATTATGTCATCACCTCTATTTCGTTATTTCAGTCATCGGTTCCTGATGCTAAAACTATGAGTTATATGATATTCATGGTATATGACATTCCTAGTGTTAATCTTTATTTCAGCCTTGAATACTACGTTATTTTTAAAATGAAAAGATACAAGGTTTACATAATTATTCATTATTTATGCTGTTATCGACACCAAACTCAGAAAAGCGTAAGAAGATCATCGTATACATATTTCACTGAATGGTGAAACTGTCATTTAAAGTTAATATTTCTGTAAAATTGCTTCAATTATTAATGTGGGGAAAGTAAGCAAGGAAGTACAAAAACTAATATTGACTTGTCTTCAAATTGTCACTAAAATACTTAAATTATTTTTTAATTATTAAGTAACGCAATAAATAAACATACAAAGGTGCAAGTATTCCAAAAAATGCCTAATTTTGTAAAAATACGCACATTACGACGTTCACTAGCAGTGCCATTTCTAATAGAGGTGATAAGTTTTCCTTTATAAATTATAATATATAGATAGCGGTCTCGATTAAATGTATTATATGGGTGATACTCAGGGGTACATTTGTTTTATAAAAGTACATGAGCAAAGAAAACGGGATAAGGCATATTTAAAGATCGGAGTGGATAAAAAATTATAATATTTTCTATCATTAGGTTTAAATTAAAGATTTTTTATTCATAGCGTTTATTAGAAAAATTCAATTGTGAGACGAGAACTGGACAAGGAGTTATATCAAATACAAAATAATTAGACGTCAAAAGCATTAATTTGTAAATTGGCCAGAAGGTGTCTCCAAGTTCAGATATTAGTTAAAATATTTTATTGTTCCACTTAAAACGTATTCACTAATATTTAAAATTATTTTTACGCAATTGCGAAAGCAACCGGAAAAATACCAGCCATATTAATTGGGAATTTGACCACTTTGACGAAACTGTGGAAATAGTAACGGTGAGGAAAAGTATTGAATGGTGTAAGTCAGCTTTTCCTTACTTGTGACTTGTAGGTCCGTAACAGTGCCGATTATTTTAATTGTGAAATACATATGTCACAAGTAAAATCTCAATGAATTTAAAAATCTAGTGCTTCATAAGAAAACTGGTAAAATTTAAAAGTTCCCATCTAATCTAAACGATCGTTTTTAGATTGTTAGGATTTTGTATTAATTTCCAAAATTAAGATTGACAATTTTTGGGAATTCTTTATATTTAGAAAAGTTGTAATTCTTAGCAAATTTTATTTTTTTGTCTATTTGCAAAACCGAATTTTTATTAGAACAATGTAAATATGATAAATAATAACTGAGTTAAGAGTATTAATGTTGATAATATTTATAAACCATTTTCATAAATTCTTTCATTAAAAAATAGTATTGAATATATTTGGCGCTAATTTTGAAGAAATTCATTATAATTATTTTTTTCGCAACTAAATAAAACTACGTGGTGTAGTACTAATTCTACTTAATTTAAATGCTTTACCACGACCTAAGTTTCGTTGTATTACAACATCTACACGGGGAAAATTTGTAAAGGTTGATAAAACCAGTACTTAGGAATACAATCATGGTAATTTTGTGGAAATTTGAAATGTAAAACTTCGTGGAACTTTCGGAATGTTATCCTTTGATTTAATGGATGATTTTTTTTTTCTTTTTTAGATTTTTTTTCTGCATTACGAATTAAATGTGAATTTCGAAATAAATATGAATTTCGCTTTCACTGAGAGTTCATTAAAAATGCTCGGAAAGTCGATGGCGGGTTATTTAGCATGTGTGTTGCCAGTGCATACAAAGCGTCGATATAGATCAAAATTTCGATTGCTCCAATATATCGAACATGGAGCTGTATTGCAAAAAGGCCAAATATAAACCAATAGCGACCTTGTGAAAAATGTTGCCTACAACATTCTCTATAAACATTTCTGTACTTCTAATGTAATAGGAAGCGTTAAAATCATATTTGGTATATATGTGGGTATGGATTATTCCTACCTATATACCAAATACACTAAAAAGTTGAAAGTTCGAAGACAATATTTTATGAATTGGTTTTCAATGAAATTTTTGATATAAACATTAAGACTAAATTCACATGAATGGTGTCAATTTGAATAAAATCGTCCTTTAAGACATTTTTGTTGAGGGATTTTTTTTTTTTTCTCTTTGTATCCTGCGATCAGTCATTAGAACTATAAGCAGGTAGGTTGTGGTATGTATCTTGTTTGGGCGAATATAGGGCCAGTGCCCTTAATCGCTCTAATTAGGAAGCACGTCAGCTCTCTTGAGTCTCTTTATCGAGTTGGGCTGCAACAGCATGTGCGAAAGTGGGTTAGGATGGAATGTCAGACGATCTTTGTATGTGGCTGTGTAGCGTTTTGCTTCGTCTACGATGGTTGAAATTTGTAGGTATTCGTGGATTTCCGAATTGCGGGAGTACCATGGTGCACCTGATATGACCCTAAGTATATTGTTTTGGGCTCTTTGTAGGCAGAGTATGTTCGAATTACTGGCCGATGACCACAGTTGAATCCCATATGTCCAAATGGGTTTTATTACGGAGCAGTACACTCTTAGTTTGTTGCTTAGGGATAGTGCTGACTGTCTTCCTAGAAGCCATAGCAAATTTCTAAATCGAAAATTGATTTCGTTACACTTATTTTTGATGTGGTCTTTCCATGTCATCCTTCGGTCCAGATGAAACCCCAGGTATTTGACGCAGGACGATTGCGGTAAGGTGTTGGTACCTAAGTTGACTGCAGGACAAGTTGCACTTCTCAGAGTGAACGTGATGTGGTGAGATTTTTGGGCACTAGCTCTTATATGCCATTTGTTCAACCATTTATTTGTGTCATCGAGTTGTGCCTGCAGCAATTTACTTGCCTCTTTGTTGAGGGAATAGGTAGGATTTTATTATGCAAATCAGAATAAAACTGAGAATAACAAATTATCACTTTACCAAAAACAACGAAACATATTGGAAAAAAAATATATTTAATATTACTTATTATGAAATTAGTAAGAAATCCGATTCTTTGAAAAACGTGAAAAAATAGAGTAATGTAGAAAACAATAATAATTCACTTCAAACGATTTACAGGGATTGCGCTAATATTTGCTAGCCAAAATAAGATTCAATCGATGGCTAAACAGTGTAAAGCATTATAAGTTATGCGAATGATACAAATATGTGCTGAAAGTTATTTAGGGGACTAAAGCATCATTTGGGTGGTTCATCTGATACAGATTTGACAACATCGATACAATTGTTTAAAATACTAAGGCGATGATTACAAAGATACATGAACGTCTAGTAAAAAAACAGCATTAACTTTGACAGATAACAATGGGACAAACCAATCATCTCATTTCTCATGTAATAAATTTTAATGAGTCCATTAATAGGTTTAATTTAATTAAAATATTACTGCTTTGATAGGCCATCTGATGTTATGGCATATAATTTATTTTAAATATGAAAAGGAGACATTTATTTTATTTTATCTGACAATTGGAATAGTGTAAGGAAGTAAGGGCACATTTGCTTATATTATGGGTAAATAAGTTTTGCTATATTAATAGTTATTATCAAAGTTCAAAAAAAAATATAAATGTTAAAAGAGGTATCGAAAATATTTTAAAAATTTTATTAGAAATAACAATTATTTCAGATATTATTTCTGTTCCCTTTAGCGTTTATTCCAACTTTTTTTTATTTATATATTTGCTTCTATTTTTATTTCAGTGAATTAATTCATTTTTGAATGAATTCATTTCAAATTGAAAAAATAGGAATCAACGCATTGTAGTATGTTTACTCACTTGGAGTGTGCTTAAGGACTTTCACAAGTAACCCGTTACTTAATTTTTATTAATTAATATTCACAAAAAATAATTTCTTATTATTCCCGGGTTTAGAATTCACCTGACAACTAAACGTAAATTACTGATGTATCAATAATTCAATCTCTAAATTAAGAACAGATAAATGCTCAAATATATATAATAGATATGCACAATAAAGGGTTTTTAAATGTGAAGCTGTTCACATCGCAGGATTAATTATAATATACATTAAGAATTTTTAAATAAATAAAATCATATTTTAATTTTGAATTAATCCATTTCGACATATTTAAGGTCTTAATTACTGTTATGAATTAAAAAATACCGTTCTTATTTAAAGCGAGTGAATAAAAGCAATAAAGCTGTTATAAGTGTAGGTATCTGAAATTGACACAGGCAATAGCAGCCGTTCATATTTTTATAAGTGTCTCTTCTGAATCACATAAGGATTGATTAATGTTTATTTACGCAAAACTAATTATATATATATATATATATATATATATATATATATATACATGTTCTTATTATATATTAACTATTCAAGCAGGGATAGAAGTTTTTCTATTAAACTAGTAATTTTTATTATACTGTTTACAAATATTAAATCTTTACATCCTAAATGTTTTGCCTATACCTTCGATAGGCGTAAAATATGGCGTCTATTTTAGAAATGAAAAGACCTGGGATAATCGCTATAATTTTCCTGTAATGTACTGGTCGATAATAAATCCAAACAATAAAAAATATTCGTAACGACGAATATTAGTGCAACATTCATTTGATTTGTTTTTCCCTTTTATTCGTATTTTTTTAAAATTTTCCATCTACTCCAAAATAAAATTAATAGTTACTCATATTAGTTTGCATTTAAGACACCACGATATCAATCTTTATTACAATATTTGATTAGAGTAAAGAAATTATTTTTACCTATTCGGTGCTTCATAAAAATCGTTTAAGACATTTTTGCCAATTTTTTAATCAAACTTGGCAAACGTATTTGTTTCATATGAATATGATGATGGAATTAGCGTTCCGTTGATGAACATAGAACGCGGGTAAAGACTTTTCGCTCGTTTCGGTTAGTATCATAATTACGTTGTATCCTTTCATTCATATATACAAACACACACATATATATATATATATATATATATATATATATATATATATATATATATATATATATGTGTGTGTATATATATATATATATATATATATATATATACTACCCTAATTTGATTAAAATATAACCAGAGCAGGAAACTTCAAGGGGCCTATTTAATTATATATCTCTCGACCATTTGTTTACCAATTGATTACGATTTTATAGACACGAGTACCGGACGATACGTTAATCGGCCACTGATAACCGATTACGGATAAATATCACAGAAGGAAAGGCATGTGCATTTAGTGACACATTGACATCTTAAAATACCGGCCGATTCATGTTTTTTTTATTATCTATTGCGTGCTTATTACCTACTTAATGACATGAATTTACTTATATGCGTATATTAAAATTACGTATGTGCTTTATGTTTCATCTTCAGAAATTTAATGACATAAATCCAACTAATATTATATGTTAGTAAACATGTCTTTTATCCTCATTGCGATAATCCGCTTTATCATACGAACTCCTTTTATATGAATATATATATATGATGGAAAGAGATAGTAACGTTTGGGTACGGAAGGAAATATTAGATTAGATATTAGCATTTGACTAGAGTTTCAATCCAAGTAATATTATTCAACTATCATCAACAATTATAATATATACTGACAATATTTCTAGAAACAATATTTAAAAAATAAAACTGGTCAAGCGCAGGTCCACCACACGTCTCAAAGATCTCATACTTCGTTCGAAGTTAAATTAGTTTATTTGTCTTAAATTACCACTAATTTATACGTACTATTAAATAACGGTCCTCCTAATAAAAAATATGTTACATAATCAGTAAATAACAGATATATAAATGGTTCACAAAATTATTACTAATAATCAATATATCAGCATTGTTTAGTTATATAATGCAATTTCGAAATTTCCAACTTACTAACGCAACAAAGTGCATACAAATATTGCGTGAATAAAAAAACTAATTAGGGAATATAAAAATCCCACAATTATTTATCATCCCCCGAATAAATTAGAAATTTTGTAAATAATTCATATATTAGTACTTTTTTACCTAAAAATAATTTGTTTTACAAATCAAAACATGCAAAAAGTTATAGAATTATATACGGCAGTAATTTTGCATTAATCCTTTTTTTTCATTGGCTACACTACGATTCACCTGCTTTGACTGAATATTTCGCATTGACAGTTGACGCCGTTTTAAGTTTCAAATGAAACGTTTCATTGTACGGTAAGAACACATTGACTTTTTAACACGTTTGCAAGTTTTTATTCCTTTTTTAATTTTGTGCATATAATATTTCATCTATTAATATATATTAAGAATGAACCTTACACATATCGAGAGTCCTAAACTGGGAAAATAAAAATATGTATTTACTTATTACTTTCCTACAATAATCTTACTAAAAAATCTTTATATTATATAAAGATTATTTAAGTGCGTATTTACTATTATTTCAGACATCGCTTAAAGAGGTTATTAAAGACTTTGTAAATTTCATTGAGAAAAAAAATACAGACTAATATTAATAACTTGAAAATAATAGGTTGGAGGAAAAGACATGAAAGTCGATATGTTGATCATATTAACCATTATTAGCACCTGTTGCTTCCACACATTTGCTTCAGTTTCTTGTCATCATGATTACTTAATTAAATAAACTCATCTTTGTGTTATACAGTAAAACAATATTTATAAATTTAATAGTAAATCTGGTTGTAGAAATTTTCTCTAATTTATATTGTATGTTTTACATACGATGTTCCTTCAATTTATGTAAATTAATTTTTTTTTATACAAATATAAAATTTTGAATAACTTCCTTAACGTAAACAAAAATATGTTGCAATTTCATTGAAATTTGATAAAAAGTTCGTTGGCCTGCATTGATTTGTTATCCTCATTATAAATATTTAACTTTCATAACTAAAAGATTTTTGAGGTAATATAACGTTGTTATTATCGTCTTTAAATTAAAAATCTTTTGATGTTTTTCCGACGCAGCAGTTAAGGCAACCTTTTCTTATGCATCGCTACTACAACACTACTCTTTACACCTCCATTTTTATCGAGAATTATTGTAACTTACATTGTATTTACATAAAATAATGAAGTGATAATAATAAAGACTATGTATTTTTATAACATATCTAGAATACTTCTCTAGTCTTACTTATTCAATGTAAGCGAGAAAATATCTACGAAGTTAATATTATATCCCTTAATGGTATTTTAATTACTCCTTTGTTTTATAAATTACTTGATATTAATCGGTGGAATATAATGTTTTATTTACACAGCGAAACTATCAAATTAACAATGTACACCTACGAAACACAGTGTAAACAATTTTATGAATCGAAATGTAAAGTAATGACCATTATTTATCCAAGGTATCAACAGAAAACTGATTTTTATCCTCAGCTTTCCATATCTCAAGAAAAACTGAACCAATATTAGATTACTCTAAAAACCATATAAGACTACTTAAAATAACTTAATCCATATAAGACCAAATCCTCATTCTTTTGTTTGTTTTTTACAACCAGTTTACTGCATAAACCGATTGTATCTATAATATGGGTATCGAGATTCCATTTTGCCGAACAGAAACGCGTCTAACGCTCGTGTAAAATTTTTGGAGTTGTGTGAGATGGATTTTTAAGATATATTGTGACTACTAATTAAACCTAGGTTGCCCTCTATACTGGAAAGACAAAACAGCAGATAAAAAGTAAGAAAGACACTGATCGCCAGCATAAAGAAAATCGAAGTGATTTTGTAGGCAAAAAAAATAATGGCGTAAATTGAGACTCGACAGAAATCATTAGTGTTGTTTATCTAGAAAAAGATACCTTCACTTATTACTGCACCCCTTTACGTTACTTGTATGATCAAATAAAATAAAAACGGATAGAAACATTAAGAGAAAGGGTTTTCTTTCATTAGGACAAAGCGCGTGCTCACAAGTAGTTAGAAATTGTGGCTGATTTCCAAACTTTTTTTTTCTTTTTTTTTTTATTTCAAACTTTTGTGATTTCCAAAGTTAAAAAAAACATACGGATGGATAGAAATTTATTTCAAATGAAGAAGCCTTTCGGCTTCTTCATTTGAACAGTTAATGTGTATATATATATATATATATATATATATATATATATATATACATATATATATATATATATATATATATATATATAAATATACACACACACACATATATAATAAGGGATCTTTCGGGCTTTTCCCCCCTCTACTTTATTTTGGCCAACGTTTTTTACAAATTGCCGCCTTCTTTTCTATTACTTTTCCATATTTATTTTTAGAATTTTACTCTTTTGTTGCATACTTGTATTTGAAGAATTATAGTATAAATGTAAAGTATTTTCATTACCCTGTACTCCTGCTTTATTTCGACATTACACAGATAATTTAATTAAACATAGGACCCCAATTTAGTTTAACCAATGAATTCAAGAAATTCTTACTCTTATTTTGTGTAGAATGACAATGATGAGTTGAATCTCATTTAATAAATTATTTCCTATCTCATATGTATAATATGTATACAACTTACGAACACGCCTCCAATACCGGCTAACTAGCGAGCGAATGAAAAGAAAGCTAGATGTATTTTCCCGCTACGACCACACAACAGAAATATACAACACCTTATGCATGCCTGTACATGTATCTACGTAATAACTTTACTAATTCTTAAGTTCTATTTGTATTTAGCATGCTAGTTTAATTTATACTAGCTTTTTGGTCGCGATTCCGGCCGTCTAGGTTTTTGGTTAAGATGACGGAATTTGTATCCAATTAAATTAGATTATTGCAACATTGCACTGTCAGCTGATACTTTGCGTCAGTTGATACCAAACGTTGTACTATCAAAGTCATAATAATATATTGGTAATTATAATAACTAAATTATTGAGAACTTATTAAATTGATACATGAACTTGAATTTACTTGAAAATGATAATCCATAATGAAGAAAATGATGATCCATAATGCAAATTATTTCAGTAACTATTAGTCAACTTAAACCTACTGAAGAGATTTTTTATTATAAAATCTTAAAAATCTAAACTTCAGGTAGGATTGACTACTTAACCGGCTATTATATTGTAAAATGTCATTAATTCGTATGTCTCGCTTATATTTTTGTTTTAAAAATGTACAATAACATTTCTAATCTCAGTTAATTGCTCATAAAAGTTTTGTGTCTCGTAAATTCTCAAGTATCACTTCTATGAAAAAAAAAATCATATTCTTTCACTTCATCACTCACACACTTGAAGAATGTAAAGCAATCGTATCCTTTCACATTGTTTCTTCTATACTCTATAACGTTTTATTAATTAATTCCATGGCTTTCCGATACACCGAGTTTACATTTCTACTTACAGGTAAACTCATAATTTTAATCCTCAAATATATTTTCTAATTAAGTATTTAGTTTATTCGTTGCACTCGTCATCGAAAAATATCAAAGAAGTGTAAAATTTAATTCCGTTTTTCGTAATATTTTTTTTCTTCTGTTTTACTTTGTTTCGTCCTATATACTTACACATTTTTTCTTGCAACCTTCGGTTCCTTTCTTTTGGTGAAAATCTTTCACTTTGAGTATTGTAGATTTGTTCTATTTGTTGTGCATATCTACAATTTTGCTACTCCCCACCATGCAATTGTGAATTGATTAAATGACTAGTTTTATAATAAAATATTCATGTGTGTATTAAGCTCATATTAATACAATGTGCAACATAAACAAATTACGAGATTCTATTCGTGTCTATTTCCTTAGAATGCATCACTTTTATAAAATTATTTATAGTCCTTTTTTCATCCTTCCTTAATTTTATTGAAAAATATTTGATTAATGTTTACTTGTAGGCATTTTCAAAGCTACGACTGAAGTTCACGTTGCTAAAATGTTACAGGTATAAGCCTTAAGTCAAATAATGGATTCAAGGAAGTGACTGAATTAAACCTGTGTAATTAAAAAATATTTTAAAAGAAATATTTTTTTCTTGTAATGACTAATCTCCGATTCAATTAGGAACTGAGACCTTTTCTAGATAACATCATTAATCGTAACATCATTAATGTTCGATGTTTTAATGACACAATGAAATTTAAATTAAACCACAGTTTGCAAAATAATCACTATTTTGCAAACTGTGTGTAATTTTGCAAAATAATCACTATTTATTTTAGTTTATATGTTACGGTTACGCTGCAGGTAACCGTAACATTTAAACATCAATAAATATATATATATATATATATATATATATATATATATATATATATATGTATATATGTTACGCTGCACCTAGGTCTAACCGCTTAGAATAGAGCACAGCCAATTGATCTCGTCAAAAACTATAGTTCATTCAATTTCAAGACAAGCAATAGAATTTGACAGTTAAAATATGTTTGGCACAAATATAATATTCGATCAGCTGACGACTATTTATAAAATTCATTGCATTATTTCCGGAGTATTATTAAAGTATATCAAAATATTAACTTCAGAATATATATAATATATTCAAGAGGTAAATTTTGGAATAAATAATCTAGTTACTTAAATCGTTGATTACAATCTCAAATATAGAATTATGAGGTAACTTTTGTATTTTTGGATCATTAATTTTAAACATCCTCGTTCTAATAATACTTTAATTCACTAAGTAAATTAAATCGCCAGCTTCGAATATTTTTGAAAATGTTTATAAAATGTTATTTCTACATTTGTTTTTAATATAAAATACCTAAAAGTTTCCTAAAATGTAAGAACGAGGTGGATTTGACTCATTATTTGGTTTTAAAAATAATAAAAACTAAATTATGCGTAGTGGGGCAAGCATAGTACAATCCTTTGTTTAATCTCATAAGAGGGCTCTGTGGTAACTCCCTCCCGAAATATCCGAAACGACTTAAAATAACATTATATGAAAAAGGTTTTCAGAAGCCTATGTAAAGGTTCATGAAAAACTGTAACGAGATTCTATATGTAATTGCTTTTGAAATATTCATGATAATGCTTCTATCCTCCTACATAAGGTCATAACGTGTTATTAAATGTATACTGCTTTACTAAAAAACGTTCTGACACAATTATACAAGACGTACTGATTTCAAAAATGTTTAGTAATAAACGATGTAGAAGTCGAGCGCTATATATGTTATGTACAACTATCTATACAAACATTTATATACTCGCGGACCCTTGTTTAAGAAGTGTATACGGGGTCAAAATGTCTGCTGGCGTTGTCAGCTGATTAGTATTGACATATTATTCTGACGATTGTACAAGTGAATAATTTTTTGTTGTGTGCCGTTTGAATTGTTTTTAGTTTTATTTATTTAGTATTATTAAATATGATACGGATACTATAGATGGGCTCGATTTATTTGATACTATGGATATTCAATCACTATACAGGTTTAGTACAGAGTGCGTTAGGTGCATAAAAATATTGTTAAAGACGACTTTTCGTTGGACAAACGCGGTGGAGCTATCAGTTACCAGTTGCAAGTATTAAGCGCTTCAAGAACGTGGGCACGAAATAAGGTATCTATTGAGCTACAATTACGCCTATATATACATACACACACACACACACTCACACACACACACTCACACACATACGCATGCACGCACGCAAGCACGCAACCACGCAAGCACGCACGCACCTACGCACGGATGTACGCACGCACCTTCTCACGTACGCAAGCACGCACGCGCGCACCGTGCGTGCTTGCGTGCTACAAGGCTTTAGGTGTTTACTACAAGGTTTTCGGGCAAACTTAGAAAATTGCTTCGGTAGTTTTACGAAATATTGCCATATATATGAAAAAAAATTTACAAAATGCTACAAATCAAGATATAATAGGTGACACTACAGTGCAATCATTACATACACATGTGGAGACTAATACTCTAATATACCCAGCCACTAGGGCATCTTTTATAATTAATTATTTTTAAAACCACTTTTAATTAAAGAACTGAAACGAAAATGTTTGCTAATGTGAAATATTAGCAAACTAAAATACTAACGTTTTTCTTTCATGGTGATTAAGAAGTAAAAAAAATGTTTAATCAAATAGTATTTAATTTTTTAATAACAATTATTTCTTTAAATTTAATATATCTATTTGTATTTTATGTTGTTTCACCATGACTTCACATTGTCATTGAATATATTTAATTTTCATTTCATGTTAATTTTTCTTTCATTTATTTCATAAAGAGTATAGTTAGTTCTACTGCTTCAGTCTGTCAAAGAAAATAAAATAACAATTAAGTATGGCTCATTACTATTTATATTTGAAGTGTGTTGCGATGGTAACCTTATTATTTTACAACTCCAACTAATTTTGTTCAGAATTTTTATTAAGAGATTAATTGAATTGGGTGGTTGATGTTTCTTTAAGGAAGGCACGATATTAGAAATAATTGACTTAATATCTTATAAAACTTTTAAATTAAATTTTCAAAAATTAAAACACTTAGTTACAAGCACGGTTAATGCAAATAGAAAAAAATATTTGTAACTCCCTTAATCGACTAATAAGTAGAAAATTTAAATGTTCCGAAGTGCGTTATCTACTATTGAGATAAGTTAGTAATGTAATGAAAATAAGTTGTGCATATCTATGTTTCCTATTTACTTAGCTACTTGTTTAAAGTGCAATGAATTATTTATTATGACAAATACTCCAGAATATGGCAAGTGACATACTGTTTAAAACTCATTAAACCAAAACAACAATTTATATTACATTTGGTAATTTATCCTCCTCATTTTTCTTCTTTGCATATTGAGGTAATAAAGCCTGGAAGTTTGTTGCATTTGTGGAAGTGGATAGTTTAACATTCATTGAAGTTGCTGAAGCGGACGGTCTAACATTTGTTGGATCCGGGGAAGTGCATTTTGGTGTGCTTTGCAATAACAAAACAAATTTCGTATTTTACTGCAAGCTAAAAATATTATGTGACTCAAATGATAGCACATAATTGTATAAAAGCAGGCGCCTACCGTTTTTGGTAGGCCTTCACTATCATAAATGTTAAAATCTTCTTCAAATTCGTGAGGCAGTATTTCCATTATTTCAATGTTTCTTGATCCAGAAGTTGATGATCTAGACCCGTTTCCTGCCCGACTTAAGTCCCGCCAATTCATAGATATAATCTTTTATGCTTCCATTTTCATTGATTGCCACCGGTGTTTTAATTCGTCAAATCGTAATCAGCATTTAGACTTACCTGTCATGTATTTTCGTTCAAGCTATTAGTTGTCCGTATTAGTCTGTATTTTTATTCTCGGTGACATCCCAAAAACATGTAATTACTTCTTTAAGTAATGTCTGAAACAAAAATAAATGCATATTTAAATAATCTGTACATAACATCAAGGTATTCATTACTATACACAGTTTATAAGCATTGTATAACTATATAATGCTGATATAGGGATTATTAGTAATAATTTTCTACACCATTTATACATCTGTTATTTACTAAATAGTTAGCGAGTGTTTAACGATTATATAGCAAATTTTTATTACTAAGACCGTTAGAACCTGGTATGTACATATTAGTGATAATTTAGGGTAAATAAAGTAATTTAACTTCGAACGAAGTATGATATCCTCGAGACGTGAGGTGGACCTGCACTTGACCAGATTTATTTTTTAAATATGTTATAATATATATAACAATAAAATCCATATAACAATAAAATCTGCTGCATGTCGTACAGGCATAAAGTGTGGTTTTGTTATTGTTAATATATATATTAAAATTGTTGATGATAGTGGCAAAGTATTACTTAGATTAAAACTCTAGTCAGATGCTAATATCTAATCTAATATTTCCTTCCATACACCAAATGCTACTATCTCTTTCCATCGTATGTATATATTCATGTAAAACGAGTTCGTATGATAAAGCAGATTGTCGCAATGAGGATAAAAAGCATGTTTACTAACATACAATATTAGTTGGCGTTATGTCATTAAAATTATTTCTCCTTAAGTCAGTAAAATAATCAGAACAAAGCTGATAAGACGTTACATAATAAAACATAACGCAGATCCGCTATTTAATGCCGCTATATATATATATATCAGCAAATTGGTATCATTAGGTGGGTAATGAGTACGCAATAGATAGTAAAAAAACATGAATCGGTCTGCTATATTAAGATGTCACTAAATGCACTTGTCTTTCCTTCTGTAATATTTATGCGTAATCGGTTATCGGTAAAATCATAATCAAGTTGTAAACAAGGTCAAGGGATATAATTAAATATCCGCCTTGAAGTTTTCTGCTCTTGTTATATTTTAATTAAATTAAGTTAGGTAAATTTTTCATTTGCCGTAAAAAATATTTAATTACCTCCTCAAAAAGCAAAAATGGTACACGAACGTAAACTATTTTAAAGAAGCATATTTTTTTATCTATTATATACATTTTTTTCTGTTATGTTTTGTCATACTTCGAAACCGTCTTAAGTTCTATAACTCAGTATTGCCATAACGAAAAAGGAAATTAGGGACATATGCTATTGAACAATTAATATTTAATAATTTTTTTTCTAAATTTTAGTTTTTAATGTGTACTAAGAAACCGAAAAATATAAAGAAATTATGAAGACCAACGAATCGAGCTAAAAGTAATTATGTATTATAATCAAAATTGTAGATATCGTCTAAAAATATATTAAATATTTATTAAAGAGTAATTATAAGCTTCTACACAGGGAGATTACTGGATTTCAATTTACTTTGACCTTTATAAACTACGCGTAGGGTAGACAATGTAATATGTAGGATAGTTAAAAGTGTGTAGATATGCGTCACAGAGTGAAATATTAATGTCATCATAACTTCGAAACCATTTGGGATATTGCGTTAAAAAAAAAGTTCGCTCTGGGTTTAATATGTTTAACTTGTGTATTAAATTTATATTTATTTTAATAGAAATTTACGTTAATGGCGTCATCATTCTTTGAATTAAATGTATTCAGATTTAAGTTTATGAATCAAACATGCCAACGGTGAAGTAACGAAAAGCCGAAAATTCGAAAATCGCAGACAAACGTTTCGATTTTATTTACCGGCATGCATTTCAATAATTTTGATTAAGACTATGGGGCGTTCAAGAGCGGATATTCTTAAAAGTAATAAACTCACCATGAGTTTACATCACTTTACGCGCTATACAAAAAAGTGAAGAATTGAGAAATATACAAAAAAGTGAAGAATTGAGAAATATACAAAAAAGTGAAGAATTGAGAAATATACAAAAAAGTTAAGAATTTATCAAAGAGTCCATATCTAATTTTGTGTGAAAAACAAAATTAAGTGCGCAAATGCATTTCGAATGTTGACTGTGGCATATGGCGAAGCTACTTTGGATCAAAGCAACGTTTATAGGTGGTACAAAATGTTCTCAGAGGACTGAGAAGATGTGAATGATGAAGAGTGTTCTGGATGCCCGAGCATGACAACAGACGAAAAAATTGATGTTGTGAAGAAAATAGTATTGGCCAATAGTCGAATCACCGTTAAAGAAATTGCTGAGAACCTAAATATATCGATTGGCTCGTGCCATTCAATTTTAACCAATGATTTGTACATGAGACGGGTCACAGCGAAATTCGTACCAAAATTGCTCAATTTTGACCAAAAGCAGCATCGCATTAACCTTGCTAATGAACTGTTGGACTCTGTCCGCGACGACCCAAATTTGCTCCAGAGGGTCATGACTAGTGACGAATCGTGTGTTTATAGTTATGACGTGGAAACCAAAGCTCAAGCATCCCAATGGAAACTGCCGCACGAACTAAGACCGAAAAAAGCGCGCCAAGTTCGGTCGAATGTGAAGGTTTTGCTAATTTTGCAAAATTAATTGCGTTTTCTTTGATTGCAGGGGCGTAGTCCATTATGAATTCTTGCCACAGAGTAGAACGGTTAATAAGGAATATTACCTGCGAGTTATGTGCAATTTGTGCGAAGCAGTAAGCCAGAAACGCCCAAATTTAACCAATATGAATATAATACTTATCTCGAATAAAGAATTAAAAATTATAAAAACAGCAATTTACTGACTTATGACTAAAATATACTAACTGATTTAATGACTAAAATATCACATTATTACAAGGAAAAATTCCGTTTATTTTTCTCTAATAATATTTTCAGAGCATATTTACTTACTTAATTGATTGATCGCGACAAATTAATGAAGGGAAATGGTCTCTTGGTTTTGAATTACTTGTGTGATGATAAATGTGCAATTTCCATAGGATTATCCACATCTGCCAAAAAATAGAGTTTAAAATTAATATCTTTTTTTGGTATTACAGCTATAAGCATTACTAGAATTATTCATAATGTTGATTTCCAAGTACAAAACATATAAATGATAAATATATTAATTAGTAGCAAAATGAGAGCCATAAAGAAGCTTGCAACCACAGAAGTGAGTTCCTATAAGGCTACGAGAGCACCAGTGCAATGCATGTTGTCATTCAAGTGCCCTGAGAATTGATCTCAGGGCACTTTACTTAGCTAGTCTTTTTGCTATCAAGTGGCACTTTCTCCCATCACAGACGGATGGAACGGGCCAAGGGGAACACAATATGATTTCGCTCTGACAATCAGAGTGTTAAAGAGCAGCTTATGTTTTGCAAATTGCTACTGGTATATAGGCTTGCAGAATTGTGGTACAAAAAACTGGATTCTACATCAAAGTATGAATGCAAGTTGTTCCTCATCATTGCTGTAAATATTTATCCTTTCAATGACATGTAGCAAAATGTGCGATGGTGCATTACACAGAATAAGTAAGTCCATCAACAGAATCCTAACTCCATCATCATTATCATCGTGTGGAACAAGTAAATGTGCCAAGTTTTATTACAAAGTTGTCAGCAGAAAGACAAGAAATAAGTAAAAAATCTTCTAAAATAATTTTTTATGAAGTACTGAATAGTTAAAAATACGTATTTATTTTAATCAAATATTTTATAAATGATTGATATCGCGGAAATTAATTACGAACTAATAAACTATTCGTTTCTTTGGAGACTAAATGAAAAAAAATACGAATAGAATGGAAAAACCAATCATAAATCAGTATTCGTCGTTACGAATATTTTTTATGGTTTAGATTTAGTATCAATTTCAAAAAATTAATAATTAAAAGTATTTGTTTAAAAACCTCGACATTTTATTATCCATGTTGAATTAAATATTTATTGATATTCTGTGCCTCATAAAATATATTGTAGTGGCGACTTATGATTGAATATTATATTAGTAATCAATAATCATAAGTTGAAATATATAAAACACATAACCATAAGTAAGGAAAGGAACGATCCTTTGAAAAAGAAAACAGATAAATAAAAAAGTTGATAATATTTCAGAGGAGACTGCTGAGCAACCTGAATATTGCTTTTCATAAATGAATGCTTACACAAGTAATATTCTAAGTAATGGAAACGAAGGAATTCGTGTCCACCGCCGCCTCTTAACACACAAATGTTTGCTAGATCTTTAAAAATACTTTTATCATAGTACGTGCTGTCATTCATTAAGGAGAAGTTCCGTTGTCCTTTTCCGGATAACATAATCCGGAAAAGGACAACGGAACTTCTCCGGAAAAGGACAACGTATCTTGATCAAATTTGTATGGAATCACCTTCATTTTTATCATTATAAATAAAAAGAATAGTTCAAATCGGTTAATCTATGCTGGAGGTATGTGTTAATATATGTTAAAAATACAGTCGAAGAAAAATTGCAACTAAGAGAAAAAATACAACTATTAACCGTGAATAATAAAAATATATCTATTTAAGATGATTTGAATGACATTTGAAGCAGCCTGTAATTTATTCAATGTGAAGCAAAATTAAATTGAACTGGGTTGGCCAGTGAAGTATTTTTGTTTATTTCTTTTTTTTATATTTTCATGTATAATTTTGCAAAATTAATTACGTTTAAGGAAAAATTTAAATATTATTTCTCATGATATAACATCCATTGTATATATTTTTCTTTAATTATTTTACAACAAGTCGTTAAGTTCTCCAAATAGAAAAAAACTCAGAAAATTTTTAATGTGTTTTTAATGCATTTTATTTTCCATGCACTTTTGGAGGTGAATACTCAGATAAGCTTTCTTATTACTGATTGTCATTTTAAGTGTTATCAATTTATTAAAAACGTCTAAATTTTTATTTACTCAATGGCGTTATAGTCAAGTAACTCGTTAAACTCCTTAAGATAAGTATTGTCCTAGACACTATTCCTGGAAAGGGACATTTTTAATAAGAATAGGCTAGATGCTACTGTCAACTACAGTTCTGAAGAAAGTAAGGTGTAAGTAATAATGAATTAATTTGAAATTGTTAGTCATCCCTACATTCCTTTTTTATTCATATTAAGGCTAGGGTGATAAATCTCTCTCATCTCAAATGGATTTTTTAACCACGAAATAGAATATATTTCAAATAAGTTTTAAAATCACTTGGATCTTCATACTGGTTATTTTCTTGAGTCTTGGGTTATTTTTAGCGGGCTTTTCTTCTTGATTCTTAATTCTTAAGTCGTTTACTTGAATTCAACTGTGTGAGAGTGCATCATTGTAATTTATTACAGTTGAAAAATCTAATAAAGAGTCCAGATCATAAGCGGCGCCAACTTAAATTTATGCCTAAAATTAAATTGAGTGCAAATATTTTTCAAGCAATATCGAATTAATTATGAAATAAATCCATTATCATTGTTTTCAGCTATGTAAATGCAGTTATTATAATTTCTTTCCAACATATATTTATTTTCGACATAGAAACATTACGCGATAATAAGTTTTTGGGAATAAATAAAATGAAAAAGAACGAAAATGTTCAGTTCTCTGCCATTTAAGTTTGTCGTAATTTTAATATAGCGAATTTTGTATTAAGTAAATGGAAAGTTAAGTTCAATAAAATTGAAGAGGTACATTACATCTTGGTTTTGAACTATCGTATAACTTTTTTCTTCCCATAACGTAGATTTTTATCATAAAGATGTAATGAAAGCGTGTTGCTTTACATTTTTAAAGTGGTAGTTCATATTTGATTTCTGACATCATCCAATTCCAATAAATAATTATAATATTTCGATTGCATTTTATAAGTTTTCAAAAATTATGGATGAATTTAGCTATAATTTAAAGTACGCAGGGAAAACGAGTCTCGAGTTTTAGAAGGAAAATATTGAATTAATAACTTTTTAGAGACTTCATAAACATGAAAGAACGCATTAAATTTATTTAATTAATACGCTAAATTAATAAAATTTATATAAATTAATAAATATGCATATTTATAATTATTAAAGTGCACATCACACTAATTACGAGTAAATTGATCGAATTTTACCTTTCAAAACCGAAAATTCTTATAAATAGAAATGCACGTGTAAATTATTTTTTAATATTATATTAAAATAACATTATTTATGAATTTTAAAAATAAGTTACTGTATTAAATACAGAGTCAATAAGAACTCTTTCTAAAATTTTATTTTTATTAAAATCGTTATTGATATATTACAGAACGTACAAAAAATTATCATTATGGAATTGGAATGATCATTTTCAAAATATCTTGAACCAATACTACTGATATGTTTTCAAATATAATTAACACGAATGAAATAATTTTTTCGTTCTTAAGTTATCATTATTTTTTGCTTTAGACATTTTTATCGTATTGAAAGGCATATTAATGAATAAGGAAAAACATTCTATCACAACATTAGCAACAGAGACAGGTTGGAAACGAATGATATTTTATATAAACTTATGCGGTAATCCACGAATTATTCAATTTATTCTGATCGTTAAGAAATTTGGTTTCCTGGTTATAATTTCGAGTTTTATTTTATTCAAATTGCAATATTTTCAAATAATTACTATATTCTCTTAATGGAAAAACACTTTTGTATGTAATATTTGTATAAACATATTCAGATAAATTATTTTTGTAATTTATTAAAAAGAATATAAACTCCAATAGAGTTTTGACAAAAGGTTTAGAGATAAACTAGGGCTTTTCGATGAAAAATATGTAGCATTTATTCAAAAGAAATTTAGTTTCAAATATATTATTATTTACCATGTATCCTCCAAATAGAAGCGTTGTTTAAATATTTAAAACAATGAATGAAGAGGCAAAATTTTCCTCTTTTAAAGAGTACTCACAACTCATATAAGTTTGAATCAATAGTTTGACATATAGGGGAGAGGGGGCACATTAGAACACTTTTTAAATAAAATATTATATTTTTCATATGGTAATATTTATCAAGATTCATTTCATTTTAACAATATAAATGGGGTTTATATTTATTTATTTTAAATTATAAAAAATACACAATATTTAAATGGGCTGTCATTTTTGGTCTAAATTTAAAATTTTGACATCAGAAAGTCAGTTAGGTGCCCTCAAAAACTTGTAATATTAATTTTATGTCATGCACCTTTACTATGTTATTTATTTAATTAATGGCAGTCATTTTGACAATAGAGGGCCAATCAGAAATGAAAGAAAATAATATTTTTTCATGCAGTATGACAAGAAAAAAAGATTAAAAATATAAAAAAGTCTACAAGAAATATTACAGGAAATGTTTCGGATTTTTCGCTTGAATAAATATTAATTAAATGGAAAGATAAAGCCATATATAAAAATACCAAAAATATAAATACCAAATACCTTATCGATTAATTTCTTTATGTTAAGAGTGAATAATATATGTGTGATGTATTAAAACTTGAATTAGTTAACGTAGAAAGTTAGGAATGAACGGAAATATTTTGGAAAAAATAGTTTATATGGTCTGTCAACATGTTAAAAATCAAGTATTGTATTTGCTTCGAGTTTCTTGTCTTAAAGACATGCTTCGGGAAATAATAATTTTACTAGAGATAAATCTTTTTCACAAGTCTTATATATCGAGGTAAGGTTTAAGTGTGAGACAGGGACTTGATGACGAAATATGTTAAATGCAAAATAATTTTAAATTATCCGAAGTTTCATGAAGAAGATTTTCAACTTCTATCTAAACTTTGAACTAACTTCGGTAGCTTGAACATTATACCGCATCAGTTACAGTAGGTCCCTTCACTTATGTTTACACAAAATACTTAATTTCTATTTCCACATTATCGGATGCGGACCGGAAAAATATCAGCTGGCATAATGATTTGAAATTTGAACCACTTTGCCCGATACTATCAAATATTGCCGATTGAAGAAACTGTTAATAGGTTTCTTCGTTCGACAAACATTGATAATACATTGATAACATTGATAACATTGATAAACATTGATAACATTGATAACATTGATAACATTGATAATACATATTGCATTATGCCAGTTACGCTTTTTTTGTCCGAAATGTTTACAGCTCCGTAGGTGAGATTTTGTTAATTCTACCATATATAAAGAACTACATTTTTTTATTGAAATAAAATATACGTGATCCATAAGTGAATAAATTATGATAATTATCCATTCCAGTTTAATGTTTTATGTAAAATATGCATAATGGAAAAGGCTTTCCAATATAATGAAATGATCCCGAAATCGCAACAGAAGTCTTGCTCAAGAAAACTTTTAAAAATGAAAAGTTCGATTCATTTTCATATTGATAGAACCTTGTAATGAATTTCAAAATTAAGCTTGAACTTTATGGCGGCCCTCTGAAATTCTGAGCGAATTTACTTGATTTGAGTACAGGGTTATCTAATTCAAAATTTATTTTTAAACAGAGGTAATTATAACTACACTTGCATTTCTTAAAGAAATTCTGAGTATTTTGCTAAGGAAAACCACATAATTTCAGTAATATTATATTTGAGAAGAAGTATTGTGTCGTGTTTCCCAATAAAAGAAATTGAGTAATTTGTTATTCTAGGAGATTGCATATGTGTTAGGAATTTCAATATAACAACGAAATGAAATGAAAGTAAATTAGAAAGTAAATGATAACACAAAAGTCTATCAATTTATTTTGCCATTTACATACATCTGTTTGGTCATTGTCCCCATGCTAACACTGACCCTTTGGTTGCGCATTGCGCTATTTTGTATTTTTTTGCCTTCGATACTTTATTAATGTATTGAGGTATTTTTGAATAATAACTTGTACACAAAAAATATTTTTTCTAGTTATGAAGATTCAGAATAGGAGTAGAAAGATGAGTAGTTTATACATAGACGGAAGCTTAAAATCCCTTAATTCTTATTTTTCAAATCTTATTCCGTTTTTACGAAAAATTCTGCTGTCATGGGTGCTCCCTCCAACGAAACACAATGTATTTTCCCTGAATGAAGCTTCAGACATTACCTAGAATAACCTCTGTTTAAAAATAATTTTTGAATTAGATAACCATGTACTCAAGACCAGAAGAAGTCTCAAAACTGAAACGACACTCTGAAAGAAAAAGCGCGTTTATTTTCAGAACTAGCTTTACAAATTAATTTAAAACATTTAAAAAATTGTTCATTAATTTAATTTTAGATTGTTAGACTCTTCTATTGTCAATTCAGAATAACTTGTTTATGAATAGATATATAAACTCGTGTTCCTCAACATTATACCATCTTGGTATATTATTTGTATCCTATTATTTTTTAATTCGCGCTCACGTCGAATTATTCCTCAAGACACTTGTATTTTATGACAAAGGAAACGGTTTATAAAACTATTTAACACCAATACCAATCGTATCTGGAATGTAATTTGACTATTAAAATAAGTAAATTTTTTCTTTTCTTAGACATAAACCTTCCCAATAATTATCACATTGACAACTGTATATGAAACTATTAATCCGATGTTGCCAAATCAGTGTCATATTTGGGATTTAAATGATAATCTAATTACAAAATATCTCAAAAAAACTTTTAATAATATTTATATTATTGATGACATATGCTTTATAGTATTTCGATCATCGATTAGTCTGTATTGTATCCTGCAAATATTGAGTCAGCATGGCAAATTTTTTTTTAATAGCTATTGGCTTTATTCATATTAAAAATATATTTTCTTATTTTAAATAATTGAAATTTTCACTAATCTTATAAAAATATTAGTAAAAATGTTTAAATGTTATTACGATTATTATAGTTTTGTCAAGTGATCATTTGACTTCATTTTTAACATTCTTAAACGATTCCATATTTATCACAGTTATATATCTCAAATTAAATTTATTAGTTTGGATTTATCATCGCTATCTCATTGAAATGTTGACCTGAAGAGATCTCTTCCGCATGCTCTGGCAAGGTATACGTCAAACAAACTCGATATCAACATTCAGCAACATTGCTAATGAAATGTCGATTGAAGCAAAATTTTATAACATAATAAAGAAATTAACGGTAAAAGGAAAGGACATATTTAGAAAGTTAAACCTTTTTAATGTCATAAAAATCGTCAGAATTGTTAATCGAATTGTTTCTTAATGTAGAAGCACATGAAAATAATTTTTGAAAAATGTTAATATTTACAATTCTAAATTGGATTGTTGATATAATTTATGACAATGATTGTATTATAAAACTGAAAATAGAAATGCACGTCGGTACCAGGATAATTTCAGTACTCTATTCTAATTATAAGAAAACATTTCAAAATCAAGTTAATCCGCTGAGAATTTCAAGAGGACCACCATAAAATTCAGGTTTAATTTTGAAATTTATTACAAGATTCTATCAATATAAAAATAAATCGAACTTTCCATTTTTAAAAATTTTCTTGTACGAGACTTCTGTTGCAATTTTCGGATCATTTCATTATATTAGAAAGCCTTTTCCATTATGCATATTTTACATAAAACTTTAAATTAGAATAGAATGGATGGCTCGCGCACCCGCTCGCATACACATACATATGTACATATATTATATATATAAATATATATATATATATAAATAAATAAATAAATATATATGTATATATATATATATATATATATATATATATATATATATATATATATATATATATGTATATATATGTATTCTACGAAAAACTTTATTTTCATTGTTAATTCAAATAAAACGATAAGGAGAAAAATTAATTGGTACCTAATTGTAAGGCGATCAATATTTTTAATTCACAGCTTAGAGCTCCATTACATTTACCTCCTGAATCTTAATAAATTTCTATTATACGTTTAGCATATATTTTACTCCACTTTTATTTTCATTCAAATGTTTTTCCACTTAATTTAAAAGGACATCTTCTATTAAAAAAAATTGTGGTACTTCTTGCACAACGACGAAGTCTGTTTATTATTGAATGTTCATAATACGGAATAAATCCGATATATATATATATATATATATATATATATATGTTATCCATTTGATTGGAAAAGACTATTATAAAACTAAAATAAAACTAAAGCAACTGTGCGCCCGCTTTAACTTGTTTTGTATCATTCATATATTTTATATAATTGTCCTTTCGTCTGCCGTGTACTTTTTAACCGATAAACTCGCCATTTCCTTTTATCGTCAGAACCACAACTCATGCTACTTGAACAATGTCCAAATTTTATTGAATAATAATATCATTCTTTAAGAAAAGATAACGCTTTGAATGTATAATTACAAAACTGATTGTATGCGTTTGGCCTAATATATTACGTTGGTGTAAGCAGTTATGTAGAGTGTTAAACACTGTTTCTACTGTGCTTGGTTTATATACCTTTTATTAGCTTTTTTTTTTTTTTTCCTTATTACAATCTGTCCAAGAGACATTCAGCAATATTTGTGTCAATATTATAGGTTTTGCAAGGTAAACATCCTATGACATTTCCTTAATTAATTTAATATAAGTCCTGTGGTACTCTTCTTTTCAGTCTCCGAACACTTTGGAATATGTCATCCATAAGATGGTGTGCCAGTTCATTTGGGTGTATCTGTAGTCTCTCTTTGTAAGTTTTTAATGGTGTCTCTTATTACTTCCTTCACAGATTTTATACCAAGGTCGTGGTGAAGTCTCTCGTTTGTGACATTCCATGGTGCATCAACTATAATTCTTAATATTTTTGATTGCAATCTTTGTAAGACTTCTAGGTTTGAGTTCGCAGTTGTGCCCCACAGCTGTATGCGTATGTCCATATTGGCTTTATTATGGCTTTATATATTAGGAGTTTATTTTCCATTGACAGTGGACTGTTTTTATTAATTAACCAGTACAGCTTGCGTACTTGTTGACCCATTGCAAGGCGTTTAGTAAAAATGTGTTTCCTCCATGTTAAACGACGGTCTAGATACATTCCAAGGTATTTGGCCTCTTCTGCTTGTGGGATCGTTATACCATTTAGTGTTACAGGCGGACACGTTTGTCTTCGGGTAGTAAATGTGACTTGAACAGATTTGGCTTCGTTCGCCTTAATGCGCCAGTCTTTTAGCCAATTTGTCATTTTGTCTAAGCTGGCCTGCAGTTTGTAAGATGCCCGATTTGGTGTATCGTCAGAAGCCATAATAGCTGTATCGTCAGCAAATGTCCCCATAACGACATCATCTGATATTGGTAAATCTGCTGTGTACAGAAGGTACAGAGTAGGTCCCATTATACTTCCTTGCGGCACTCCTGCTAGGATTTCTTTTAGCTCTGTTGTTGCTTCTCCTTGGCTGACAAAGAAGTGTCTACCAATCAGATACGATCTAATAAAGTTGTAGAATCTTATTGGCAATGTCATTTTTATTTTATATAACAGGCCGTCATGCCAAACTCGATCAAACGCCTGGGATATGTCAAGGAATGAGGCTGTGCAGTAACCTTTCTGTTCAAATGTTTTGGCGATTCCCTCAACTAGCCTGTGAATTTGCTCGATTGTACTGTGGTGTCTTCTAAAGCCGAACTGATGGTCAGGTATCAATTTGGACTTTTTGATTATAGGATGAAGCCTCTTCAGGAACAAGATCTCCATGACTTTGGAGAGAATTGGAAGTAAACTAATTGGTCTTTATGACTTAGCTTCTTGCGGACTTTTACCTGGCTTAGGAATCATGATAATTTTTGCCACTTTCCATTGTGGTGGCACAAATTCTCTCCTTATAATGGTAAATACCGTCATCAGACAATTCTCTTAAAACAGTCTCTGTTATGAGGTCGTAGCCCTGGTGCTTTCCCTACGTCTAGTTTCGGATTGCTGATTTTATTTCGCTTTGTTGATTTTTCAATTGGTGGCTCTAGTTGGTGTATTGTATCTAGAAATTCGCAGACCATTTAAATTTTTGTGGAACCGATATCTGGATTGGGCTTGAAAACTTCTTGTAGATGTTCCATAAATACTTGAGCTTTCTCTGCATCGTTAGTGGCCCAAGAGTTATTTGCCTTGCGAAGGGGTGGCTGGTGACTTATAGGACGTTTGAGATATTTGGTTGCTTTCCACAGTGAGTAATCAGTCGAGGGTTTACTATCCAGCTCTTGTAAATACGTCGTAAAGCTTTGGTTACGGTCATCACCTAGCAGTTGTTTAAGTTGTGCCGTCAATTTGTTATATTTTGTTTTATCACCTGGATATCTTGTAGTCTGCCATTTTTTTCTAGCCTTACGCTTCTCAGCCAACAGTTCCCTGATAGTTAGAGAACAATGAAGACCGTCGTTAGTGGTGGGAGGAGGCTGAGGTGTAGCTTCCCATGCAGCCTGTTGGATACTATTGGTAATGTATTCCACTGCCTGTGTGATGTCCTCGTCCGACTCTAAAGGTATTGTGTTAATGGAGTTTGTAATTAATTCCTGAAGTAATTGCAATTTGTTCTACGGGTATGAAGTATGCACGGTTTTTCCCTTCTAAGAATTGTACGACTTAATTTTATCTCCACAGGTGAGTGATCAGAAGACAGATCTGTACTGGAATTGCAGCCAAAATATACGCTGTTGATAACTTTAGTGACACAGAAGTCTATTAAATCTGGTTTCTTCTTTGTGTCAGTAGGCCAGTATGTTGGCTCACCAGTAGAAACGACTCCAAGATGCAATTTTTTAATAGTCAATAATAATTGCCGTCCCTTAGGTGAGATTATCCGAGAACCCCAGTGCGTGTGCCATTAAAGTCACCACCTGCGACGAATCTTGGCCCCAATGTTGCAAAGTACTCCTCATAGTCCTCTTGTTTTATGTTATTTTTAGGGGGACTGTAAACGGCTGATAAGGTCTCAGGCCCAGACCAGTCTTCTATCATTATGTTAGTAGCCTGCAGTTTTTCTGTACAATAGTGGTTAACCAAGTAGTGTCTAATATTATTCTTAATTAAAATTGCACTTCCTCCGTGAGCTTTACCGTCAGGATGTGTTGTGTGATAGAATTTGTGTCCTAGTATACTGAAATTATTCTTCCTAGTAAAGTGCGTCTCTGATATTAACATTATGTCAATGTTATTTAAATACATATATTGTTTAACCTCAAGGGTATGTTTTGATAGTCCATTTGCATTCCAAAGAGATATTTTTATGGAGTCCAGTTTGGAGTTAATTTGGACGTGAGATTTAGAATAAGATTTGTCATAGCTGTTAACTGTTGCATCATTTGTTTCATTAATGTCATTAATTCTCTTATGTCATTGTTATTACTTATGTCATTACTATTACTAATTTGATTCATAGGTTCTTTAGGTTGCTGTTAATCAGTTGCATTTTTTGTAATTTCTGCATATTTAAAGCCTGTTGTTGTTGTCATGTTAGATAATTGTTTTGTCTTATCGATTTGTGGAGGTCTCTTTCTGGTGGCTGTGCGAATTAATATTTTGTAGCTCTCTGTAGACTTTGCAACCCTTATAATTTGCTGGATGGTTACCTTCACACAGTATATACTTTACTTGGTCAGATCTGCTTTTACGGGGCAGTCAGCTGACAAGTGATCTCCTGCACATTTTACGCATTTTTGGCTTCTCCTACAGTAAGCTTTTGTATGTCCATATTAAAGACACCTTCCACATTGAGGAATTTCCCTCTTAAGTCTAGGAGGTTCAAATACTACTTTGCAGTGCAGTAGATGTTTTATGTCATAAATGGACCTTTTATTAGTAACGCGATTATTGTTTACAAGTTTGTTGCGAAGAGTTTGTGTATTTAAGCATTACAAATATCACTGCATTAGGAATATTTTTTTGTGATTGTTTTAGTTTATTAAATCAGTTTTACTTTTATTCTAGTGGAATTTGTTTTTTTAATGGCTTGTATCAATATCAAGTATAAAGATGATAACTGTTACGCTGGCAGTTGATACTTTCTTCTACTTGGCTGCATTCTTATTTACGAGGAGTATTCCCAAGAAGTATAATAGTCTAAGTAAGTCAAAAAAAAATTAATTGTGGTTTAATATCCAGGAAAAAGTAAGTTTGTAACATGCTCAGTTATTTAATTCCAAAGTTGTGAAATAACAAATACTCATAAATATTTGGTAAATGTAAATGATAATAGACTATCGATAATTATGCTAGAATGAATTTAGGTTTCAGTTATTACAATCACCTTATATTATTAATTAGTTAAACATATTTTAATATCGAGTTCTTCAAACTAAAGTTGTTTAGGACTTCTAAGTTATATCTTGTCTTACATTATGATATTAAAATATATTGTTATAATTTCGCGTTCAAAAAATCAGAACTTCTCTTATATATGAATAGATACCTCAGGCCGACACTGAGGATGGCTGCCGCCATGTTTTTAAAAAGTGTCTCTTCTAAATGACGTCAATGATTTGCGAAATGCTAGTTTTAGCGAAAAAAATTTTCAGTTTCGCTAAAACTAGCATTTCGCTGCCAGGTTAATGCTAGTTTTAGCGTTTTTTTTTCCTGCCGGAAAAAAACTATTTACAACCTTCTGATGTGGTGAGTCAATATTTTAACATATTTTTTCTTAAATAGTGAAGTCTTAGTCTTTAGTTAAATTGCATGTGAATATTAACGTGAATTGCATCTGAATATTTCCTTTTTATTGTTTATCCCCATTCATAGTATTTGGCGGTCAACATACAGCTATACTTAGCGGCTCTAATTCCAATAATTTTCTTGTTTCTAGAAATAAAATTTGCAGTTACATACTTGACGGTAGTGACAGCCTCGCTTCGCTGAGTGCGGTCCTGGGATACTGTTTTTTATAGATTCGGTGACCTCTTTGGTTTGTAAGTATTATTATGATTTTTATTATTATTATCTTTAACGTCATCATCTTTAATTACTAATTATCATATTAATTTTATGAAATCAGTTTTTGTATTTATGTTGGGATTTCAGTCCGGACAAAATAGACTTTCAACGTAACCAAAACTTTGATAGAAATGAAATTTGGTACAGACCTTCAGATCACTACTTTAAATAAAATGTTAAAACTTTACATCGATTAGGCTGTGGCTAAAAATCTATTCAAGTTCATAAGTTTTCTTATATAAGTATAAGTTTTCTTGTAAAAGTAGTTATCTTAAAACAGTTATCCTGACTTCTTTTAACATTTAGTGCTACTTATTAATATTTACGTCAAGTCTAAGGATGACGAGAAAGTAAAAAGGACCATAGAAACTGGGAGTAGATACTAAATTATAATGATTTAGAGTCAATTTATACTTTACTTCCATCTACTCCAGAGCAATGGAAATGTGGTTGCATAAAATTTGGTTTATTTTGTTCAGTATTATGCATCAAAATGCAAAACTGTCGTCTCTAATGTTAAACAAATTGAATCAGATATTAAGAGACATAGAAGATTTAGGTCTTTGCTGTTAGTTAGAACCGATAAAAGAAATCCAGAAAATAGGGGAAAAACAAATGAGAGAAGAAAATTTATATCCAAAAATATAATTTGAAGATAATTTCTAAAACAGTAACATCACATTGTAAATTATTAATATCGATTGTTATAATGAATTAATTACACCATTTCATTAAATGGAAAAAAAAATTTGATTAAGTTTGGATATCTTTTGTTGTTATCTCCTCTGTTATGTAGTCATTTCCTCCGTCTGTATTGGACCCTGTGGTTCCATATATTGTTGTTACGTTAAACATAATAATATAACAATTACTAGGAAGGTGTATAATTATAATATTCCTATTTTAATTATCTTTAGGAATATTTTATGACACCCTAAAATATACGTAAATTCCTGGAAAATAAATTACTTTATTGCTTTTGTTTTTTTACTGCTTGTTACTGCTCTTCTATTAGCAATGCTTAATTATGAAACTGTGTAAATGTGAGTGAAAATCCAAATAAAACTACTTTTAATATCTTCAATGCATGGTATATAGTTCAACTTGGAAACTCGGAGTTGGTGGGATCATTTTCGCGTCTATGCACAGATTTGGAAGTAAACTATTTTATATCAATAATATAAATAAACCCAATGGTCAATGATCTAAATGAACCTACTAAGCAATCAATCTAAATCAAAATATGGTTATACAGAAGTTCATAGTTTATAGGTTATCAATTATTTTCAAATTATTTAGATTTTTCAAAACTTGGCTCATGTTAACCGGTACTGCGTCGAAATTATAAAACGGATAGCTATAAAATTTTGTAGAAACATTGATAAATGTGGCTATAAAAGGACTCTTTTACATTAATTAGTGTGAATATGAAATAGACTCTTATGTGTCAAAAATTAAGAGAAAGTTTTCATATTTTAACCGTTATTTGTTAAATTTTGAAATTTTAAAAAAATTGTATTAAATTTTTCAAGATATACTGTCTCAAAAATACAATAAAAATTATATGGAAATTATTTTCAAAATTATTATTATTAGTAGTTGGTAAACTGAAAAAAATTGAAGAAAAAAAACATCTGCATGGAAATATTTTGAAAATTTATACTATAAAAGTTATATTTTGGTATGATAATAAGGAATAAGATAATGAACTTAATATAAAACTTATATCTTCAAAAATTTTATCAGTGAATATAGAATATGGTGGCCTGAAAAAAAACTGAAAAGAAGAAGAATAATTTAACTAAAATATAAACGTTAAAAGGCGCAAGACAAGTTCATTTTGAGGAATAATAAGTTGTAGTAATAAGAAGTCTAATGCATTGTCAAGTTCAAAAGCACTTCGCCATATATAAAAAATAAAATGTGAAATTCAATTATTAAAAAATGTAAATACTATCTAATGGGAACCCACGGGTTTTTGTGGAGATATTTTAAAGCAGCATAAAAATTTGCCGAGATCAAAGTTGACAGTATTAGAATTTTTGGATATTACTATGTTTTAAATGTAATATATAGATTGGTGCTTTTAAATTTGGTATTGCTTTAGATGCCAATAATTTTGTTAGCCCAATATTTATTATTGTGGAAAAAAACTTGTTTTAACATTTTTTACATTCATGTTTTTCATTAAATTTCAGCAATTTTTATTAGTTATGTTTCTAAAATAATATAATTTAGTGCCTCTACTTCATAACTTAGTTTTCTAGTTACTTTTTATTATTCACCTGGTTTTGGTAACCTTTTTGGATTAGGAATTTTTTTTCTGTGAAAAGTTACAACAGTCTGAACTGAGAAAATATTTTGAAAAGTATATTCTCAATCACTCTACGCTGACTCTTCTGTGCCTTTGCTAGTCGTAATATTATTTTTGTGAATTTAACCTACAAAGCGATCCAAGTCTTTTGTACTCCTTTAGAACAATGAGGTTTGAATAGGTTATGATAAAATTTTGAGAAGTACTTCAATCAGATTTTTCACTCTCGAAATAGCAATGTAACCTTGGCTGCGGAGAAATTAAAAAGAGCGCTTTTGTAATAGTCCGATATAAGTAAATGATCATATGATAATTTGTTATATCTTACCATTACAAAGCGCTCTTTGTAATGGTCAGATACTAGTATACTGAAATTCACATGACTCACATTCACACTGAGCTCACATGAAGACCTATAAGTTGAATATTTTGATGTAGCAGCACGCTTTTGGCTTAAAAAACTATGTTGTGCCCATCCTCGTTTTAAGTTTAAGCACTGTGTACATTCGATATAATTCTAAACAAAGTATCTTACAATGTTTGCTTTCATCCATCTATTGCTCTCATATAATCATACCGTTGCACTCATGTAATACACACAGATGCTATTAGACAGCACAGAAATGACCTTATATTATTTACTAAGAGGTCTACAATTTCCGTTTTAGTGAAAAACAAAACTAAGTAGGAACAAAAAAAAGAACGAGAGGTATCGTGGGTCACTCCATTGGAACGAACGACAATTTAATTTTAGTATCAGTTAATACATATGTAAACTTTAGTCGATGCAAATAACATATCATATGTTATTTGCATCGAATAAAGTTTACGACCAAAAGTTTATAAATTATTTAAATTGACTTATTGTCACTTTAACACTGGTACTTAACTAACTTCATCCTCTGTATCCTCAACTTCTATTGAATCATTTTCACAATTCGTTCTTTATTGAGAACAATAACACGTGTTAATAGTGAAGAGATATTATGAGTATTATGGTGCGCAAGTATTGCTAAACACACGCTGTTGCGAATACAGTTGATGCGCACACCACACGTCTATTCTGTAGTAATATACCTATATGTTGACATACGCTTGTAAACAAGCAAACACTTAGACTGTAGCAAGAGTGTCTGTCAAAATTTTACACTTTTATAGTGAAGCAAAAGTGTTGATCGTAATCTTACACTTTTTTCGGGTCAGTTCTCATTCGCCAAGTGTGTAACGTGCGATAAGGAACTTCGTTCCAATATTGAAATATCCTATACCAAAATTTCATCACAAACAAAACCTAAAATAGCAAAGGATTTAATCTTTAGCCGAAGTCAAGTGAGTATTTTAATTAGTTTCTGTAAAAAAATAATAAAATATTTGAATTCGAATGCCGAAAATAGTAAGCGCCACACTAGTAGCACGGTTTAGGATTCCCATTTTCATCCAAATTAAGAGTCTAATTGACAATGTTTTTCCGTAATTTATTGTAAAAAAAAATTTTAAATAGTTTTTATTTTATGCTTAAAAATGTATATATGAAGTAAAGCGAATCAGATCTAACAAGTTAAGTCGAGAAAACAAGTTAGTGATTCAGGCACCTAATAAACTGTTTGGGAAATATTGGATAGATAAGTTTGGTAAAGGTTTTGACCAACCCAACACACGCTAGGTTGAATTTAATAATTATTTGAAAATATTCGTATGAGATAGTCATTACATAGCAAATCTCATAGTAATGACCTAGGACTAGCAAACTAATATGTAGAGTTTTACTTATTTATCGCAAATAGGAAATAAGGTGCAGGCCGGTTAAAATTATCCAGTGTACTTGATCACTTGTCCTACGCACGCTTGAACCATATGCTTAGAGCTATTGAATCTGAGTTACTAAACAATGTAATGTAGTAAATGTATAGACACGCTAAATATATTTATCTACTGCACGCGCCTAAATTACCAGTTACCTTTATATTAACGGAAAAAGACAAGGTTAAGAGTTATTCATGGTATATGTACATCACCTGTGATTTTTAGTAAAGCAGTTAAGGTACAATAATCAGTTTTGAATCTCGGTGGATGTAGGGCTTTACAGTTTTGAATCTCGGTGGATGTAGGGTTTGTAGATCGTTGAACAAGTTTGGTATGAATTATATGCTCAAAGACTTTTTACAGAAGTGGTAGAATGAATAAAAGCAGAATAATTTTAGGGTATGACTTTAAGTGACAACATTTTTGATAACGGATTAACACATTTTTTCTTTCATTCTAAAGGAAGTGACAGTTTTCAGAGATATATGAAATATTTTATTAATTACAAGAGCCACGTCATCAAATATAGGTTTCACGGTTTTAATATTTAGGCTATACAAAAGAATTAATTTTTTCGACGAGAAGGTAGTATTGACCCCCATATTCAAAAATGTTATAGGCTTCCTGTTACCACAAACCATTAACACGGATTGATAGATAAATATTTTCCATATTGGAACTTTTTTCTTTAAGACATTAAAGTCCGTACACCTACTTGATTAAATCCAACATGTGTTCCTTATTAAAAATGAACATATAATACACGTAATACAACTTTCATTTACTTTCATATACTATTTTTGTAATATGTAATTATTATATTATAGAATAACAATTTAAGGGCATTTTGTATTCTAAATAGAACTTTTAAGACTTTTACTCTTATCCAAATAATAGCATTCGTTTAAATAACGAAATTTCATTGGTAAGTAAATTCATATTTATCAAAAAATATTCTTAAAAGTTTTATTAAATTTTACTTTCTCGTTTTAATTTAGTTGATGTAATCAGCTTTTCTTGGTGCTATAACTGATATTTAGGTATAATATCTAGCTGTACTTGCATCATTTACCGAAAAGCGACAACCACATATTTTGGAGAATAAAAGACAATTCCAAAATATTAGAACATAAGACCAATCCCAAATTATAGTAAATAAGGACGAAGCCCATACGAGGTAAACAATGGCTGGAACTCCACGTATCGCAACACTTCGGGTCGAGCGATGAAGTCATCATTCAGAGCGACGCGCGGAAAATTCTGCATACATCAGCAGCGAAATAGAAAGCGCGTCAGCGGTGGCACTGTTTGGTTTAGCCCTTGATGCAGATCATGGGGTTTCCGTGGTGTATCCTGTCTCGCTCAGCGATAAAATTTTGTGTACTGACATCTTTGATTTTGACCACATATTTAGTGCACAAAAAGTGTATCACAATCATCATATTCATTCAGTATTATCTGGACATCGCATTTTTCACTCGAAAAGTACTTGCTTTCAAACTCACTTCAAATCTTTTTACATAGGGAATTTTATACAATTTTCAGAAAAGTACCTGCAGGGGTACTCCTTAAAATCTAGAACTCCTTCCACATTATTTCAAGATTTCCATCTTGTTCATTACTTTCGTCGTAAGTTGTGAAATGAGATATAGATATAGATATAGTATACTTGTGGCGATATGTGTTTCCTTAAATACAACGATATTTTCAAAACAATTTCTTATTTATAAATTTGTAGACATAAAACTTACAATATTTTGTGGACATTTTTTAATAGTTTAGACCCGAAATGATTTTTCTGTAAAATTGAATCAATTATTAATAGTGCAAAGATCATAATGGATTATATACTCATATGTTTTCATGGATTTTTATTTGCGGTTTCGGACTTTGACTGATAAATATTAAAAATTTTATTATATTATCTAAATAAATTCAAATACAGTTTTATGATATACCTTCGAATTGTAATGAAATTATAATTTGTTAATTAATGCAAATTTTCTCAGAGTAGAGGTAATTAGTCATTGATTACAATAATGTAAAAAATTAACACACCAACTTAAGTTTTAAAATGATTCATTGTACGTATTGTCATCACGTCTATTCACCGACAGAACAATTTTTAATACGGTTGATAAGATTTCCTTCATAAATTACAATATAAAGATATCAACCCGATTATTTTTATTATATAAAGACACATATTTAAAATGGAATTAGTCATAGTCAAAAGTTCAGTGTGAGCGGAGAAGAAAAAATAAGTAATATTTTCTGTCAATATGTTTAAACTAAAGTTTTTCTTGTTTATTACATGTACTTGGAGTATATTGTCGCAAAAAAATGTTTTGGGACATAACACTTTATTAAATCTAAACCTGTTTCACGAGTCTTACATATCGAGGAAAGGTTTTGGTATTAGACAGGAATTGGACGACGAGTTATGTCAAATGCAAAATAATTTAACATCAAACGCATTAACCTGTAAGTTACAGAATTTATTAGTTAAATAAGCTAGTGATCTAAATTTTATATTATGTCAATTATAGTGTGGACACTAATGTTTAAAATTATGTTTTACAGTTGCGGATGCAACGGGAAAAATACCAGCTGGTATATTAATTGGGAATTTGAATCACTTTGGCCAATACGAGCAGTGCCTCTCTATTGACGAAACTGTGGAAGGAGTTAACATTAAGGGGAAATATTGCATGATGGAAGTTAGCATATCCGTGACTTCTGATCCGTAAGCGTATACATTGTTTTCATTAAGTTAAATTATATATTTTAAAGAATTAAATAAATGTAACCAATGACAAAGAAATATTTTTATATTTCTTTTATCATTGAATTTCTTTTAGTCATTGAATTGAATTTTCCATAATAATATTTAACATAACAAACAATAGTTTGCAGATTGAGAGGATTTTGTCACAAAATTAAACTTCAACTATATTTTGAATATGTTTTATTTTATAACAAAATTACAGTTCCCAGCAGTTTCACTTAAATTTTTGTACACTCGTGTATATATATATATATATATATATATATATATATATATAAATATGTATAATATTATATGAAATATAAACTATAGACAAATAGGCCGAAATTGGAAAGTCAACTTTTTTATATTAAAATTTACTTATTTTTAATGACAGATTCTTAATAAATTAAAAGATGTAGTGCTTATAATTGTATAATTAGTGCTTAGTTATGAAAGAAAATTTAAGAAAATCAGGTGTATGAAGTTGTTCGAACAGATTTTTTTTGTTATGAATAATCGCCAGCCGCAATTCTTTTTATATGTCGTTTTTAATGTATCACATCACATCAAAAAAATTATAAAAATATCATTGGTGCTAAATTGCATTTGTGCCAAAATCTGACGATTTTGGGGAAATTTTAAATGTGTGAATTGAGGAATGTTTTCATTCGGTTTATCCGATAGTTTGTTTATCACATTATTAACAGAAGAAAACAATTTCGCTTCAATTGACAGTTCATTAGCAATGCCTGGAATGTCGATGTCGGGTTTGTTTGGCCTGTGTGTTGCCAATGCATGCGAAGCGACGTTCATAGATCAAAATTTTAATGGCATGAACATATCAAGCGAGGAGTTGTACTGCAGAGAGGCTGGCGATAAACCCATAGCAGCGCACGACGTAGTAGCCATGTAAGAAATATAACTTTTAATATTCTCTAGAAATATTTCAATTACTTAATAGCATAAGACAACTGAAACGCAATGGACGTAATGTGTATACTAAATAAACTAAGAGCAAACATTTTGAAAGGCTGAAAATTTACCTTATAGTTCTTCAACAAATAATATGATATAAGCGTTAAGTTAAAATCAATTTAAAGAGTGTCTACTTGAATTAACCAGATATTAATGTTAGCGGTAAAAATGAATTTATTTAGAAATATTATTAATGGAGAAATAATGTTTAGTAATGAAAAATAAAATAAAACCAAAAAAAATTAAATGGTTTTTAAGAAAAAAAATTATGTGTATTAATGTTAACGAAATACCTTAATCATTATGTGATAAGTGGAAAGTTTTGTTCTTTAATATGAAAAAAAATTGGTAACATTAACGAATTTAAAAGTTTATTCAAAAGAATTTACAACAAAATTTCTTGGCACGACCGAAACTTCATCAAGTATTAAAATGATATGAAGCATGAATCAAATATGTTTTTCAGTTCGAATCATTGAATGTTTGCCTGAAAATTATTTGTGTACTTATAGCATAGTTTTAATGGCGTATCTAATATTTATTTGGTGAGTCGCGTCTTTAAAAAGAATATATCTGGACGATAGTTTCAAACACTGTGATAATTATAAGAGAGATGCATGAACTTCTTATAAAAGAGAAGCGTTCACTTTGTCATATAAGAACGTGGCAAATCAATTATTTAATTTTTTATAGTAATTGTACCGAGTCATTAATAGGTTTATTAAAATTTAAATACTATTGCTTCGAGGGACAATTCCGCATGACTATATAGAAAATTGTTAAAGGTAACGAGGAATAAAGTAAGACTTGCCTGGTATGTGAAAATTGTATACTGTAAAGAAAAAAGTGTGCATCAAAAACTAAAATATTAAAGTTATTGACTGTATTATAATCATTTTCAGTAATGGAGAAATTAATTTTTTTTTCAGAGTGATATTTTCAATTTTGGGGGTTCTTCTTGCCGTGAGCACAAGCTATCATTTAGCTCAGAAATTGCTTCTTAATAAAGGTAATTATCATATTCCAAGAATTTTTCAATTGTGGTATGAGTGTTTGGCTAATCAAATCTTAGCAACGAAATGAAAAAAAAAAACCTTTAAAGAATTGGTGTTAAAAAGGGTGATTGTATAAGGTGATGCATGACTTTGGATGATATTACGTATTTAGTGTATTTAGAGCAGCTTTCTTTTAAGTTGCGTCATTTTTGCAGATGTACCGAACATTGCGAAATCATTCTCAGTCCACTATAACATAACCAGGTTAACGAATATACCCAAAAGTAAAAATCCACTTAGCTGCATCAATGGAATTCGTGCTTTGTCAATGATATGGATTATTCTTGGCCACACCTACCTGACGTCTATGACAAGTACTTTGGAAAATATGCTGGATTTATTTGCGGTATAAGATATATATTATTTTTTTAAACCATTTTATTGTTCATATTATACCTAATTACCGTGCCATGTATTCCCAATAACTAAAATGTCGTATAATCCAACCGTAATTATGCTCAGAACCCGCATATGATACCTAAGCATTATTTTATGGGAAAACCACATTTTTGGATAAAAATTTAATAACGGGATCTTGGTAATTCATCGTCGATATGTATGCATGTGTTTCCTATTTGAGACAAATTAATAAAGATGATACTGTGATGCAACCGTTTTACACGTGCTCGCTTTCGGAATTATATCTTCTAAATACAAGCTTTACCATTTGGTATAATTTGGCATAACTAAATCATTAATTTATTCACTTTGATGTTTATTTCAGTGGATTACCTCGGTTTCAGCTACGAGGTTTACAGCTGCTACGCTGGCAGTCGATACGTTTTTCTACTTGGCTGCATTCTTACTCACGTGGAGTGTTCTTAAGAAGTTTAATAGTTCAAGTAAGCCATTATATAATTATTCATCGTTTGAAGTCCGTGGAAAAGGTAATATCTTATTATGCCTCTATTGAGGATTAATTTGATATCTAAGGAAAAATGACTCACTTATTATTATTATAACCCCAAAGTTGTGTCGAAATAAATGCAGCAAAAATGTTTAATAGTTTTTCATGATAATGGGTTATAAACTATTAAGTCAGATATACCCCAAATTTAATCTCTATCGGCACCATATATTATGATATAATTCCAATAATATTTTAATACTGAATACATCATCTTATTTCGTATAGTTGATCATAAAATATATTCTTCTTATTTCAGTTGCGTTTACAAAAGCCGTGCCGCTCTTATATGTAAATAGATACCTCAGGTTGACACCGACGATGGCTGCTGTCATGTTGTTACAAGTATCTCTTCTGAATCACATTAGCGATGGCCCCGATTGGAGAATTGTCAGTTCCGCTAAAGCTGATTGTTTGGAGAATTGGTGGATTAATTTTCTGTACCTGCAAAATTACTTACGACCTTCTAATTTGGTAAGATTGCACTCTCTTTTAAAATTTGTATATTAGGTTATTTATACTTTGCCTCCCATTCCATTCCATTTTTTAAATGAAAAGTTTATATTTACTGTATACTTTTAGTTTAGAAGTAATGTTTTTTTTTTCACTTTCAGTGTATTCCTCACTCATGGTATTTGGCTGTCGACATGCAGCTATACTTAGCAGCACCAATCCTGATAGTTTTCTTGTTTCTAACAATTAAATTTGCCATAACGTCCTTGTCAGTGGTTAGTCTCGCTTCGCTCGGCGCGGCTTTGGGATACTGTTTTTATTATAATTTTGGCGTCTTGTTTGGGTTGTAAGTATTACTATTATTGACTACTGTTATTCACTTTAGGTTACAATTATCAGTATGATTATCTTAATGCCCTTGAGCCTGTACTCCTTGCATTGTTATGTGGTATAAATAATATTTAAAATTCATTTGTTTAATTTTGGTTGCAGAAATTTAACTTCAGAAGAAATCAATTTTATTGTATTTTTAAATACCATATTCTCTCAGTTTATCCCAGTGATTCATTTTGACATGAATACAATGTCGTTAATAACTTTTTAGATACATGAATAAAAAGATATTTCCATTTCATAAAATTTTTCTACGAAGGATTTAGCTTTGCGATAAATTTGTCGTACTCATGGTAAATGTTTTTTTTCGAAGAGTTATCTGTATTACATATTATATATTTATCTTTAAATTCAAAGTTTTGTATTACTTTTCAGAGACGGTAGTTCAGACAACGTGTTGTTTATGCATCGCTACTACTATAATACGATTCCTAGGTCACCTCCCTTTGTATTGGGCATTGTGACCGCTTACATTGTATTTACATTAAAAAAGAATAATGTGACAGTTATCAAGAAGGTATATACTGAATAATAAAATAGTTATTATAAACATTTTTTATCGTAAGTTTAAAAATTATTATTAAATAAATTAGTCTTTCTCCTTCGCAGCCATACATTGCATTGCATTGGACTATTACTGCTATTTTGTTGGCGTTACCTGTTTATGGAACCTATATAACCTTGAATCGTGAACCGAGTCAAATTGCTGTGAACTTCTTCACCGCGTGGCATAGACCAGCTTGGGCGCTTGGTGTTGGTGGGATCATTACAGCCTCTATCCTCGGATTTGGAGGTAAACTATTTTATGTTATATAAACGTATAATAGTTTGTCGATATTATTTTTCCAACACCAAATGGTTTAAACAGAAAAAAACCTAAGTTCCATAATAATTGTTTTTAGGAGAGTAAATTAAAAATTACTGAGATAAATAATAATTTAATATGTTCATTAAAACCTTTCTCAGTCTTATGTGCGTAGAATAATTATAAAAATATTTCTTGTTATTAAGCGAGATAAATTTAGCCAACGATTTTATTCCATATGTGGTTAATTCAAAATTGCTATTGATTTTTCAACTACTTGCACTTAAACGTTTCCAACTAAACTTTGCATACGTATTCAGTTCTAATCACGATACGACATTATGATAACAAAAATCTTTGATCTTCTAATTCTGATTCTACTAGAGTATTACTTACCTATTTCTTAAAATTTGAGAATTTTTTGGCTTTAAATTAATGTTTATGGTCTCAAGTGGGGACTTAGTCGTTTAATTCAGGGTTCTAACTCCTCAGTCCTGATAATATGAATCCCCATATTATCCTTGCCTAAACCATACGATTTAAAGATTGACTGCTTTTATATTAATATTCTTGAGTTTTTTTTATCAATGAATTCTCGATCTTGACCCCACAGTTTTGATATTGCTATGGCGCGGCGTATATAAGTTATGAGATTTGACGATATGCTAGTTTTATATTAGTAAACTAGGCTATAAGTGAGAAGTTTGAGTCCTTAGTAATTAAGAAATCAAACTATACACTTTTTAAAAATAAACCGATTAAAACATCTAATATTATACGAAGTCAAATATGGAACTTCCGTAAAGTTTCAATAAATAGGTGTAATAAAACCATTTTTAGCCATTAAGGAACACCAAAAAGTTAAAGATAAAATAATATGATTTTATATCAGATATTTGGCCCCATATGGTTACTACTATTTATTTCCTTACCTTTTTTTATTTAACGGATCTTAAGATCTTAAGCGTGATAATAAATATATGAGTATATATTATTTATGATTATTCTTTAATCAATATCATAAACAAACGTAATAAAATAAATTATAGCAGTACCCTATTCTTGGTTATTTTGAAATATTTCGTTGAAATTTTTTCACATTTCTTTTTAAAATATATTTTAGTGAAACTTTATGCTAATTAGTGCATACTCTACATAATAATTTTCTCTTTCTTTTTCCAGGGCCCATTGGATGGATTCTCAGTCTTGACATGTGGATAATACCTGCTCGATTATCCTACACTATGTACCTCATTCATTATCCGATTATGTTCTCTATTGTGGGATCACAGAAATCACCGGGACGTTTCAGTGAATCTATTATGGTACTTATTATTTTTTTTTGCATTAATTTACACCAGCTAAGTTACCATTTTTGTCCGGTTTTTTAAAAATTTCAAGCAACCAATCCAGGCTAAGGGTGTGGGAAGTCGATTATTACCCACTTAACATTTTTTGGTAGAGGATAGAGAGTGAGTATTGCAAATATGAGAAAAATCACATAAAATTGCATAAGTCTGTGAACAACCTGCATGCAAACATTGAGTTTAATATACAAACATTATCAGTTATCTAAATAACTCTCCTAATATAGCTCGGTTATTCATAGTTATCACGAACTTTATTTTGCAGGATTTATGTGCCACATAATAACTTACTAAATTTTCAGATCTATAAATTTTTGGGTGATTTGTGTTTTACACTCCTTGCTGCGCTCTTGTTGAATATGGTTGTGGAGGCGCCATTTGCAGAACTTAGCAATTTATTGTTAAAAAAACGTACGTATTCTTTTTATTCTTTGAAAAGCGCTCGAAACTTTATTTATATATACTTAACTTTTAATAGTAAATTACCAGGAATATATTACGTTTTACTTTTATTGCTTTTCAGCCTAATTTAATTTCATTGTAAAACAAAAAAGCCAATAGAAAATCTATAGTAATGGAATATTAAAATTAACTTATTTTTATTCATGCAGTTTCAGGGGTCAAGAAAAATGACGAAGTATCTAATAATAAAGACGAATCACCAACCTCTGTCGAAGATGGTAAAGAAAATCACGGTAATTCATCGACCTCTCTTGAAGAAGTTACTACGGAGAAAAGCGATGTTAAACCCGTAGGATGTAATCAGTTAAATGATGGTGGTATTATTTCAATGACACGTGTTAAAGAAGAACACGTCAAAAGTTCATAAAAAGTTGTAAAAATTTACTTGAATTAAGATCTATCCTAAATTTCATCTTGAAAATATTATTTATTGTTGTAGGCCATATGTATGGATTTCATAATAATTTACGTACCTATTACTAGATTGATAACAATATATAATCTCTCCCACATTATACAAAATAAGCTTTGTTGTAGTATTTCATCTTCCTATCTCTAAAATGAAATAACATGTAATGTGATACAGTATTTTTAAGCTTGTTGTAAAAATAATTTATTTAGATTTATATTCTATGAATATACATATAATTATTATTTAAATCAGGTGATGAGGAGGATATAATGAGTGTGTTATAATAAGTTTTTATTTTTCTTTAATTTTAAATCTTAACAGTTCTAAAATTAGAACGCTTAATATCTTATGTAATTTATTGAATACGAGGTAGATTTTAAGTACTAGGCTTTATTGTTCAAATGGAAAACCTGATGTTAATTTTGACAGATTGGTTTATATGTGTCTATTAATGCCCCAACGGGGGATGGGTAAAAACCAAATAGAGGAATTCCTCTTCCCTAAATCTTACGTTCTTCGTTATCCTTGCCAATACATTTTTAATAGTTTATTATATCTTCGTTACTTTTTTTAGTTCATCTTTGTTACTTTTTTTTACCAGTTTGTTACATTCTCCGTTATTGTTTTATTTTTTTTGTAATTGTATTAAGAATCTGTTGCAATTGTTTACAATACAATATATCCAGTACTTTATGCTTTGGATTACTGTAAGTTATTGCTTATGTAGCAATAAACCCGCCTTATTACTTAATATATCAAAACTATATCTGAAAAACATATATTTCTGATGCCGTGTAATCCGCCGTTATTTCCTTGTTATAAATATTATTTAATAAAGAAGAGACCATCATTTCCACAAACCATTGTAAATCTCTAATATTTATTCAAAAAAAATGTTACTTTCATGTTGTATAGAATTACCTTCATGTTGTATAGACCGATAGACTTAGTGAAGGTACAAAGTTCATGGATTTACTATGGAACCTAAAACTAGAATTGTACTTGAATTCCATTACAGTGTAAAATCAATGAAAATGTTTAATCAAAAGCAGATAGAACATGGTAAGCGATTTTCGTAAATCAATTTAGCCATAAAAAATTGTACATTTAATTGAAACAAAATATTTTAATAATGATTAAATAAAATTGCCCTTGTTTTTGAGAAACAAAAACTTGAAAAACAAATGCGTGACAAAAAAATTCCTTTAAAATGAATGAGCCCGATCTTAATAAGAAACACATAATCCGGCATTGTTTATACAATGGCACAAATTTCATTGAGTACTAAAGAGTGATTGCCTTAAATAATAATCATTATTTATCTATTTCCCTAAAGTAGAAATCGTGGAAGTTCAATATTTACTCGCTAGATAAATTTTTTGCCTTTTTTCTTTCATTTTAAAATCTAGCAATATTAAACAATAACGGTTTATTGTTCATCGTAATAAATATTTTAAATGTAAAGTTATATTTGAAGTATTTTTCTAATACTTCTCTTCAATGTCACAAGCATTCCAAACATCTTTTAAAAGAGTTAATGATTTGAGTTTTTTAGTGACTGCTAAATTGTAAATAATATATTGTTGTTTGGATTGATTATATAACAAATCTATGAGTTTTATGTTGACAAATTGCTTAGAATTAAGCGGCCATATTAAGTCAGCCATAAGCGGCGCATTTCCAGCTTATATTTATGTATGTACTATATATTATATCTAGCTTTAAAAGAAATTATTTTAGTCTAAGGTTTCACATCAAAAAAATTAAACCCTAGTAGTCATAATCGGTTTTCTCCTAAATCAATGCAGAAACCTAAAACTTAATATAGTCTTAACTTACCCTCGTGCCCAAATAATTATTATTGATCACAAAATATTTTATGGACTTTCTAATTATTCTTCTGATTTTTTTCTAATTTCTTGTGTAATGAGGTATTGTAAAATGAATATGACATTGTGCAGATATAAAAATCTTAAAAATTTTCTTAACTTTAAGTAATATTTATAATATCCAGAAATTTGTTAATAAAACAAATGGAAAAATGCGTGTTCTCTTATGCATTGAAATGATTGAATCTAAAATTATGAAAACAGCGGGGTTAAAATAACTTACGTATATATTAAATTAATTCAGTTCTTTTAGTTTGAACTATCCGCCATGTTTTAAAAAAAACAAGTAATCCTGAGTACATATTTAAAAGAAATGAATGTTATTTGTTTATAAAGTATTAAACCAGGGTAAATATTATAACTACTTTTAACTTTTAAGTGCTTCATAAGAAAATTTGTTTTTGGTGTAGGTTTTTCTAAAGTTTAATTTTATATAAAACTAGTTGGGATACCCGGCTTTACTCAGGGAGTTGTGTGGTAGTTAGGTAGGAATAAAAGGTATTCTAACTATTGAAAAGATCTTCTATTTACAATATTTGTTTATAAGAACATTTTTCATTTTATTATCTGGGGCATACATACAAAAATTTTTCGAATTTCCTACTCGAGAGGAAGCAACACATAGTAAACTATTAGCTAATTTGATTGAAAATTGTAGTCTTTTAAATTGAAATAGAAGTTCTAATAATACTTCGATTATGCTAAAATACTTTGATTATGTTATTCGATAACTGTTTGACGATCATCCTTGTTCCATTACATAGTTTTGGTGAGGTCTCTTAGTAGTATAACCGGAATGGCATTCCTTGTACTTGTAAAAAGTTTAAAAATTCTGCAGGGAAGTATCGTTTCACATCGATCGATTTATAGATTCTGTCTTCATCGGGAATTTTGCTTTAAATATTAAAGTGGATATCGTTTAGAATATTATTTTTAGTTGCCATAATTGTCCTCTGAAATTGTCACTTCGGATTAATATAATTGTGAACAATGTTTGGATAAATTTGTTCGATTAGTTCGTTCTCAGTAGAAATCACTGTTGAGTTAAATGAGACTGGTCCTCTGGTCAGTAGGATATGTACCTTCGCCTGTTTTTTGAGCCAAATGTGCTGTTATTTTGTCATTCGATAGTTCAACTCTCATATTTCTTGTTAGTCGCAGTATTTGTATGTGTGGCCAGAGATATTATTTTTTAAGCATGCATTAATTTTGTTTGTTGGTGGAAATAACTGCAAGTGTTTGTCGAAAATCTCGCGAGAGTATGAGTACAGCTCCTCCCTTCACTTCAGAGTTTCCTCGCAAACTTAGTAATGTTCTGTCCACGGCTTCAAGTGATTTTTTATATACTATTTTTTATGTGCCTATATGATTTTTTATGTGCCTTCGTCTCAGAAAATAATTTTAGCTTGTTTTAGAAGTTCACTCCGTTCAGATGCTCTTGAGATTTTACATACTGGGAATTATTATTCGGCTATATTCAACGATGGTTGTAGGACAAGATGGGCAGTTCGTCCTCCTTCCATAAGTGTGGTGGTAATACTGCATGATATAAGTATGATACAGTATAAGTGCGATGTGTTGTTTAGCACATATTTATGCCAGTAATAGATTTATTAGAAACGTTTTCTCGGTGCTGCTTGGTACGTTCAAGTAAATAATTCCGCCAGTGTTGTTGTTGATCCGGTCCATGATAGGGTTATACATTTTTTTATTGTTATGGAAAAGTGGATTGCTGTAAGCAATGTATTAAAGTAGTTTGTTGAAGTTGTAGATTTTTTCCTTTATAATTTTGGCGTTTAGCACACTGAAAGCATCTTGTCGTGGTGCTGGCATCCCAAGTTTTACTAAGGTTTGGTTTTTTATTGCTAAACATTTATCTTCTACACGAATAAGTGTTTCATTGAACATGTCGTCGTTGAATTCGATGGCCAGTTCTGGATGAGCTTGTCGGATTTCATACAGTATGTCATCACTCATACTCTCTTTGAAGAAGTCCCATAGCTGTTTTGGATTCGATTGGTTACATATTGTTAGTATTATGGTGAATAAGTCTCTGGTTTGTTCAGCTGGCGCTGTGAGTGAAGCTTATTGTAGTATTAATTCAAAGCAGGGTCACCCCAACGTACTCCACCCCAACGTACTCCGGTTTGTGTGTCGTCTAAATATGGTTTTGGATATTTTTTGTACATTTTCCATCACTAATACATATTGCTATGTATTTGGGTTTAATGGCTGCGCATGATCCATGAATCATGTTTTTCACAACTATGTCGTACAGCTCCGGATTTTCTTGTGAATTGGGAAATTTAGTTGGATGATTTTATCGATATCCGTGGGATGAATTCTGTTATGTAGCCATATGAGATTGTGTAAGTGAGTTAGTGCTCGTTTTTGCCATTCATGTGGTCGTCTATATCCAGCATCTAACGGTTTCAAAAATGTAGTATTTTATAATGACTTCAATAAACCTCATTTGTTTTTGTCGGAAAACACGGGCTATTATGTCCTGTCGATCGATAGGGGCTTGTCCGTATCTTAACTATTCATTGATTTCTGACAACTATCAGTTGCATGTGAATGTTATGAAGAGGTCAGCTCATCCATATTTTCTTACGCAGGTCATGGAATCTTGAGTGTATTCGTGCATGTAGGATGAGGTAGAATGATGATGGGAAGATGAGGGTAATATTGCCATTGTTCTAATGTCGTCACTCTTTTCGTCACTTATGAACGCGTCCCGAAGGTGGATGTATTCTCTCGTGTGTAGTTTTTTGGAATCTTGAGTGTATTTGTGCATGTAGGATGAGGTATAATGATAATAAGATGAGGGTAACATTGCCATTGTTCCAATGTCGTCACTGTTTTCGTCACTTATGATCGCGTCCCGAAGGTGGATGTATTCTCCCGTGCGTAGTTTTTTCGAATCTTGAGTGTATTCGTGCATGCAGGATGAGGTAGAATGATGATAAGATGAGGGTAATATTGCCATTGTTCCAATATCGTCACTGTTTTCGTCACTTATGATCGCGTTCCGAAGGTGAATGTATTCTCCCTTGCGTAGTTTTTCAGATTCAGTTTTATGTAAAGCATCCGTTCCGTTTCTGTTTTTCTATACATATCTACCAGGAATTGTAAACGGCGGAGTAAACGGCGAGTATTGAGAATATGATTGTATGTTTCATTGTCTCTGATCGTTAAACAGTAAGCATAAAACTGCTTGGAAGTGACTTTTCTGTTTGTTTCTACGCCTGTTTCAGGTTGGATTGATTTCATATTAAAATGATATCTGTCCTCTCCGTGTAGAAATATTAATGGATAATGGAGGGCATCGTATGAAAGTGTGTATATGCAATGCGTTTTAGTTTTTCTCTTTTTTGTTGTAAAATAATGTCACGCCTTGTGTTTTCATCGTCCACAATTACGATGGCAACTTCATCCATCTGAGGTGCATTAAATTGATGTTCGTGTTCTCCATGTGATCTCTTGTCGGTTTGATTTATAACTTTAAAGCATCAGAAATTATTTGGTCTGGTGCTGTTTTGAATATGTCGTTATCATGTAATGTAAAAATTCCTACGCAGGTACGTCGGGTCGTAGTGGAATGATCTATTTGATTGGTTGTACTGTTTATTTGTCCTCGTCCGCGCTTCTCGTAGGGTGATACTTTCATGGGTGGCTTGCGTTCGCAGTCTTATTATAAGATTGTATCATAATTCTTGATCCTTCAATTCGTTCATTTTGCTGTTCTTTTGTTTCTCTGTTTTTTTGTTTTTCTGCTCTGCTCGTTTGTTGGGCGTCGCTCTCTAAGACTGTCTCGTTTTCGTTGTTTTGTTTCGGAACTGGCAAGATCTCTTTCTCTTTTACGTTTGGGAATTGTGTAAAATTTAAATCAAATCATCTTTTTGTTAAAAAACATACTAAGTACACTTTAACACTTTTTACATTTTTTTTGACTTTATATACAGTCATTGTATCACTTTAGTTACTCATACTTCGCTGTTTGTTTTTATTCACTCACTGCACTTCACTGATAAGAAATTGACGTTCGAACCCACGCCGCATCTTGTTTTATATACCTCTACTAATGGGTAGCGGTATAAAAAATAAGATACGTCCACCTATACAAAAAAGGATCGAATGGTCCTCTATGTTCCAGAACATTCCACAATATTTGAGAGTGTTGTGAAATCTTCCACATTAATCTGTGATGTTCTGGGATGTTTTCGAACATTTCAGACTATTCATAAACATTCCACAACTTTCTAAAATATTATGGGATGTTCTGGAATGTTGTGAAATGCTTCCGATACTCTCGAATGTTCTGGGCTTTTCTAGAAATTTCTAGAGGTCGAAACTTCCCTTAAGCATCCCCAAATATATCAAATAATATATTTTTATCGAGCATAGATTTAAATTTTCCTTTCCTCAGATGATAGTTTATCATTTGTAACTAAATTTGAAAAAGTTGCAAGTCTCAAGAAAAGACTCGCTTGGATCGCTCTTTACACAGCAGCATCACAGCGCCACTCATAAAATAATAAGTGTCACTTGTCGCTGAATAGAAATTTTTATTTCGATCAATAATACATTTTTTCCCAACTACGGGGAAGCTAAAAATAGCTTTTTTTTGTATTTATGTTTATTAGTCGACGCATATGCCTGTTTCGATGTCAGTAAATGAGCAATATCAAATTATTTATGAATACGTGAACTTTTGTGTAAATTAAGATATCATTAGCACTCAAAATTATCAAAAAATTAATAAACTTCAAATATCGATGGAATAAGAAGCGTACTAAAAATAAAGTAATAAAATTACGAGTATTAGTTGGAAATTTTGCGGCAAAATATCGTTTTAAAACATGAATAAATTTGCAAAATATTGTTAAAAATTGATGCTAAAATATTTGTCTACTATCCTCTTTTTATTATTATTTAATATATTTTACTCGTGGGTACATATGCATTCACACAATGACATATAAACGGTCGATTTGATAAAACACCGACTTTAAAAGTCTCTAACAGTGACCATATTTTACAAATAATTCATGTCCGCATACAATACTTTGCTGTGAAAATTTAAATTAAAGACTGTTATTTTTATTCCTTTCTATCACTTATTTTAAATTTTATAATATTAAAACGCATCCTCATTGCTCAATAACACTTCCTATTATATAACTTAGAGTTATTTATTTTTATGTAATGAAGCAAAAAAATTAATAATTGAGGTTTATATTGTGACGGATGACACATCTATCATAAAAGCAAACAAAATCCGTACGAAATTTCAAGAAAGGGTAGTGATTTAAGCACATATAATATCACCTATTTTTAATAAAATATGTCTCATAACAAAAGACTAATGTATGACTAAGATAATGTTTCTTTATGGTAAGGATTTTTAGGTATTTTGTTTTTATCCACGTTAAATGAAATATGTCCAGATGCCAATTAGAGTATAAATTAATAAATGTTCCATATGTCTATCGGATGTAATCATCCAAAAGTTGTTTTGCGTAATTCGGTTAGTGTGTTAATATGGATCAAAGAAATGAGTGTTATCCTGTAAGCACGTGTAAATTATCGGATTAGGAAAGATAACTACCGCCAAAATAATACCTAGTATACTATCGGCAATCGGATTACCTTAATTTTCTATTTTAGTATTTATCGTTACTATATAGTTATCAATTGAATATTCATTGCTTCGAGATACTGATTTCTATCCTCTGAGTCATATTGTAATGGGTTTACCTTTTTCTACATTATCGGAAGACAGATCTAAATAGCCGAGATACTAAATTTTGATAATAAATTATTATGAATTATAGTAATGAAATTTGAAGAGCACCTGTCAAAGAAAGAAAAACAACAACTTCTTGGGGATTTAGAAAATATGGAAAACTATTAATATGATACGGAAAAAGCACTGGTAAAAAATAACTTATGACGAAGTTAACTTTAGAATAATTATAATTTACCCTGACCTTAATTTACAAAATAATATTTTATCAAAAATAAGTATTGATTAAGTCTAATACTTCAACTAAATTGTTTGTAGTTTACCGTTGAAATTGGTACGTTCCTACTTTATAAACTGAACATTTCTATAAAGGTCTACCTAATATAGGTAGTAATTTTGCTTATACTCTTAATTAAGCTAACACTTCATTTGATTTTATAGCCGTCCTCCTTATTATATGAGTAATCTATTTGTAAGTATTATAATCTATTTACTTTATTACGATAACTCTAATATTATCCATAATTTTGTTTAACAATATTCATGTGTCCAGAAAATTATATATTTATCACGGTTATAAAATTTCAGAAAAATATATATTTTGCCCATAGCAAAATTGATATGTAACATAAATATTATTTGGACGGGAAACGGTTAGGGGTTAATTTAGATTCTAACTAAAATGTTTTACCCATTTTAGTTGTTTTACCATCGAAGAAAAATTGTATTAAATAATACAAAGTTCATTTAGATAAGAGGTTTTCACTAAAATAATTAATATTAACATCGTTAATGATTGTTCAATTCTTTTATATTTTATTAACAACCACATTTTATCTGTCGATAAGAAACATTGGAAACTATTGACCACTTTTAGCAAACAGTAAAAAAGGCATTTTAATCGATTTTGTTGTATACGTGTCACTTGTTGGTTCTTATTTGTTTTCTTTTCATTACATTTATGCGTATCGTATACAAAATCATTTGTATGTAATTAATACAATACATTTTTATGTATCGTATACAATTTCAATAAACAAAATCTCAATCAAGATTACATATCTTATATGCCACCATGCCATAGCCCTAGGATAATAAAATTTAAAAACAAGTTTTAACAGCATTGTACTACGTGTAGCAATTTTTTAAGCATTTATTCTAAAGTCCGATTTAATATTATCGTTTACTTGTTTATTTGCTGTAGTATGAGACAAATTTAATGCCCATTTCTTCTCTGTAACTCTTATAAACCACTTGTACAGTCACTATGCACTTGAAGAAAATAACAATTTAATTTTTTTGTACATGGAGAACATATTGAATTAAATAATTAATAAAATGCATACTATTAACTTTCATGAATATTTAATAATACACAGTTAAATTTTGATTATTAATTTCTAACATGAACAGCAATATGAAATAAAGTGTAGTGGAAAATTTTTGTTATTCGTCCATTCTTTTCCAAATATTTGTCAAAGGAACATTACATACAAATTATTGTTTTCTTAATAAATAAAAAGCACAAATTATGCGAGGGAAATTCAAAATTGGTGAAAGGTGACACTATTTGTTAGAACGAAACGCGAAAAATAACCTTTTAAAAACATGAATGCTAATCTCTCTACTTTATTAAAATATATGTAACGCTACTTATGTTCAATCAAGTTTATTATATTTCAATCAAGTTACTTTTTTTAATTTTTTGGCAATATATTGTAATTGTTTTCTTAACGTAAAAAAAAAACAAAAGTCGCTTTAAACTTTTGTGGACTAGTTATCTATTGCTTGTGTAATTAATAAATAAAAGAAAACTCAGTTAAGATTAAGACAATAATTAGATTACAACAATATATGGAAATTATACACAGTAAGTTACTAGTTTTTCCTGCAGGTCATTTCTTTTGAGGAGACTTAAAATTATGCAAGAAAAATTATTGCGTTTAACATAAATTCTCTTCGAAATGTTCCTAGATGTTAGCTATGTCTACGTTGATTTTAAAAAATTAAATTCTGAGTATATAACTTTGTAAGTCATAAATCACCTTCCGAATAACCTAAATTATAATTATGCATGTTTAGACAATTGACTGAATTATAGTAAACTAGCGTGACCCGTGCGAAGTCTTCGCATTATTTATTCTATTATGAAGCTCAGATGACAGATCAAACAAATATTTTACTAAAATTGACATATAGAGGCACAAGTATCAAAAGCATTGAGCTAAAGCGCCACTTTAATTATACGTCACTCACGATTTGAAATTAAACAAAAATTTTACCGACCGTCAATCATATTGACGTTGAGCCGTTAGATGGCAGCATTGCTGTTTTGTGTATATAATTTTAATAATTAATTAATTTGCAAAAACAATAGCAATAATAAATTTTTTAGTTGTGGATGCCGGTAGAGCAAGCAATTATCTATAAAATGATATATAATTTATGTGGATTAGTTGTGAGGTTTTTTCTAAAAAGAGAGAGTAACATCTTAACCTTAGCGTATTAATATATATGATGATGATGATGATGATGATTAGGCACTGTCACGACCTTGAAGATAATGATTAATGAAGGTTTTTAGGGCATAATGATTTTTATTTTTTAAAATAATAAATAAACATACAGATGTATAACATATTGAAAATTATTTTAGAACTTTTTCAGATTTATCATAAAAGGAAAAATTATAAAATTATGACCAAAATACGAATCCGCTTGAGAATTATTAATAATATTACTATTCAGATTTTATGCTTATGGAGTGAATAGTTTTAATGTACTGTTTACGCTGTTTCAATTTCATGTAACATTGATGCAATGTAGAAACCGGTCAGATGCTTCCGGCACGCGTATAAAGTTACGTAGCTGCCTACGTCTCTTGAAATTGTTGGCGCAATTTTATTAAAATATAATTTAGCTAGTATCTAGAATTTTTTAAATTTTTTCTAACCCTTCTACCCCTGGTTTAATAGATAAAGACCAGCCGTTAAATATCTTGCACATATTTCTTACACTAAAAAATTAAACACAATATTATTCTAAAAGCTCTATGCAATGATATTCTGCTCTACCGTAGGCAGAAAAATTCGCCCCAAATTTACACGAATACATAAAAGAAAAGTCTTCTAATACTCTACTATATTGCAATTGAGATCTCCACACGAGTAAAATTTAATAGAACAAAATAAGGAGTCACCTTTTTACGTGCAATAAATAATATGGCTAATTTCTACATAGTAATTAATTTAAGATAAAAATACTAAAAATATATTATTGAATTATAATATGCATAAATTATATTTTTCATTGCACATAATATTAAACGTTATATTTTTTTATATTCTATTCAACTACATTTTTTTACGCATCACGTGAGACGTATTTCTCCCAGCTTCTAAAACAATATATGTGAAGACTTCTTACGGATACTATTGAGTTATTTGTTTAAGACCTTTTGATATCGACTTATTTCAATTAGGAAAAATATGATAATGTATCGCGGTATGATGCCCTAGTGCCCGTTTCCCCGCGAGCGAATAAATCGCATGCGGTTTTTTTACAATTTCGTACCCAAATGGTAAAAACGGAAACCTTATAATTTCGTCATGTCTGTCTGTCCGTATGTTTAAACCATTTTTTTTGTATTGATACTATATATATGAAGTTTGGACGGGATGTGTCTTCTATGAACTGCTATACAATTAAATAGCGAAATCCTGAAAAAAATAACATTAAAGGGGTGGCACTCCATATATATAACAGAGGGAAGAAATAAAAGTCCAGTATATGTAGGCGTGTAGGATATCGTTTAATAGGTCTTAGAAATTATAGAAATATTCCAAAATAACATTAAGTTATTAATTGGTGAGGTATACCTTTCTAAAATCTTAAAGTATGTATCCCCACCCTTTAACGTTTCAAATAACGTGTGCAAAATTCTGAAAAATTGAATTAAAGTGAATTAAAGTGATTGAAGTAAAGTAACAACATAAAATAAACTTTCAACGAAAATTAGCTTGAATAAGATAGGTTGTGTAGTTTTTAAGATATGGGATATTTTCGGTACCGATTGCAGTAATAACTTTTTTTAAACAGTGTCATTGAGAAATAAAAACTTATAAATTTAATATTGTTTGGTGGTACGGAATCTTTTTTAATCGAGCCCGACTTGAACTCAGCCGATTCTTTCTCTTATTTCTTTTCAAAAACATTTTAATTTTTTTTAATCGACTAAGTAACAAATTTTATCTGTCGAAATCGCTTGCGATATTTATTTTAATGATGATTAATAAATTGACCTAAATCTCGCCATTTTCGATTCATATACTTTTTGGAATTTGCTCCCTAAGAATCGATTTTCATATACAGCCCCCGGTATAAAGCTATCAGAAGTTCAGATCTTAAGAAAACATGTAACAGTTTGTAAGTTTGGATGTAGGAGGTAATCTCTAAACCTATTCATCCGATTTCAAAAGTTCTTTCACTAATATTTAGAAAAGACCTTCAGGATAGATATAGGTTGTATATTATCCCGGTAAAAAAATTGTCCTATATTATAAAAAAGTTATGACAGCGGTCTCTTCATTACTCTTTCGTTTGTTGTTTATAGTGAGATTTTTATTGTCACGTCTCAATTATTTCCATTGCTATAAGAAGCAAAGAATTTATTTTGCATTATATTTAAAATAGGATGTATGTAATTATAACCAAAGCAATATCCGAATTTAAAAAAAAATTACTTGTTCATATTGATTTATCTTAATTATACTAGCAAACATAGTCATCCAGTAATTCCCATCTGCGTTATATTCACATACTTAAGAGTATTTTTAACACGCTTTTATTAGATCGTCTTGCTTGTCACTGACCGTGTAATGGAATCTGCTGAATTAAATTTCATACACTTCTAATTATTATATCATCATGAAACTTAGCAGTTGTGTGTCGTTCTGATGACTACACATTGATTTTGTGTAATAAAAAAAGTAGGTAAAAACAAAAAAAACGAAACGATAATTCAATTAAATTTTCACCCACTTCCAGACGTCCGAATTACTTTAAATTTTGCACACGTATCAATGATCGATGATGATGCAATAATTTGATGAATTAGTCAGTCTCACAGTCCTTCATATAAAACATATAAATCTCGTAAAACACATTCCTTCTGACATTGTTCGTAATATTTTGATTACTATATACTTATATTGTTAACGTGTAAACAAAAGGATATTTTATATTCTGGGTATGGACAACTAAAGTCTTGTTATTATTCGTTAATACAAGTATATATTTAGATGTTTTTCTTTACAATAAATATCAACACAAAAAGCCTAAAATAACTTAATATGACTTTATCGAAATACGAAAAACAATTTTCTTCGACAAAGATAGCAGAGGAACAATTGATATACTCGTATAGTTAGGACCATCTTATAAACAAAAAAAGGCATGTAATATAAGTCACAGTTGATTTTTTTTGTTATTTTTATATTATTTACATAAACATTTAACGGAGCAGTTACTTTAAAATGCACAAATAAAACTGACGCGCCTTTAAAGTCAAGGACTCTAGGTGGCACTGATGTCATGCACCCAACCAATAGTTGCAGAGTTTATGAAATGCATTTGTTTTTGAATCAGTGATATTTTCCTGTATGAACACAGAATTTAACTTTAAATTTCAAGGCATATGTAATTAATATTACCAAGTTAATTTTCATTCAATCATCATTTCCTATCAAACTATGTAGGGATAAACCATATACCACATAGGCAAATTGCTGATAGGTTTCACTTTGCCTTTTTTTTCTTTGATCCTGAGGTTATACCTGAGAATGAACAATCAATATATTGTTTCATGGAAAGGGACATGTTATTGATGTTATAGACTCTTATGCAAAACTCAGACTGGGGCTGCAATTACGACACACTTGTTTCAGGATGAAAATGGTCCTTATTTTGAAGTTTTTAAACCAAAGGATATTCTCGTTTTGAATAGATGTTGAAAGGTACCTTACAGCCAATTATTGAGTTTTAAACCTGGGTCATTAAATAAATAACGAAGTCAGTTAATTTTTTCACAAACAAAATAGGCACAAATGCCTTATAGGCAAAAATACATTTACAGATTCTATTTCATGTATTTAATATAACTAAAAGCTTCTATACCCTGACCTTGGTTTGACAGATGAGTATATTGACGTGTGTAAAATATTTCTCAATTATTTTGATAATTTATCATGTTTTATCATATGCGTGGCTAATTTAAATTTTTTGTGGCTCTTCGACAAAAAAAGGAAATAAAATTATAATTTAGAATTCCAAAGATAATTAAAAACAAAGAAAAAAAGGGAAAGCCTGAACCGAATGGAAATTGTAATTGTTATTGGGTTCAACTAATATTATGATTGTTCAGTTTTCGTTGTAGTTTTGCAGTTTGGAATTTGGAGTTAGACAGTTCAGTACAGGTTTAGTTGGAGTCTAGCAGCAAGTCGTGGTTCGAAGTGGGTGCTATTTCCATTCATATTTACTTTTTCTTTGCTTTACACTCATCTTAATTATAATGTATATTGTGTAGTTATTTTTTTTATTCGATCTAAAATATAAACTTGTACTTTGGAATTAGGGGAGTTGTATTTTATATTCTGAATTATTAATAAAATATCCGGTAAGAAAAGCAAAAACTTATGCTTTTTTCTCTTTCGCCGCATTACATTTCTATGTAGATATAGAGCAAGCTTAATAAAATTGCTTGGCGACTATCTGTTCTGTTGTGCGACTATGTTTGACATTGACAGTATAAATAAATAATCTTTTAATGTATTCCTAATACATAATTTAATGCATTCGTTACACATACACACACACACACATATATATATATATATATATAAATTTTAGGTTTCCGTACTCCTTCTCCTCATAAACTTCACTGTGCCACAATCTCATACTCCTCCGTGTGTTCAATATGCTTACAACATTTTTTATTCACGTCATAATATATAAATTTGTAGGTAACAATCCTGGATTAAAAAATATATGATATGGAAATTGACAAACTAGATAGCGGTCTGCAGGAAAATTTGCCTTGTAATTTGAGATATAAATTTTGATAATGAACTTTGAAACTGAAATTATTTTTATTCTTTTCAATTAATTATCGATGTTTTCACGAAAATGTAATGAGTAACGATAAAAATATGTTTACTTTACGCTGATTGTCTTCAATGTTTATCAAAGGTCGTGTTGCATTCATAATGATATTTAAGTGTAATATCATCATTAGCAGTAATTTTGAAAGGAATTATTTTAAATGTGCATAATTCGGTCGTAATTATATATTCTGTTGATAAATGTCTATCGCTGAATTTAGATTTAATTAAAATCAGATTTAAAACCATAAATGGATAACAGATTACACAAAAAATATGGAAGTGCAAATTTTCTCAATAGTGGATGTCGTAATATTGCACTTTAATTTAATTTCCTTAACTTGGTTTTTACAACATTATAATAATTGTATATTTCCGAAAATCCCAATTATTACAATTTAGATTTTTTAGAAATCTATTTACTTTTAGTTAGTAGTTATTATGCTAAATTATATAAATAAATATTGAAGTTGTTGAATATTAAATAGGGTATCCTACCTAATAATATAAAAGTGAAAGTGTTTGGTTTCTTTCTTACTTAGCAGCCATTTAAATAACCAAACAATTCATACTGAGTTTTGCATTGGTAAAATATATTATGAAATAATATGTAATTTAGTAGTTGTTTCCTATAAGTGCATAATTCTTTAATTAATGAAAAGCAATTTTCTTAGTCTCTTATTTGATAAAGTAAGTCTTTTAATACCCTGTCATTAACTTGTAATAATCGTATCATCATAATTATAACAAATAATCAAACTACTCACTGAATATCAGCTTTTGATATAGATTAATTTTGTGAACGAAATCGAGGGAAACCTAACACATGGTTTTTGATATATAATGAGCGACCTTGTTTCATCTTTCGAAAGTTGAAGGTAAATTAAGATATATTTTTCAGATTTCTGCCACCCATAAATTTCAGGGTTTACATTTTATACCCACAAAATATATGATTTCTCTTGCAATTGAGACGAGATTAATTTAGAAAACCTTTATTCTTTTTGTCTTGAATTCAATCATTGTGTCAAGAAATAAATGGATTGTCTGTGATATTCATTCTGATTAAAAAGTTGCATCTGTCTCGTTTTACATTCCACTCGACTTGTATTACGTTTTCTTTTATTGAGTCATTGTATTTAATAATAGCATGAATATCAATCATTGAGGATCTATTTTCCGATAACATAATACCGATGAATGTATACTCACGAACAGGTCCAGTGTCATATCTGCATTAGGTGGAAGTGAAAATGTATATTATGCAAATAAGTAGATTATTTGATCACACGTTTAGAAATCATAATTTGGAAATAAAGGAATTCTACTTTATTCCGCCATATAATTTATCTTTGATTTCTAAAACGTTTAGGACAAAACGTTTTAGAAATCATAATTTGGAAATAAAGATAAATTATGTGGCGGAATAAAGTAGAATTCCCATAATAATATATTTCTTTTGAAACTAACGATGCAATTTATACCTCCATGTTGTTTATATTGCGTCTCAAAAGCTATAAGGCATTAGAAAAGAAAAAGTCTAATAGTACTCAGAAATTGCTGCACCATTCCAATGTTCGTTATTAAATTGTTTTTTCTAGAAAAAATAAAAATTTGAATTCAAATTAGCTGACGCAAATTTAATTTAAGGTACCTAAACAAAAAATTACTCAATCTGAAAACTGTTTCTACGTTAACTGCAAATGACATTTTGATTTTTTGAAATGAACCTTCTGCTTTGGGGTAGTTTAACTGGGTAGTTGTGGTTGGCTGTAAGAGATTGCTCTTGTAGCAATAAGTCCGCCATATGTATCAATTAGATACATTAAAGTAGATAAATAAATAAATAAATAAATAAATAGTTTAAAAGTTATTTGAGGCATTACATTTTTGTAGCGATATCTAAAATTTTCATAATTGCATACAAAAGTGACGCATGAGTATAAATTTACAATCTTGATCAGCTGTATCACAATTATCGAAGTGTCGTTATGAATTACCATTTGTTACAAAAATTATTACAGGAGAAAAAAAACCAAACGAAGATTGCAATGAATAAAAGAATATTGTAAGAGGCTATGACTTATAGGAACTGGAATTACGTATAGTAACTTGAATTTAAGTTTAATCTACGACATTTTTCATATCTTTTAATTTCAGAAATAAAAGATTTTCGTAAGCACATATTTAAGATTTCGGCGAAAAATAAAATTTTGCTCTGTTTATCGATATAAGTAAACAAGTAAGAATTTTATTTAACTCTTCTTATACAATTATTTACGAAACTTTATAAACCAAATGACCAATTTTAATAATGTGTAAGAGAAAATGCGTCAAATGTAAGCAATACTTGCGCAATTAGTATTCCATGCCATCAGCGGTCCACTTCAATTATGAATAGTAATGTACTTCGACCAAGGCATTGCTCTCAACTTAGAGAGCTGCCCGCCGCCAACGGCATCAATGCCTTTTTACATTGCATTTCGCGGAACTGTGGAAGCGTTTCGTCTGAGGCAAATTTAACATTTTTAAATCTTGAAAAATATGTTTGTGCCTAAAACTTTTTCTCTTAAACTAATAGTTTAGTGGCTACTCGTACAAAGTAATAAAGATTGAAAATGCTTATTACTTTTAATTTCACTACAATTTTTCAATCTTGATAATTTTAATTCAATCTATACCTATGTTTATGTTTTTCTCCTTCTTCTTTATGTTTATGTTTTTCTTCAGATTTTTTGAAGTAATTCTTTTGGGGACAACGCTAAGGAAATGCCAATTTGAAACCCTTTTTTTGAATAAGTCAATAAAAAATACATTGTATATATTGTTGATTTTGTTATTCAATAACTTTAAATTTAAAACGAATTTCCCTATTTACCCTCTGAAATTAACTCCATAAACAAAATTGAAGTTTTTATACTATAGGTGTCTATTTTAACCCCTATTCTCTATCATTGTAAAAAATTTAAAATTTTGAATATATTTATTTCAGCAAATTTATATATGTAATATTTAATATATATGTTTGCAACTTTTACACTTTAGGAGCTAAAGGATTGTATGATATATGAATGGAAAATCGAGTCAAGTTCCGTACAATTCAAGGTCTAAGTAAATGTACGATTCTTTCGAATAGGGATCCTAAAACTATCAAGATTCAATCACATCGACAAAGATCGGCAAAACATATTGATTTATTAACGAAAGGGGTTCACACATATTGTGTAAATAGATAATGTACAGAAACAGTTTTTAAAGAAAAAAATGACAGTCTAAAATAAGAGAACTTTAATTAATGATTAATCAAACTACCAGCTTTGCATTTGTATCGCAGAAAAATATTAAAATCTGCCCCGTCTGCCTCTTAGCGTATTCGATTTAAAATGCATGTTTAAAAAGTTGATAGTACGAAGGCACTTGCATTTTTGTACTTGTATAATTATTTATGCCTTACTGGAATATTATTGCAGAAATTTTTTAAAAACGAACTAATAGTTCCTTTAATTATTATTGTTTATTTAAATTTTATTAATCATTAACTACATTGTATAATAAAAACCGAGTGTCGAGAATATCATAAAAATCTAAACCATCCGTGTAACTCGTCCATTATAAACTTAATGGTATAATACGATTTTGATGTCTCATATTATTTTTAACAAATTGTCTTTTTGTCCGTCGGATGAACTGAATGCCCTTTTAGCAAGAAAATGACATCTCAAATCAATTTCCAGTTACCAGTGGCGTCAAACAACACCGTATAATGGTTCATAATTGCTATTACTTCGGCTTTCAGAATATTATCTAGCTTAACATAACTTAGTACGTATGAAATGTAACGGCTATGAAATATGTCGGCGCTCATAGGTGAAGTGAAGTCTGCGGGAATATCGCCCCAATTAGTTTACTCTTGTATTGATTTTTTTTTAAATTTCAATAAAGCATCTTCCGTTCCGCCCCAAAACACATATCCATTTTTTGATAGTTCTATTTTGTACAAATGCTTTTTAATATAAATATTTTTTTTTAATTTGGCTGTTAACACCTTAATTTTCATAGTAAAATCCTTGAAGTGAAATTTGTATTATGCTTTTTAAATTTTAGCGGCACAAAGTTAAATGAAATTCTTTCAAAAACATTCATGTGAAAATGCCAAAAAAGTTCTCTTTATATTAGAAAGAGTTGAAATCAAAATAACCGTTAGATTCCAGTGTATTTAATTATATGAAATAAGAATAAGGTTTAACTTAAATTTTTCAAAAAATGTATAAATAATAATTAAACGTAAGGAAAAAAGTTACAAATTCTAAAAAAAATAGGTCATTGTAAAGTTTTTGGTGAGCCATCCCAACGACGTACGTAAAATGCAGCAATTGAAATTAACTAACGGTTAAGTTAAATTTCTTTCACAATTAGTGATGAAGAATGTAATGCCGTAACAAATTTGAAATATTTTAAAACTTCCGAATGCAACAGCTTATAAAGGATGAAAAAAATTAAGTTTTTTTTTAGGCGTTTAGTTTATTTATGAACGAAAAGCATATGTCCATATAAAATATTACAAAACGACATTATCATAAATAAAAAAGTTGCATAGTATTAATCTAAATAATTAATAAAATACCTTGGAAAATGGCGGCAAAATATTATGTACGTCAAATTAATATACAAAAAGAAAACAGAAACTTACTATTTAAAACAATTTTTGAGTCCAAATATGTACAAATCAATAATATTATTACTGTTACAGTAGCACCCTAGTCACTTCTTCTGTAAATTTTAAAAAGAAACAGTGTATATTACAAAAGTATACAATTAAATAAAAAAATAGACATCAAAACAACATTATCTATGCATTAAATAATAGATACACTTACCTTTAATCCATAATTATAAACACAATATAAAAAAGCCACAACTCATCAGGCTAAGTAAAAATTGAACAAGTGTCTCTGTCGTCGCAATGCCATGTTATTAGGATAAAATTATTAATAATTCACATATAAAATTTTACGCTATGACTAGATAAAAATGATCGCCGACTATATAAGTTCTAATATCTATACATAAGCTAACACTGAAAATTTTATAAATATATGCACATAAGATATTTTGTTATAGCTATATAATAACAGGATTTGGTCCTATATTTTGAAGAAATATTTTTGAAGATACTTTTATGTTAGTATACATTAATAATATCAAATATCGATTTGTTCACAGTTAAAACGATGATGTTCACCCCAAGGCGGGGGCCTTTCCCTGGAAAAAATAGGAAATATCGAAGAAAATATTATTTGAGAACCAACACAGTCTATAAATTTCATTTAAACTGGAAAAATTAAAATGTGAATGAACATAGTCATCTGCTTTACGTTTTTCTTTCACCTTTGTTCTACTTCGAAAGTTGATTTTCAAATTTACTTTATTAATAAATGACATTGGATTACGCTAATAATATTTTTGAATTTTAAACGTTTTTACTACTTGATTCTACTTCTTTCATCTACCGCCATTTTGCACAAATATATATTTCCGCGATAATGCGCGAAAAAACTTACTAATTTTTTGGAGTTTCCTCAGTATTTAAATTTTTTTATTCAATCCATTGCTCGAAATAAGTTTATTGCATGTTTTAGTATTGAACAGTTTATATCATTGTTTCTTTTTGCATTGAATGCACATTTTAAGGCAAGGAATTAAAAAAGAAAAAATTATTTTCATATCATTATGACTTGATTAATTCTTCAGTCCATTAACTGTAATTTTAAAAATGACATTTTACAAGAAATAAAAAACAAATTGGAATAAATAAACAAATTGGAATCATGATAAACCACTGTGCTAGTAAATACACTAAATTATTTTGTTAATTGCTTTCCCCATTAAATTTTAAAGACTGTAAAATTGAGTCATGGCCTTAAAAGAAGCCAGCAAGTTTTCTTGTCCAAGTTTTCTGTTTTATTAATATATATATAGAAATTGTTAAAAAATACGTCAAAATTATGAAAAGGATCAAAATTTTAAAACACCATTAGAGACTAATACAATTAGGAAATAATACTAATCTTATGTCACATATTTCCAGACAGAAGGTCTATCTTATAATCTCTATCAATTACCACATTTACTTTCCAAAATATTTATTTACCCGTATAACATTATACACTATAGCAGTTTTGTTTTTTGAATGATTTTAAAGATAGTACACAAGGCAGTACTATCTTTAAAATCATATGTTGAGTAATATTGTGATCATCTGATTACTTAATTAAAGAACACGTGTCTAATTTTTGAAACTTTAAATTATTAAAATCTGCGGTCCCAGGTTGAAGTTTGAGTCGTGTTCACGATATTAATTTCAGCACCGATGATATTAAGATTGCAAAAAATATAAATGTAGTCATTTCAGTTAATGAAAATTTCACACATTTAGTCATAGAATATAACTTAAAATACATTTTTTTTCACAATTAAATATTTTAAAACCGTTATAATATTTATATTTTCAATTTAACATCTTATGATGAAGTAAATGCATTTATTTTTTATGTATTATACAATTTCAAAAAACCATATATTACCTCACCGTACTATTACCGTCAATAATTTACTATATAATACTATCAATTACTAAAATAAGGAACAAACCATTTCCAAATTTACACCAAATATTACACATTAAGTTTAACAACCAAAAATTGTTTTTGATCTCCGCTACATTATGAAACAAATATCAACTTCTTCCATATTTTTCTCTTTTAAAATCTGTATACTCCGTCAAAACATCGTTATGGAATTGATTATAACCTATGGGACTCACGACACCTTTCTCCATAACCGTTTCAGAAGAAGATGCCAAGTGTCTATTCTTCACTTTACCCTCCTCTATAGATGACGGCGATTGATCTTTGTCATTATTTTGGTAATTTTTCTTTCCCCCTGAAACTGCTTTGTCAGTTATTATTTAATTTTTAAATGGTTTCTGTTTTTAAGGTTTATAGTAATTCAAAATGAACTTATGACAACATATAATAATAATTTGTTAATATTAGTCAATTCGGAAAACACTTGACTTTCACAAAATATGTGTTGATCTAATTATGTATTTAAATTAAATAGGATATGTTTATGAAAACTTATCAGAAAATGAATGCTTACATTTTTCGAATAATAAATTGCTAATTTCAGCAAATGGGGCCTCAACAACCATATTGAGCAAGAATGCAGCCAGTATTGTGAGACCCAGATCGCCCAAAAATCTAAAGAGCTGAAAATAAAAGAAACGTCACTACAATCTTTCCAAACGAGTTTTTAAATATTTATAGTGAGTTCGAGACATACAGTAGTTTAAACTATTTCACAACTTTGATAATTTAAGTAAAACCTTAAATAAATAAACATACCATGTTAGAATCACTGAATCGTCCGGGTGATTTTTGAGAACCAACTATGCAGAACATAATGGGATAATGAATGAGGTACATAGCGTAGGACAGTCGAGCTGGTATTATCCACATGTCAAAACTGAGAAACCAACCAATCGGACCTATTTTGAAAAAAAGCTTGATTAAATGCAACACATTGATTTCAGTGACTGATAACATATTTACATCTTTAAAGGGATCGCAGTAACAAAAAATATTAATGTAATCTTCACATGAGACATAGAAAAAAAATACAAATTTACTTCCATTTCGTTCTTTAAAATCTAACCCTTTTTGTTTTTAATATGTTTTAATAAAATTTAATCCTACTTAAATTTGTATGACCAAGTTCAGTAAAAGTCAAGTAATTTTTTTTTTAATTTTTCGTAATTTCTCTTTATTTACTTTCATTCCACAATGTCGTATGCTGTAAAATTTCGTTAGTATCTTTCCTAAATTTGCGATGTTTGTATTATTAGAAGTATAATAAGCGAAACCCGGGTTATTATATTGGAACTAACTGAGATAAGTCATCTTATTTATTTCATAACTGTTAAGGGACTGATATTTATTTATAATGTTTAAGTAATTTTTTTTAAGAATAATTTACCTCCGAATCCGTGCATAGATGCCACGATGATTCCACCTACACCAAGTGCCCAAGCTGGTCTATGCCAGGCGTTGAAAAAATTAATGGCTACCTGGCTATGGTTATGATTTATGGTTGTATATGTTCCATATACTGGCAACACTAATAGAACTATAGTTACAATCCAATGGAATGCAATGTATAACTGCGAAAGAAAATAGGACTGTTTATTTTTTAATGATTGATATAAACTTGTAATTTTCTTCGAATGAAAAATCTTTTAGTAAATTTACCTTCTTAGCAATAGTTATGTTTCTCCTTTTCAAAGTAAATACAATATAAGCAACCACAATGCCCAAGATAAACGGAGGTGATCTAGGAATTGTATTAACATAGTAGCGGTCCATAAATGATAGATTTTCCGAATCCCTGATGAAAAACAAATACATTGATATTTCAATACAAACGCATGATATATATATTATTAATGTATTATATACTTTAAACATATTTATATATATGTATATATATATATATATATATATATACACATACATATATATATATATATATATATATATATATATATATATATATTTGTTTAATGACGTGAAACTGGCTTAAACAATTAATTATAAATTTTTTCTTCAAAAATTCATTAGTGAAAAATTTTAAAATAATAATAGACATTGTAGAGTATCCTTAAGTTAACAGAAATTCAATCAAATTCACGAAATGACTACTTTATCATAAAGATAATTGTCAAAAATTAACGTAGAACGCAAATATTATCACTTACAGTCCAAACATGACGTCGAAATTGTAATAAAAGCAGTACCCTAAAGCCGCACCCAGAGAAGCGAGAGTGGCCACCGTCAAGGATGAAATTGCAAATTTCATTGTAAGATATAAGAAAGCTATGAGAATTGGAGCTGTTAAATACAACTGCATATCGACAGCCAAATACCATGAATGGGGTAAACACTGAAAATTAGCAAGTCTTAATATATGTGACAAAATGTCTCAAAAAATGCAATATAGTTCTAAATAAAAATTTAAATGGATGATAAGGAAGTTAGCACATCATAAATATAAACTTACCATTCTCCCAGGTCGTAAGTAGTTTTGCAGATACAAGAAATTAACCCACCAACTCTCCATACATGCATCCTTAGCAGAAATTACAGGTCTCCAGTCAGGACCATCGCTGACGTGATTGAAAAAAGAGACTTGGAGCAGCATGAGAGCAGCCATTGTCGGTGTCAATCGTAGATATCTATTCAGATATAAAAGTGGTACAGCCTTCACAAAAGTAACTGAAAAGTAATTATGTTTTAATATGATATAAAAAGTTATTATATTTATTATGATTTTAGTCATTATTTTATACATTATTGGCATAGAGTATTTTTTAATAATTTACTCCCTTTTATTCGGGTGTAATTATTACTTAATCACTATAATTAGACATTTTCTTCATAAATTATCTAAATATATTTATATATTACGTCACATTTGTTTTCAATTGTGTGTTAAAAGTTGGAAATATTGGCCAATAACTTACTTAGACTCTTGAACTTCTTTAGGACACTCCACGTGAGTAAGAAGGCAGCCAAGTAGAAGAATGTATCGACAGCCAGCGTAGCAGCTGTAATTTTTGTGGCGGATTTAGAGGTAATCCACTGAAAAGGAAGATATTAATTATATTTCCAATTATGCGTAAGGTCCGAAAAAAATACACGTTATGTTTATTATAAAAGATAAGTGGTAATAAAATAAAAAACCTTAATGTGTAATTATGATAAGACATTCGCCTACAGTTACGTTCCTAATACTTGTGCATTTTACCTAGAATTGTTATTTCTCTATAATAAAATTATATATAATATACATTAAGTTTCATATAACATTGTTTAAACGTGTTATAAATACGTTTTGCAAACACGTCTTACCGAAAAAAGATCGATAGGATTTTCCAAAACTCCCATTAAGCTTGTTGTGTAAGTATGACCAACAACAACCCATACCATTGACAGTGCTCGAAGTCCATTAATGCTGCTAAGAGTATTTGTACCCTTCGGAATACTCGTTAATCGGGTCACGTTGTGGCGAATCGAAAACGATTTTGCAAGCTTTGACACATCTGCAAAAATATCGTAATTCATAAATTGAACCACACTAGAAAGTAAATTTTAAGATATATTTGCGTTGGTTGATTTCATAGCATTATCCATAAACATAAATTATCTTATTCAATATAATTATTACTGAAATTGGTACATTGTATCTAATCCATTGGAAAAACGTTTATATTTTTTTCCACTAAAATTTCTTTCTATTTTAGAAAATATGTTAGTATTTTTCATTCATTCGTTTCATAAAAGAAAGGCATTTTTAAATAACGTCACACTGGTATTGGTATTTATTACCTTCATTGAAAATTAATTTACGTGTCAAATGATATCCCGTACTCATTAGAAGTAAAATTCCCAAGATGAAAAACAGGACGCTGAAAAAACAATTTACTTATTAATTTCTCAGATTTTTTTATATGTGAATGAAGGACTTGCTCTAGTTCTAATGGTTCCCTCATAATTTTTGTTAAAGGTTTTTCATTATGAGTGATCTTACGTAAATAATCAATACATTTCATGACATTATGCATTCGACAAATTAACATTAATCTTCTAAAAATTTAATACAATTAAAAAAGAAATTAAATATACGATTTCAAATGAAATGTTACATCAAATTATTCTGAGAATAGCAATGACATGAATTTGTGAGTTTTATTCTGTTCTGACCTGATAGCTTTATTTGTCCAATTAGTAATTATGTAAATCTCGATACTTTCCTGATAATAATTTTTTAGACAAAAACGTGAGATATTTTAAAATTACGAAGGCATCGCCAGAGAACAGGCGCTTTGAAATCAAAAGGAACAGGTATCAGACGCACCGTATAAGTGACAATCTAATAAACCCTGTAACACTAGTAAATTATAGCAAACGATTAATTATATTCGATTTACACTTCACTTGCTCGTAGTAGTTAATCGGTAATTGTGCCATGTAAATATTAATAATACAAAAAGGATCTCCAAAAATTTACTCTTTAAATTTCACTTTTTAAACGTTCTTAGTCCGAACATTTAAACTTTTTCGAGGGTTACTCTGCTGGGCATTAAATAAGACTGGACATTTATCTACGAATATAACGTTATTGACAATGAAATAATATTTCTTACATTGCCACGATATCTTGTGTCGCTACAGGTTTGTCGTTGGCCTCTCTGCAGAACAGCTCCTCGCTCGATATATTGTTGCCATTAAAACTTTGATCTATGAAAGTCGCTTCGCAAGCACTTGCAACACATACGCCAAATAAACCCGACAAAGTCATTCCTGGTAATGTGGGGGAGCTATAAATATAAGCCAAACATATAATTTTATTTGATTCTTCCCTTGCCAATATTTTAAATGAATTTTTTTATGGCACATTATTTTGTTTAGTTGTATACTGCATTAGTAAGTCATAGAAACTTAGGTATTAAATTTTCTTAAACATCAACATTTCATATGATTAAATAAAAAGTTATGTTATAATAAAAATAAAACTAAAAATCTTACGACTCTTCTGCATTCTCTGATATGGAAATTGTTACTTGCATCATGCAATATTTTCCTTTAATATTAACATCTTCGACATTTTCATCCACTGAGAGACACTGCTCATATTGACCAAAGTGATTCATATTTCCAATTAATATACCGGCGGGTATTTTTCCGGTTGCATCGGTAACTGTGTAAGGATGAACGATAAGTAGAAATGTATGTTTTCTCTTTAATGTACCGTATTACACTATACTGATAGTAATTTAAACTCACTTACAAATTAAGTTATTTGATGTTAAATTGTTTTGTAATTGACATAACTCTTCGTTAAGCTCTTGCCTCACTCCAAAACTCTTTCTCGATATGTACAACTCATAAAACTGCTTTAATTCTAAAATGCTATCGTCGTTACCCGAAACATTCGTAATTTTTAAAAAACAAAAGAGCGTAAATACATATAATTTGAACTGAATCATTATGGCGAAATAACAGCTTTTTTAACTTCGGTTAGTTACATCCGTTCAAATGCCAACACTATAATTGATATGATTTAATACCTGTTCGTGTTCTTTATATAAGAAAGGTCATGTTTATCTATTTTAGTCAATATATACTATGAAATCAAATCTTATCTAATACATTTAAACATTGCACTTACAATTGGTCATTGAACAAATGTCTGCTGTTTTGGGTACTTATATTATATCTATGATTGATAATATTATAAAATATTGGAGTTACGCGTTTCGCTTTTTTTTCTAAATTATACATACAATATAAATCGTTTCAATAGATTAAGAAAATTCGATGAAATAAAACTAAAAAAAATTATATTTTATGTTATCATTGTTACATCGTGAATTGTGTCTTCAATTGAAAAGACATTTCTTAAATAATATTTTACAAGAAAATTTCGTATATATTTTACAAAAAACAAAGAAATATTTCAAGTAATAAGATACGTTCGTCCATTTTTTGTAAATTACTGATTCAAAATGTACGAATTCTTTGGAGTAGACATTTCAAATATTTCATATAGGTCATTAACGTATAGATAGGTGACAAATAAAGAGTGATGGGGTAGTAATGTATGTTAATGTAATTAACAAGTTAGTATATTTATTTCATGAAATATTAGAATTAAAATTTAATTTATTAAAGAGTATATTTATTCAAGCAAACATAATTTTAAAACTAATTTCGTCCCTAAAGCTTAGGTCTCGGAAATTTTAAAATATTATATAATATACAATTTTTACATTACGTTGAATCCAAAACTTTTATTATCACCAGTTGTAGAATATGAGATATTTGTTTTCATATCAATATAAACTAACACTTATGGAAAACTAAATTTGAACAAAAAATTTATATATATTTATTTTGAATTCGACCAAATTTAAATAAATTTAAAGCATTTCAAAATTTCACTAACATAAATTAATTCAATTATAAAACACTTTTCAAAAAAATGTTCATTAAAGTATAAATCATTGTTCCCCTCGTGTTTAAGAGTCGTCAGTGTATCGTGAAAATTTTACAAATGTGAATATAAAAAGAAGTCATTGTCAGAAAAATACAGTTTTCAGAAAATTGTTGAAATTGCATTTTATATCAGATTAAGGCAAGTTGATATGTCGTGAAGGTAATTTGAAAACTAATATTATTTTGAAAAGTACATTTAAAAAAGCCTATTAACAAATGAAGGGTCAATGGAATAAAACAAAATACGAAGTAATTCTAACAACGTTCAAGAAGATTAAATAGCTAAATAATTTTAAAACTAACCACATATTAATATTTATCTATAAATTTTAAATTATATTTCCTCATTAAAAACTAAGTGTGTGAGTAATTTTACAAAAAATTGAAAACAAAGCAGAATTTTGTGACAAAAACATCCTATTTAATAAAAATTCCGATATAAACCAATTTCGTTTGAAATAATAACTCTTCTACGTGTGGTTGTTTCTAATATCGAATCAAACGCCTACTTCCTAATTATAATTTAACAAAACCAATAGAATAATTTATATATACCAAAAATATAATATTAAATATAAGTAAAAATAGAAATAGTAGTAAAGTAGAAATAAATAAATTAAACCACCATTGAAATTATATATTTCCCGAGATTTTTGATATAAGTTCATTTCACAGTTCCAATCGAATGCTTGAGCGTAGATATTTTTTTAAACATTTCAAATCCATGATTAAAAATAGAGAAGAGGAAGGTGTGATGATGATACAACATTCGATTGAATGTGGGAAGAAATGTTTTCGCATCGATTTTTTTAACATATTTCCAGATAATATTTCACGTCTGAACGTAGAATGTGTGAAGCGTGAGTAGATGGACGATGACATTATAAATCATCTTTATATACATATATATATATATATATATATATATATATTTTTTTTTTTTTATATATAATATTTTATTATTAAAAGAACTATAATTTGACTTAGTAAATTGAATAATTAACGTGTGTTTATTTTGTGTAAATTAAAACTCTGGAAATGACAGAATCAGACGTATAAGAATTGATATAAATCTGTGCATCTCCTCACCAGGAGTAGATTAAATAGAACAGTAAGAGTGTAAAAATGTTTCTTTAGTTTATTATACCATAAATCAAATACTTAAGGAACGTTCTAATAATATCGATTCACAAGAAAATATATTCATGTGAGGGAATAAAAATAAATATTGTTCTTGAGATACCAAAAAAAAATTAAAACATTTCATTAATTGTCTGTTTTTCCCGCATTTATTGAAGTTTCCGAATATGAATTCCACGCGGATAGTATATACGATATTTTTTTCGACAAAGCTGTGATCAACTTTACTCAAATAACCATTAGTAAAAATAAACATTAAATTTACAATATATACTTTATATTCCTACGGATAAACTTTTGTAACAAGTAAATGATAAACTAATCAAACCTGATTCTGACGTAAATTTTTGACGTGATAACGTCTTATCAATCGATTAACACCGGATGCACGCCTGAAAAAGTGTCACGTTCCGCCTGAGCCTGAGCGTGCAAGCGAAAGCGCGGAACAAGTGATAGAGAGGCACGATCGGCCCAAGCGTCGAAATTTATTTCAAGTCACATTACACTTGAAACACTCCCCTTAATTTCGTACTTTTGCTATCATCGTCCTATCCTTAACAGAATAACGCAGATTGGAAGATCTTAAATATAACAAATGTATATAAGTTGTAAATAAATTGTTAATAGCACAATATTACTTGTAATTAATCTGTATAATTTAAGTAAAAAAATATTTGAATTAACGCGTGTAAATAAATGTTAATTTATCGAAAAAATTTTAATTTTCAATTAACTCCTTCTTTGTATTATACAAAATATTAATAATTCAGTGATAATAATTCAATTTAATTCATAAAAATATGCAATTTTTCATCAATGTTTCTTTATGACGTTGTCACATAAAACTATCGTCCGTAAACCGACTTTACAGATAACCAATTGTTTTACATAACGTAATAAAAATCTGCCAATTATAGAGATACGCAATAAGACAAGTAAATTAGTGCCCAAAATTTACTGCTTAAATGAAATTTCTTGTTTTATCAGGGGTATTATTTTTTTAATCAAATTGTTACAGGTATACTAACTACTGTTATCGTAAGTCAAATAACTGATAATTGTTAAACCAAAATTAAGTTCTTGTGTTTATTAATGTCGCAGAGGTAAGAATAATGTCATATCTACCTGGAAGTTACTTGCTCATCTTCTCAAACCCTAATTAACGGGCTGTTATAAATGTATCATCACGTTTTTTTTTATTATTACTTAAAATAATTTTAATTATTAGCATGTAACTTGGATTATAACTTCCATTTGGTTTTCGATTGATGTAGATTGAGAACTAAATGAAACCATGTTTAACTGTACCCTGAAGAATTCCGTCTAGTGTTTATATTGAGTGAAAAATGCTGAGTCACGTCAGAGCGGTGTTTTCAGATGAAAAATGTAAAAAAATGGACTATTCTATCAAGTTAATATGATAAAAAAGAATAAAGTTGTTCCTTCTTGTGAATTTCTGTTATAGAAATATTCCAATTCTAGCTACCGTTGTCAAGAGATCGACTGTATTGGGGACTGAAGTGATAAATATCTTATAGCATATTTTTTTAGTCTTATAGTGGTGTATTAAGTTTATGGTTCTCTGAATGACCACTATGTCATTTTTATAAACATTATCTTCAGGACAATCTATTGATTTTTTTAAAGAAAATCTATTCAACATAATTATTACCAAGTTCAAATTTATGTGACGGAATAGAAGCAATGACCTTGGAATTTTGGAAATGATTAGCAAAATATTTTTTTAATTAGCAAAATTAGAGTAAATGAATTGATTATTTTAAAATGTCTCAAATTGTCTAAGTTACAGAAATAGTTTTTATGTCCAGTTACACCATATTAATTTGAAAGGATTATGGTTATATAAGATTTGGGGTTTATTATATTGCATGTTACGTATATAATGGCAGGATATGATACAGGTTAAATTCTTGAATATTAACTAATGGTATCGTTAATGTGAATACAATTTTAGTGTTTTCGACATGTTGATTCAATCTTAAATATCACCTAATATTTTAAATCGACAGTTTTCAATTAAAACTTGATAGAGTTATTTTAGTGAAATTATACATGGATTTAGGTCGTTATTTTTGTTAAATACAACAATATTTATTATATTCTCCTTAATAAATAACATGTAAGTAAACTATTTTCTTATACGTCCAACAATTCAATGAATTCACTTGCAACAATAATTTATTTCATGCGACCGTTAAGTTTTTTCTAGCACAATACGATACTTCCAATAGTGCCATTTAAACTTAGTTTAATAATTTCAGTTTGTTTATTTAGTAATACAAATAAAAAAAAATATAAGTTCTTATAAAAAGATGAGATGTAAAATTGTATCCTCTGATCGATAATAAATTTTATGGGTATACCAAATAAAGATATGAAACATATTAGTTTCTTCTGCGGTAGTGCTTTGAATAAGATAAGCTGCTGAAAAATTCGTAAGGGTGTCTTGTTAGATTATATTACAATTTTGGATCTCCGAACACAGATAAGGATCCTGTAATACCCAGAGCTAGTCAATGGAATGGGACGGTAGATGTACTTCCAATTTACATGGTTGCGCTGTTTACTTTTCGTACGGCCTTCTTCAATTCGCAGGAGGAGCAGGTTTCATATAATTTTCGACCTATGGATTCAGATATCGGATTACATTCAAAAATTGAGGGTGAACACCCATGACAAAAGTGTTCAGGACAAGGTTTTGGACGCTACGTACATACTAATAAACAGGAAACCATTGCATTATTGGGCTAATTTAAACAGATTGGGGAACTTGGATTTTGATGACATTTAACCACCGCCACTAACTGTGCGGCTTTTATCTTGAGTCCGTTGGTTCTTGCACTTTCGTCATTATGGCTTGCATATTAATTAAGGAAATTTTTGGTCACTGATAAATCTTTTGTATTTTTCTGGATAGTTTAATCCCATGTTGATGCTAATCGCTGACAACGTTATGTTTTAAAGAAGATAATATTAATAATTAATCTAGGATTATAAATTGCGTTAGGATTATAACCGATGTAGACCGAGTAATTAATTAAACTTTATTTATTCGAAACCCATGGGGCTTTCATCTAGGATTTGCAAGAAATGAGAAATGAGCGGAGTGAGCCGACCAGTCTGAGAGTCGTTCTTCATTCCATGTAAATGATGCTCTAAGGTCCGGATTATAAGAGCGGTACCGTTTAAGTTACTATTGCTTGCAAATACTAAAAATAATAACAGTAAAAATGTTCCCCTATATCTATATATGTACCTCATCTACTCTATGTAGCACATCTGAATATTTAACATTACCAAATGTCGAACTTCTAGAATAGCATTATACCGATCTTTGCTTATGAAAATAAGATTATATAGGTCTTTGCCTATGAAGTGGATCCTTTTGGTGTTTAATTTCGTTAAATAATTTTATGAGGTACGTATTGTTTTCAAAAACCATTCTTTAGGCGATTTGATCCAAATATTTCAATGTTACATGTGATATTTTAAAAACTGTGAAATTTTGCTATTTGCCAGTCATCCAATTCGAATGGCCTAACTCGTATGACGTTAAAGTCATCGATAGCTGCTAGACTAAGATTGTATTTATTGGTCATAATTATCCTTTTACTTTATCATTATCAGTCGTACTTATCGAATGTCTACGAGACGCTTAATATAATTGCAAGTAATGTGTTAGTTTATTGTGTTTGTTCATTACATCGTATTGTAGGTACATGTAATCTGTGCTGAGTTATTTTCACAATAGAACTTATATTAAAAAATAAGTCAAATTTCTAAAAGTAAACTTTAGGTACACAGTAAATGCGATGAAATCTATCGGAACAGAAACAATACACAAAAAGGCAAACGAATAATTGGTATTGGAAAGAGAACGTTAGGGCTTAGATATGTACTTTTGAAATCAATTTGTGCATTAACATAAAGAAAATATAACTAAACTCAACCCCAAAGCAAGGGAATCAACTTCATAATCGAAAACATATGACAACCGATCGATATAAATTAACTTTAGAAGTTATCAATATCCTTGGTGTTTAATATCCAGCATCGCAAAGCAGAGTAGATCAGTCATTGTAGCTGCATACACAGATTTAGGGGAAATTTCTCAACGTACTTTAAGTAAGATATATGAGTTTTATCAAGTAGTTTTCAAGTAAACTTGACATTATTAATACTTGGATCATAATATTAAAATTAAAAACTGAACTTTTTGTCAAAAAAATTTCATAATTTAAATATTAATGGGAAGAGAGTCTGATTTATTTATGAGGATTTTGGTTTAAAAAATACGGGTTAGAAAGTAAAATTTAGCAATAGTCAATTTCGTATGTGTACTTCTAATTTACATTTTGAAACATGAAATTTTAATCTATGATAGATATATTTGCAGTCGTTCTTGAATATGTTGTGATTCGTCTAAGTCTTATTTCATATTATCTTTGCGATCAAATTGGTGGAAAATCAGGTTTAATTTCTGCGTAATTGGTGTTTCGTGTAACCAACAAGTCAAGGTATATTCTCTTTTATAAATTGATCACCTGTTGTTGGCCTTATATTTTTAATTATTAAAAATTATAATTTAAGCACAACTGCACAGCACACCAGCAAAGTGCCATTATATATTAAATACATTTCATTCATTTACTTTTGGGAAATAGTTTAAACAATGTCAGTGTTAGAAAATATAAAAAAATAATAACATTTTAGGTTTTTTACATTTTGTCTTCTTTACGACAAATTAGTTTCTTCTAATATTTTTTTTATTTTTATTTACGATAAATAAGCGTACAGTTATTTTGTAACTATTTTTTATTTAAATAATGTTTTTCTTTCGTGACATTTTCATTATTAAAATATTTAGAAAAAATAGGATGTTTTCTTTTTTTTATTACTTCTTGAGTTTCAGATCCATAATTAAATTTGTCAAAATATTTCTAAATTTCTCCATATATCTTTTACATATTGTCTTACTCTACGTGTCTCTCATTTTACTGTGGCTTATGTACGCTAAAGAAATATTTTTTAATAATTTTCAAAGTTGGTAATACAATAACACCATATTTTTTTTAATTACTCTCATCGATATTCTTTTACTACGAATGAATTTATTACAAGGTTATTACTATTTTACTTAAATATTTGGTGAACGTTAAAATAAATTGAAGAAATATTTTTGAGTTTGTAAATTTATCTGGCTTCAAGAGCACTCTTGGTGTTATGATGTTGTATCTATTCTCTTTTCAGTTAACTCTTGTACCAATACGAAAATGTATCGCGACATATTTTAAAAAATTCGTTAAAGAAAAAATTAGAGATAACGTTTTGCACTTTGATCTCCATACTCAGACATTACAAAGACGTTAGAATTAAAATAACTGTACCTAATTGATAAGATAGCAAAACTATTAGCGGTTCCAATAATACGTTATCAGTAAGAAGTAGTTAAAAGTTTGGATTCAAAGCAATACTTCATGAAATGAATAATGTTTTACGTGATTATTAAAATAAAGGGTCAAATGTCTAAATTATTATATGTTCTTTCTGATTTAACGTTTAGAATTTTTTTATGTTTTCTCATTATTTTAAAACAACAAATAATTTACCAGGAACTACTTTTTTTATTAAAGGATATACACTCGAGCTTTTTGATTTCATTTTAAAAAAAAAATCAGTTTTTTGTAATAATTAACTTCCTTAAATATCGGTGAAAAATTCAGAAGAAAAACAAGTTTTGGTGCTCTTTTCAACCTGGTCGCCATCCTTCTCATCTGTATGTTTATGCGCCCATCTCTTTGATTCTATTGCTTACGAAGTTTTCTTCAATATAGCAAGACAATATAGACATATAAAATTGTATTTACTTTGTTATGTTAAAAATAAAGCTTTACCTCACGGAGTTTTTTTTTCAAATAAATGTTGTACGAGGGATACTTTTTGATGGTTAGTGAAACAAGAAACCCTAATAATTTAAATAATTACATCCATTCGTTCGCATCACATTCATAATTTTTGCAATTTCATTCTTAAGTGAATAAACTTAACTAAACTAAGAGCATCTCATTTCAGACGTAGCAAAATTTAAAAAAAAATCAATGTGAAATTAAAGGGGCGAAAATTTATTTTTCGTGCTTCATTGAATTGTAGATATTGTTACCATTTCTTCAATTACCATTATTTCTAAGCTTAAGTGTGAAGTTTATTAGGGCGCTTTTCCCTACTCTTTCTAAATATTAATGACGGTTTCGAAATATTTTAATAAATAATCTGAATGCAAGCATTGGATCGAAGCTTCCAAACAAACTTATTTCGTTTAATTAACATCAACAATTTGAAGAGAGCCAGACAACTAAGGAGTCCTATTTTGAGAGTGTTCAAAAATTAATTTGAAATGGTTTTATTTAAAATTAAGAATTCTACTATAATTGTAGCTGCGATATAAATTTAATTTAATTATGACATTTTTGAATTTGAATATTTTTGGATTTTTGAATTATTCGATTCACTTTGTTAATTCATAACTACGGAGAACGTGCTTTTTTCGATTGAAAAAAACATATACACACATTATAGAATTAATATTACAAAAGGAAGTTACTTTTAAAAAGTTTGGGATTTTCCAGAGTAATATTTACAATTTTATTTTAGCTTCTTTAACTTAACGACTCCAATATGAAATGAGTTCAGATGCTATTAATTATAAATAAATATAATTTAAAATTTTTGGATTAGTAGTGATATTTACATTTTTTCTCAAATTGTTTAGCTTCTTAATAATCTTAAATATTTTAGGATTAATTCGTGCTTCGTTAGCTATGCGCTTCCCTAATTTTAAAAAGGTAAGTCCTTTTTCAATTTTTTTATGATAATTCTAAAACATTAGTATTTAAATTATCTTTATAAAAATCATCTCCAAACTTGACCTGTAAAAATATATTGAAGACATATTTTTCCAGAATAACTGTTCCCTCTATATTTAAAATCGTGATATTTTCGCTGAAACCAACACATTAGTAAATTTGGTTATACAATCTATGAGTGAAACAGTCAATTAATTGGACCATTCATTTTATTATTTAATTACTTCCATATTTTTAATTTTGAACCACTTCAATTTATTGCAGATTGAATGAATTAAGAAGAAGGGGTTACACTTTTTTTCCTTAATTCTAAATTCATTTCCGATAAAAGTTTTTTTTCATTAGTGTGGAAACACATTTTTAAAATTGTAAAACTGGTAATTTAACTCCATTTGGTTTAATGGTAGGTTTTGAATTCATTAAAAAAATTACACTTTATATTTTTAAGACCAAAATAATTGCACAGTGAAATTTTTAAATTTATGAGACCATTAATAATTTGACGTTTTATACTTAATTAAAACTTGGTGAAGTAGATATATCAGATGGTTAATTACATTGATATTTCCGCACCGAATTTTTTTTCGATTTCTTTAAAAAAAATATATTTTTCGAATTCCAAGCACTTAATTCCCTCATATGAATTTGTTTCCCGTATTATCTGCGTGGTAATGATTTTCATGAAATATTGAAAATTACGAACATATAAATAAACATATAAAAGTAACGTTTGATGTGTATACGCCAAAGAAATGCGACACATTATTTTTAAAATTTTCTTGCAAAATATTGGTTGAAAGAAATATTTTGGCAAATTATAAAAAATACAAAAATTAAAATACAACAAAAATATTTATTCAATTGGAAGCAAAATGAGCACAATTATTTTGAAATACTATCTGTGATATTGAAAAATATACACTGAATAAATGAAACCTACTATACTTTCATTTATTTTGAAAACTATTTTACTACCATTTTAAAGAATTGTTATTAGTTGTTTAATTGACGAAAAATAAGTTATTCACAACAGTAACACTATATGCATAATGATGTAATAAAACTCATAAAAAATTCATACCACAAAAGGTTACCGTTTAATGTTGCACCAAATTTTTAAAATCTATTAACAATGATATGTATATTACTCGAAAAAGAGATTATAGAACATGTGACTCGTACAATTATAATATTATCAGTCGATGTTAATATATAGATATAAAATAACACACGAATCTGGAATCATTCGTTCAATGACTAATTGTAAGTGCAATGTTTAATATAATTAGATAAGATTTGATTCATAATTAGAATAGAGATAATGGATATGATCAATTTATTATATAAAGAGCAAAAGTGAGTGGTCATCACATCAGTTATAGTGTGAACATCTGAACGGATGTAACTCTTCGAAGAAGCATTAGCTGTTGTTATTTCGCCACAATGTTGAAGTTAAATTTATACGTATTTACTGTATTATTATTATATATTTTAAAAATTAGAGCTGTTTCGGGAAACGATGACAGCATATTAGAATTAAAGCAGTTTCACGAATCTTACATATCGAGAAAGGGTTTTGGCGTGAGGCAAGAACTTGATGAAGAGTTATGTGAATTACAAAATAATTTAACATCAAACTCCTTACTTTGTAAGTTATTTTAAATACAATTTAATATAATACTTAAAAAAACATATTTTTAATTAATATTTATCCCTACATAGTTATGGATGCAACCGGAAAAATTCCCGCCGGCATATTAATTGGAAACTTGAATCATTTTGGTCAATATGAGCAGTGTCTCTCAGTTGATGAAACTATCGAAGATATTAATATTAGAGGGAAATATTGCATGATGCGTGTGACGCTTTCCATATCCGAGAATGAAGAAGAACCGTAAGATTTCATAACTGTTATTATTATTATGTAACTTTTTACAAAATAAATACAGTATATAATCAAAATAAACAATAAACTATCAAAAACTTCAATTAAAATCTTGTAAAGGAAGAATTCAATAAAATAATCTATTTGGCTTACATTTGTAGATCTATGGCATTGCCAGAAATGACTTTGTCGGGTTTATTTGGCGTGTGTGTTGCAAGTGCGTGTGAAACAAGTTTCATAGAACAAAGTTTCAATGGCATCAATATATCGAGTGAGGAGCTATTCTGCAGAGAGGCCAACGATAAGCCGGTAGCGACACAAGATATCGTGGCAATGTAAGAAATATTATTTTATATATATATTGTGCATGTGTTGTTGAATGCCTAATAAAATAAGATATTTTAAATTCTTGAAAATTGTAAAACGTCCAAACTAAGAATGTCTAAAAAGTAAATAATCGCGGAAAAGTGGAAAATATTGTGATAGTGACGATATTAAAAATGATTTATAATATCGTCAATATTATGTAGAAACTTGTCTTTTAAAGCGACATCGAAAGGAAAAAATAGTGAAATATAAATTTTAGAAAAAACTTAATAAAAATTTAATAAGTGCGTGTTCTATTTGTAATAATTTGTAAATAATAAGTTTAAATAAAAGAAAGGAAGTATCGCGTTACGAGAAATGTAAGAAGTTATTTGTTAGGTACAACAGACAAAGAAGTTTCACTTTTACTACAGGTGGATTTTTCCCCTTTGTCGGTAACTCACAGTTTACTTCTTTTACTAATAGTTTAAGAACCTAGATCTTCCCAATATTTTTCCCAAAATATTCACCTGATTATTTATCAACGCGCTTGTTTTAAATTTTCATCGTGATATTGTCTTTTCTCCTACAAGATGCACACATTTTTTGTTATTAAAAGCATTTCTATTTATATGTACTTTAAATTTTTTTTAAGCTTCATTATTTTGTGGGTACATACTTGTGTAAATGTTTAAATTAAATTTAAACACGTATAAAAACCTCTAATCAAAAAACCGTTAACGATACGTTAGTAAATATCTTTCCTAAAAATGTTTCCTTCTGAAAGAATTTAATCAATTACTTTTTGACCGGTAAAGTTTTTATAAACTTATGAAACACAATAAGTTTAGTGTTCTACAAACGGAAAGTTCATTGCTTTTTGTCTGAAGAATAATATAAAAAACGACGTATTTAAAAACATCATTAGTCGCAGCATATTATTTTATAATACAAAAAATCTGTTCATCATTTCTGTGTCTTCCTAATCCTCCCTCTTTGAATTAAGCTACTTAATATACAACTGACAAATAATGTGAAATACTGTCATTAAAATTTTCCGCAAAATAAAAAATATAGATGTACATTTTTTTAGACACATGCGCTTTGTAATTGCTTAAAACTCCTTTTTCTCCAAATTTTTTTGCTTAAAACGAAAATTATTGAATGCAACGTATTGAGAGTACAAATTATATTGACAATTGTCGAAGTAGGAAATTCTAATATAAAACTGAAGGAAAAAATATACAACAAGAATTAAGAGAAGAAGTACAGAGACATACAATGATTAGCAATTTTTGAATTTTAGCCACAATATAGTTATAGAATTTTTTTGTTACAGAATAACAACTGTTTTAAGGAAAATAATATTTTTTATCACACAAATCTTTGATTCGGTATTGATATAAGTAAACCTATATATTAAAGTAAAAAATAAACAGAGAACAATAATCTAAGCCAACAGTCATTTTCGTACCGTTAATAGTTATATTAATATTTACCCATCGCAATATCTAATTAATGACTACAAATGTATGAAGTATAAGTCAAATATCATTAATCGTCTGCTATGATTTACTCGAGTCATATATTTGATTATCTTATCTTCTATACGGTGTGTCCTGTTGCGATTTCTGAACCATGTCCTATCGTGATTTCAAAACACCTGTTCTCTTGTGATACCTAATATATAATTTATTTATTTCCTTACACTCAATTTAACCGATACAGTGAATTTTTATTTCGTATTATTCATTAGTTTGACTGCGTTCGTATTATTAAGAAAATTGCATTAAAAGTATTAGGTACCTCTATTTTAGTTGTTTATTTATGTATTAGCATAATGACCCCCGAAGTGTTGTAAGCATCCGGCGATTCTTTGTTATAGTCTTTGTTTTTTCTCGTTAGTCTGGGCCACATGTTTCTAACTATTTTTCTTGACAATAAAGTCAACGCCTTTCTCTCCTTGACTTTTTTCATAATAGTAGAGGAAGTTAGGAGACTTTCCTCTATCTTTTATTTTATATTATTTTTTCCTCACTTCAGTGATTCCAATTATATTCCATTTTATAATTGATTTGAGTTGTTTTAGTTATATCATCGCTGTTTTGTTGGCTAATGATCGTGCATTAAATATGACAATACAAGATTTAGTGTTATTTGGAGGGAGGCAGTTTACCTCCAGAGTTTAATGGTTACCACTATTGGTAGTTTATTGAGATACTTCACTATTTTTATTTAAATCATTTGTTTTTTGGGAGGCGGCTCAAAGGTTTGTGGAATATTGAAGTGGGGGTGTTAATTGAGTTTTCTTAGGATCATCTGCAGTTAAAAAAGGCATTAGTTTTCTACTTTTTTGTTTTCTTTGGCAAGTAATTAGTCATTGAACTTTGGTCTGTGTATATTTTACTATCTGTTCCGTTGTTTTTCTTGGCAGGTTGGTACTCTAGAGACGAATATAAATTTTAATCCCTTTGTTGATGTGGAGACGTAACTCCGGCTCTTATTTCTGGTGGCTTTATTTATTTCCTCTTATATCACTCTTTTAGTTTACTGGTGATTCCCATGTATTTTAAATTGTTTTACTTTGCAGAAGACTGCGCAAAAGGATACGTTTAGAACAATTCTGGAAATTAATTTCATTGCCATTTTTACCAATTTATACGCGGTTCGACATATTATTTCATTTGCAACCGCATACTTAATTATTTTAAAAAATTAATGAAACTAAATAAATTACTGATATAAATCTATAGATTGCACAATATTATAAAATATGTAGCTAAACTTTTTCATACATTCATTTGCTTTGCATCACTAACATTGAAAAATTTAAGAGAAAATTGACGATAAACCTTTTTAAGAACCCTTTCCTAAACATTAGTGGAATTCTTACGTACAAGTATGAACAAATTCTGAGAAATTAATAAATAAATTGTCTTTTCAGTGTACTGTTTTCCATTTTGGGACTTCTAGTTCTAGTGAGTACGGGGTATCATTTGACGCGTAAACTCCTCTACAATAAAGGTAATAATTAAGACGAAAACGAGACTAACATAATTTAAAGGATAAAACTTCTTTTTTGAACGAGAACAAAATATTTGAGAAAAGCTAATGAAAACACTCTTATTTAAATATTAAAATGAACGAATGAAAAATACTAAAATTTTTAATTAATTTGTGTATAAAAATGCAAAGAGACTATGTCAATGGATTACTTTTGATTTATAGATTTTAGAAATATTTCAATAATATTTTTAATGACTAGTGAGTACGGGATATCATTTGACACGTAAATTAATTTTCAGTGAAGGTACTAAATACCAATACCAGTGTGATGTTATTTAAGAATGCCTTTCTTTTAGGAAACGAATGAATGAAAAATACTAATACATTTTCTAAAATAGAAATAAATTTTAGTGGAAAAAAATATAAACGTTTTTCAAACGGATTAGATACAATGTACCAATTTTAGCAATAATTATATTGAATAAGATAATTTATGGATATGGATAGTGCTCTGAAATCAACCAATGCAAATATATCTCAAAAATTACTTTCTGGTGTGCTTCAATTTACGTATTATGTTATTTTCACAGATGTTTCAAAGCTTGCGAAATCATTTTCGATTCATCACAACATGACCCGATTAACCAATATTCCCAAGAGTGCAAATCCCCTTAGTAGCATTAATGGAATTCGAGCACTCTCAATGGTATGGGTCGTTGTTGGCCATACTTACACAACAAGCTTAATGGGAGTTCTGGAAAATCCTATCGATCTTTTTTCGGTAAGACGTGTTTACAAAATTTATTTTTAACATGTTTAAACAATGTTTTATGAAACTTACATATATATTATATATGATTTTATTACAGAGAAATAACAATTCTAGGTATAATGCACAAGTATTAGGAACGTAACTGTAGAGGAATGTCTTATCATAATTACATATTGAGGTTTTTTATTTTATTACCACTTATCTTTTATAATAAATATAACGTGCATTTTTTTTGACCTTACGCATAATTGGTAACGTAATTGATATTTTTCTTTTCAGTGGATTACCTCTAGATCCGCCACAAAAATTACAGCTGCTACGCTGGCTGTCGATACATTCTTCTACTTGGCTGCCTTCTTACTCACGTGGAGTGTCCTAAAGAAGTTCAAGAGTCTAAGTAAGTTATTGGCCAATATTTCCAACTTTTAACACAAAATTTGAAAAGAAATAAAACATAATATAAAAATACATTTAGATAATTTATGAAGAAAATGTCTAATTATAATGATTGAGTAATAAATAGACCCGAATAAAAGAGAGTAAATTAATATAAATTACTCTATGCCAATAATGAATAAAATAATGACTAAAATCATTATAAATATAATAACTTTTTATATAATATTAAAACATAATTACTTTTCAGTTGCTTTTGTGAAGGCTGTACCACTTTTATATCTGAATAGATATCTACGATTGACACCGGCAATGGCTGCTCTCATGCTGCTACAAGTCTCTTTTTTCAATCACGTCAGCGATGGTCCTGACTGGAGACCTGTAATTTCTGCTAAGGATGCATGTATGGAGAGTTGGTGGGTTAATTTCTTGTATCTGCAAAACTACTTACGGCCTACTGGAATGGTGAGTTTGTTATAAGGCTACTTCATTATTACTAATTTTGCAGTTTCTCTGCGGTACAATTTTACTTTTTTGTTAATTTTTTTCACATAAATTAACAGATTTCTTAATTTTCAGTGTTTACCTCATTCATGGTATTTGGCTGTAGACATGCAGCTATACTTAGCAGCTCCAATCCTGATAGTTTTCTTGATTCTAAGAATAAAATTCGCAATTGCGTCTTTGACGGTAGTCAGCCTCGCTTCACTGGGTGCAGCGTTGGGCTACTGTTTTTATTATAATTTCGGCGTCATGTTCGCATTGTAAGTGTTATTAATTATTAAAAGTCTATTGAGAGCGTTCAGAAGGTAATAATTTAAAAATTAAAAATAACCCGTGCATGCACACAAAAAATATGTATTTCAAAATTTTCCTCACGTTGCTTGAATTTCTGCTAATTTAAGAATTATTTAGACTACCAGAGACTGTTTCCCACTTTATAATTTTGATCCGGTAAATTTTTGTTTTTATGCGTTATGACAAAGTTTAATTTTATATATACTATATTATATTGAAATATAATAAATTATGTATTTTATTTATATAGAAATATTATCTTTTTTTTAGGGATCCGGAAAATCTGTCATTCATGGAGCGCTACTATTTTAATACGATTCCTAGATCCCCTCCGTTTATCTTGGGCATTGTCGTCGCTTACATTGTATTTACTTTAAAAAATAGAAATATAAATATTACTAATAAGGTAAGCTACACTATAAATAGAGACGTTTTAATTTTCATTATACAAGTTAATTAAAAAATTTAAGTTTATTTGGAATAAGAGAAAAATTAAGTATCTTATTTTCTTTCGCAGTCATACATTGGGTTCCACTGGATTTTCACCATAGTTATGTTAGTGTTGCCAGTATATGGAACATATACAACCATAAATTATGACCATAGCCAGGCAGCTATTAACTTTTTCAACGCCTGGCATAGACCAGCTTGGGCACTTGGAGTAGGTGGAATCATTGTAGCATCCATGCACGGATTTGGAGGTAAAATATATTTTAACAGTAATATATATATATATATATATATAAATATATATATATATATATATATATATATATATATATATATATATATATATATATATATCTACATAATTACTAAGAGATTTTTTAATGATAAATTTCTTAGTTCAATGCTTTGTTTGCAATTGGATAAATATATTTTTCATCTTATAGCAAACTGGTATCACAGTGGTAAAACTAAATTCTGTTTAAAATAGAAAGAACATATAAAGGAAAAATTAATGAATCAAAACCAGTACGGTCATTTGCCAAACACATTTAATAGCTCGGGGTCTCATTACTATTGAATATATCTATATATCGACATCTAACATAACGCTGGCTTCAAGAATTTAGCTTAAATGTGTATTTTATTATTGCGTTGTAATATATATTCCAATTACATATATTTGTCATTTAATATTTATTAAAGAAAATCAATTCCTGTACTAGCACAGGAATTAGAAGATTTTCTTTAAACTGCTAATTCTATTTTTGTAATATGCAAGATGCATATTAAGAAAAAAAGAAGAATATAATATTGCTTCGGAGACTATAAATCAATATCAATTACAAATATTTTCTTCCAACTTTTCTTCTAGAAAACTATTAATTTTGTGTGTCGAATTCTGATCATATTAGACATATTAACTTTATTATTAAATGTTGAATATGAATGAAAAAATGGAAATGGAATATTTTGGTTTACACTACCCAACGAGAATCCAAGCATTGAAAGTCCGGGAAAAGCGGGAATATTGCTGAATACGCCATATTAGAGAATAAAACATTTTAATAAAACAATATAGTTTATCTGCTCTTCAGTGAACTTATGTTTTATTAATAAAATTATATTTTATATCGAAAAAAACCACGTTAAAAACAAAAAGCCTTAGGGTACCTAGAACGAAATAAATAAAAGTCCGCAAGTATATAGATTATGTTTTAAACTAAACTGATCTTTTTCCCATTTCAACATCTGTATATCTTGTGAGTCAATAAAGTCAATATATGTCACATTTGACGTATCTTCTTTTTTTTAAATAGGTCCTATTGGGTGGTTTCTAAGTCTTGACATGTGGACAATACCAGCGCGACTGTCTTATGCTATGTACCTCATTCATTATCCGATTATGTTCTCTATTGTGGGCTCTCAGAAATCACCCGGACGATTCAGTGATTCTAACATGGTATGTTTATTTAATTTTGTTTTTAATATACAAAATAAAAACAGTAATTCTAAATTTTCTCAACCGTCTCTTTTGAATTGACTAAAAGTATTTAAAAATTCATTTAAGTTACCCATCTAACCTGATTAATTGTTTAATTTTCAGCTCTTCAGGTTTTTGAGCGATCTGGGCCTTACAATCCTAGCTGCACTTTTACTGAATACGGTTGTCGAGGCCCCATTCGCTGAACTTATCAATTTATTATTCGGAAAATGTAAGTATTTGTGTTCTTGTAAATTTACGAATACGGAAATAATTTTGTTTAAATTTTAATAATTACTTGGTTGCTTAGTAATACTGTACTATCCATAAGCCATTATTGGATGTTAAAAGCATTCCGAATTAACTACGGATAAAAATTTATTAGTATGAATAAAATAGCAACCTTAAGTTTTAGACTAAAACACATGCAAAATATATACATATGTTCATATATGAAATAGGAGAAATTCATAGCATAAATAAACATTAAAAATTGTAACAAATTATCAATTAAACAATAACATCTAAATAGTTTCAGGAGGGAAGAAAAATGATGGGAATAACGATAAAGGCGAGTCACCGTCATCTCCAGAGGATGGTTTAGATAAAAACGGAGACTTAGCGTCTTCTGCTGAAGCAGTTATTGAGAAAGGTGTTGTGAATCCCATGGGCTATAGTCAATTCAATAATCATGATGCTCCTGAGCATCGAGATTTTAAAAGAAGAGAACATGGAAGAAGTTGACTTTCCTTATAATTTAGCTGAAATTATCAAAAAATGTTTGGAGGTTAATCTTAATGTACACTTTTTGTTATGCATCTGGAATTTGTTTGTTATTTTATATAATTTGATTAATCTCTAATAAATAGTGAATTACTTGTAGTGGTATCGTAATGAGATTGACGAGAGAGAAATTACATAACGTAGGACAAATAAATCAATCTGTCTCATTGCGTGCTAAATTGTAAATGTGACCTATTTTAATATTTAGCATATAGTTGTGATAATAATTTATTTAACATTATATTCTATGAATAAATTTGTAAAGATTATATCGATTAAAATTATTGAATTTATATTTTTTGTAATTTTAACATTGACAGACCTGAAATTATATGCGTGATTCAAACTTGAGTCCCAACTCCGCAGATCTTAATCATTTTCTGAATTTTATTTATCAAGAATTAGACACGTGTTCATTAATCAAGTAGTTAAATGATTAGAACATTGCTCAGTATATGATTTGAAAGATAAAACAGGTTTGCGAAATTATCTTACATGACTAATATTTTAAAGATTGTAAACCAGATAAACTCCTTTTGAGAATGTGTGACATAAGTAAGCATTTATGTAATATTTCCTAATTATGTTAGTTTCTTATAGTAACCTAAAATTTGATCCTTTTACAGTTTTGACGTATATTTTAATAATTTCATAAAAAGAAGGTTAATAATATTTAAGACGTTGACTAGGTTTTAGTTTTGAATTGCCCTATGGAAGGTAATTATAAAAATAATTTACTGTATTTTCTAGCATTTTGATTTAGTAGGCTTCTGAGTTTATTTATTGTTTTCATATCGTATTTCATAATCCCAATCGCAACTAATTGGATGAAGCATTAATCCAGTCAGCTTTTGATTTAAAAAAAAACATAAACTTCTAATTATTAAAAACGCAATTATAATTTTTCCAGTCATAATTTGAACAAAAATAGGTCAAAATACGAAAACTTAACAACGCTTTTTTACCCATTATTGAAAAGATTATATATCCGATTGATAGCGGGAAATAAAAAAATAGGATCTATAAGTAGTAACATGTAAATTACTGATAGAATATCAGTTTAATCCATGAAAATGATAACAAATGAAATGAAAGTTTTGCAAGAGTAGCAACGTTTCACTAAACTTTTTCTATTTTAAATGTTTTTCTTCTATTCATTGTAAATCGCACATTGGTCGAAAAAGTATAAAACGAATTAAAGAACATTATAAGTTTACAAGGAAATTTATGTTAAATTTAATATTACAACTATTAAATTGATGTATTACAAAAATCTCACAACTTCATTCTTGAGCGTGTTAAAAATTGTTAAAAACTGAAAATCAAATTTTGACCAGTAAAAGAACATATTATAGAAAATGTTGCAGCATATTAGTATGGAATATAAAATGTTAATTGAATTTGAATCAAATATAAGATTTAAAAATACGAAACAAAACCAAAAAAAAATCTCAATTAGAGTTTTTGGGAAAATTATTGCCGATTCTTTCACAAAGCAGCTTCCATGGTAAATCAAAGATTTTGATCCACCATATCTATAAATATAACAAATTCGTAAAAAAACTGAGTCTGCACATTGAATTATTTTTACTTAAAACTAAATTGCTTAGTAGGTACTATAAACACGCTACTGAGCCTAAAACAAGTTTATGGAATTTTCACATGTTTGTCTGTGCGCACCTTCATTGTGCATTCTAATCTGAGCAAGGGTTGAAATTATTTGAATGCGGTTTCCAAGAACCTGCGGCATCACTTTGGCTGCTGGCGCCATTTTTGTTAGTATTTTTTGTAAACTTTATGCTCATAAAGTTTTAAGAGAAAAAGGAAAAGTAAAAACACAAAAAATTCAGAATAACTTGTTACTTCAAATTCCACGCTAACGAAATCGCAGGCGCAACTAGTCTAAAATAAGATTAGTGGAATATTAATGACGCAAAAAGTCATTTGTCTAATTATAGTTAGAATAAAACTAATGTAATATGTTCAATTGAATTTTACTTTGATATTTGTAATTAAAGGCTATGAATAACAAATTCTTAATTATTGTTATTTGTCGTGCAAAAAATGTAAATATTTAATGAAAAATCAGATTGCAACATGTAATTTATTTTAAATATACGTAATGTGATATACTTCCGTAATTTATCAAGGCCATACGACTCTAGACAGGGCAAATGACGTTATCTTTGTGCAAAGGTTAATTGATTACTGGATTTATATTTCGTTATTTAAATTGCTGATTCACACATTTTAGTTTTAACACTGTTCACATTTTCTTAAATAATTTATCAATTATTAAACATAATTTTTTTTCAGAGTTATGGAAGCAATAACGTATTATCGTTATTATTATTACGATGAAAAATTTATACTATTATTTTCTTTTAATACATATATTAACAAGAACACTTCATCTAAATAAAGAAATAAATATTGGCATTGGGTAATTATGAAAAAGTCATTTGTGTTTTCCGATGCACGAAACATTTCTGTTAACTAGAAAATAAAATAAGTAACACAGATTAATCATTAATTTTTCATTAACTCATGTTTGATACATAAAATTAATTTTCGTGTGCAGTCAGTTGATCTTGAGACTTTTATTTTACAAGACATTTTGAAATTCTTTTAATTACCTGTCAAGGTAAAATATAAAAGTTACCTTAAGTAATTAAAAATATTTACTTTTGCTTTTAAATTTCAACTTTATTCTAATTCCACAAAAACCAACTACTTGAAACTTGGCGACAATTTTCATTTTATCTATTTTTGCGGGTAGCAAGATAATACGAAGAGAACTTGCCCCATTTTTATGTTTATATCTTTGATGTCATCTCATTTAGTTCTACGAACTAGAATTTCAAAGAGGTCAATACAAATTTCTATCCAAGCATTTTTATACGTATACATTTTTACATAAAATTTTCATGTTAAAAACGAAACATTTTTATATATAGAGCAAATACTACTAAAATATATAAAAATACTTCTAGGGTCACAAACAAGTGATTATGATATTATGGATGTACATGGCGAGATGAAAGCTGCTATACGTATTATAGACGCCACGAAAGTTTTTATATTTAAACTTGAGTAAAAATCGAAGAGTGGCACGATATTTCTTCTGATTTGAGTTGACACATGAGTGCTAATTCATTCAGCTATTGTGTACATTATTTCATAAACATTGACTAAACTGGACAGTATCCTTATGTCTGTATTGATTATTTTCTTTATCTTTTAATGTTGATGAAAATTTTCTAATAAAGTGCCGTTCCTCAGATGTCCCTCATCTAATTCGTTTTAGCCTCTCCAAAAGAATGATATGATTTTTTTAGGTACGTAAGTAGTATTGATCATAAATGTTGCCTCCGAGAAGAGATAATAGATGAACAAATGAGTAGACATGATCAGAAACAATGCACACTGGAACTTTCATTTTAAAATGCAAATACCAGGCTTTTATAATTTATTTATTCGCATAAAATAAGGAAGTCATAAAATTTATTTCATTTATCATAGTTCATTTTTAAAGTACCGTTTTCACATGCTTTAATAATTTTAACTTCTCTTTATGGGCCAGGAAACCATAATATAATGTGCACATTTATTCTGATATTCATTTTGACGTTAGTTTTTTATACGTACAAGGATTAAAAATGATTTTTGTGTTTATTTCCATCAGTTTGGATATAATTATTGCACTTCTTATAAAGAAGATCGAACGTTATGATGTCGCCTCCTCTTGAAACTATGCGAAAAATAAATTACCTCTAACAAAAGACAAAAATTTCAATATAGTAATTTAATAATAATAAAAAAGCATGGGTAATAGCATTTTTTACGCAGTTGAAGAGAAGTACATTCGACTAAGCTCATTATAAAATCTGAAGTGATAACATAAATATGGTAACTAAATATCAATAACTCTATAAAAATCTTTTAATATTTTTTTATGCCCGAAGATATAAGCACATTTAAACCTGTGAATAAATTCGTCCCAAGAATAAAATGAACATGAGTATTAATGAAGCCATCATGTCGAGTACATGTCCTGAAAATTGTGGGAATGATAAATCCAAGCACCCTACAAGTCTTCTGATAGATTTTAAAGATACATCTATGAAATGTGCGGTAACGTGATAACACCGAGGTCCCGTCTGGATGAAATCCTTTCGTGCATATTTCCATATAACCTGTGACTATACACAAAAGAAACACACAAGTTATAGTACGTCGTCATTTTGTATTTGCTTAAAATTACTCAGACTCAATTGAAATATTGAGTGGATATTATGTTGAAACAACTCTTTGCCAGATTGGACCTCATCCTCTAAGAAAAATCGAAATCGTCGGCAAATAACTCACTGACAACGGATTGTCGGAAAATCATCGACAACCGAAAAGTAAGGACAAGTTATTTATTAAGAATAATGAGAAACAAAAATGATCGTAAGTGATACTCACTTTAGATTGGGTAATATAAGGAAGGGATTTGAAATTTAAAAAAATATATTATTTATGTGTCTGGGAATTATTTCAGTCCGTAAAAATTGTTACGTTCAATAATTTTGTTAAGAAATTATTTTTGTCTATCTGGTCAAATGCCTTTTAAAACCAAAATAAACTGTATTAGAAAACTTTCACTCTCTATTCAACTTCCTTGTCACATAATCCACGTTATTAGTGAGCATAATGAGGGTGAAACGCTTTGGACGAAACCCATGGTAGCAAGCTATCATCTGGAACTTGATTAGCAAATATATATGTAGGTACGAAACAATACTGAGTATTTAAGCAAACATGGTTTATTCTACTATAGGTCTGTAACATTTTAATTAGAAACTGGTACCAAATATGAAAATGTAAAGAGGTCAAGGCGCCGGTTTTGGATGAAGGTGTTTCAATGGGATCAAGACTTTATCACAATCACAAACATGCAATAAAAGTGTTACTTCATTACTAGCGACACTTACCGTAAATATAAATTCGAGTAGTAATAAAAAATTTAATTAAAATACTAACCAAAGTCCTTCACTGAGACCTTACTCGAATATAAGATTCAGTTGAGCTTTATCTGACGATAAATGATACGGAAAAACGGTTTGATACGTATGTCATAGATACGCTTAACATTAAACCAAGTCGAATTAAGATATCGGTTATTCACACTGATCCACTTTTAGTAGGAAAAATATCGATGGATTCATTAGGGTCATTAATTTCATAAAAAATATTCCACGTAATGTATTTAATTATAAAATGGTCGTAGTCACTTTTAAGAAAAACCCTCTCGATTTTGGCAGCCAGCTGAGGCTACGGCCGCGTTTTGAGTGCGCAAATTTATATCTATTCCAAGGGCAAAATGACACAGATTTATTTATTTACTATGCTACAATATCTAATATGTAATGATTATATTTGCATTTTATCTCAATATAAATGAACAATTACCCACAAGGTAACAAGTGCTGTTTTAGTTATTGTTTTCTTTTTCAATACCGTCGTTAGTTTTCTGAATCCTTGTAACAAATAAATTGTTATGAGTTATAGGTATATTAACAATAGATACCAAAACAAAGGTAAATGATAAGAGTTTAGTCTGCAATATTTAATTATCATTGATAAATCGTTGTTTACTAAAAATCGTTTATTTTTGCAAACGTATTGTACGTGTCGTCTAAGATAATTTAGCGTAAATAACGATAAAGATATAATTTATTTTGAAAGTGTAGGGATTTCACAAGGTCTGATTACTGATTGACCTACTTTGCTTAGGAGAAGCAAAACAATATATATATATATATATATATATATGTGTGTGTGTGTGTGTGTGTGTGTGTGATTATATTTATGTGTGTGTGTGCATGTGCGTACGTGTATGTACGTAGGCGTGTGCGTGGTCGCGAGTGCGTGCACGTGCGTATGCGTATGTGAGTGCGTGCGCGTGCGTGTGTGCGTGAGAGCGCGAACGCGCGAGCGGGTGTAGCCGTATGTGCGTGTGCGTGTTTGCGTATGTATGTGTTTGCATGTGCGTGTGCGTAAGCAGGCGCGTGCGCGTGTCTGTGTGTGTGCTACCATGCTTCGTACAGATCAGATTTATGAATATACAATAATTGTTATACTCCGTCGTCGCTTACACCATAACTTGGTATGTAATATTGATGACAAGTCTTATTTTATAAAAATTTTAAACAAAATATAAGAGGAAATACGATATAAAGATATAATATGATTTTCTAGATTAATTTCTATCTATTCGTCAACATGGCGAGATAGTGAAATAAAGATGACCACAATTAATAGACCATATATAAACTATAATTTGTGGTAAGTATTTAAATACCTCTCTATTGGATGTCATCAATTTAAGAATGAGTGTTTTAGTACACTTCTAGTAATATTAACAACTCGGAACTGTTTTTGAGACCGTATGATGAATTACGTTTGAAGAATTTGAAAAAACATGATAATCTTAAATAATTTTAGCAATTTTAATCTAGTTCAATTCATTTTAATATTCATTACATCGCAATTATACCTAAATAAAAAAAAATAGTAACAAATGAATCGTCCTCTCGATTATTTTTTTGTGTTTTCTCATGACTTAAAAATTGTTGTATTTATTTCGGTAAAATTTAAAGTAATATTTAGATTAGCACATAACTTTATATTTAAATAACAAATAAATAATCTGCTTTAACAGGACGCTTAGGAAGTTCTTAATTCCTTTTAGCAATTGTGGAATTTACAACTGATTGCACGTACTGATGTGCTATCAATCACATTCGTGATAAATTACAACAACTGCGTTATGAGTAATAATTTGATACGAGAAGAAAAGGTTGACTTGTAAAAGAAGTTATAAAATAAATTTAGCATCTTCTTTTAAATCCAGCTTGTACTTCAGGCAATTTCTCAAGTATTTTATTAACAAAATGTAAAATTTAAAATTTTTTATTGTTTTATGTTAAATTTCTAAACCTTATAGTGAGTAGATTGGTTCAGGATACTCGATATCCAAAATAAGAACTTATACGACAACGATATCTGCACATTTCGTGAAAATCTTAGCGTAATAATTGTAAGAAAAATAGTGTGAAATAACAAAACGAAACTTAGTAACGAGTTCAGTATTCTATAAACTTGTACGTATGGTTTCTAACTGAAAATTCAAGTATTATCTAAACAGAATGGTGAGAAGGGGTGTTTTTTTCGACAAACGAATTCGGTTATGGTCAACAAAGGAACAGAGGGTAGAGAATAACGAAAATAAAAAGACCCATTCAAAGGAATTAAATTAGTTCAGATCAATTTCTCATTATGGAGTAGTTTTATTTATATATTTCAAAAAAATAAACTACTGCATGAAATAAACGGTTCGGTGTTCACGTGAATGAAGGTCTCCATTTCATAATGACGTAATTTCGCAATTGCGTAATTATGCCCTAATTGTTAATTTTTTATAAATCCGTAACTCGAAAGTAAAATTCCGTAATTACGGAGGTATGTATCTTGACATATTGAAAATAACATATCGATTAAGTACCGATTTATATTACACTATACGTCAAAACGTCTAATATACCATTGTAGTTTTAATATAACATCTTTTGAAAATAGCGGGCACCATTGTCCATTTTCACTGATTAGATACGTGGCAGTAGTGTGTTGTTCCTTGATTTTAGACTCGGATAATTCACGCGCGACACGATGAACATTCAGTGAGAATTAGTCCTCTCAAATAAAGAATACAGTTCAATATTGTTTAATGACTTAAGCGAACCCCGCAAATTGGAATGCAGTGCACGTAAACGCCTTTTGAGAAGTCTATGACTAGAGCTTTAAAATTAAAAGAATGTTTTATTCTTTGCTTGATCGTCATTCATTCAATTCACATTGATTCAATCAGTATTCCTTTAGTCTTTATTTTGATTTCAGATTATGAAGTTATTGGTTATTGGAGTTAAATGGTAAATTAATTATAAATCGATGGATGACGTACTCGACCCTGCGTTTCGATCATAAATTAAACGTTCATCATATAACCAACCAAGTATTTAATATTTTTTGAATTACCTATTAATTTCTTTATACAGTAATTTTATAAGTACCAAACAAAACAAACTATTAAGTTTATATTTTACATTTGTTTCAAGGTAGTGATAAAACAAAGTCAAATAAAAAAAATTAAAAAAAGAAAAAAATATATATATACACATATATATATACATATATATATATATATATATATATATATATATATATATATATATATATATATATATATATATATATATATACCTTTGAATTAAGTTTTGATAATGTTGTAATTATTGCAATGTCGTAAGATTAATTTCGAAAGAAAACTGTTGTTTGAATGATAAATTTTAAATTAATTGCAACTTGTTAATTAATTTATGTATTCCTTCAATATAAACAATGCATTATTTTAAAGATTTTAATGAATTTAATTTTTATTTAATTATTTTTAAGACCATCAATAAAGATAAAGACATTTTAGGGTTTTAATATAACGCATACATTCTTCAATTTGGGAACATTTCTTGAGAGAAGACAATGGGCAAAACGTTGAATGCAAATATTGCGAAAACGTATTAAAATTCCTTTTCTTTCAACTGGACTTTAATGTGAGCTAATCACATTAGTGAAATGAGACAAGGCCCTAAAGAACAAGCACTTCAACTACTGCTAAAATTGCTCAAAATCAAATCAAGAATACTAGAAATGAACTACCAATAAATCAAACTAAACTTACGATTACTATTTAAGTGTGTTATGGAGACACATTTGATTAGAATGGCAGCACAAGATGGAATTCTATCTACAAAATTATGTGTTTCTGAAACATTCTGACCAAATATCTTACAACTATATTGATTTACCAAAATATTTTACAACTGTAACCAAGATGGTCCTAGAGTATAGTAATGAAACAAAAAGAAAATTAATTAAATATTTCAAAGAAATTAAATTCGAAAAGCCAATTATTCACGAAAAACCAATTATCACTTTTAACAAATCAAACTTTGCCAAAAAAAAGGTATTTAAATATAAACACTCACAATAATGACTTTTACCAAAACAGTAAAAGGTTCAATGACAGCTGATATAGCTACTCAATTACTATAATAGCATTTTAGTAGGTTGCCACAACCTCAAATGGAAGTATTAACCACAAGAATAGTAATGATGGAGACGAGCAGTTAACCATCGCACAATTGGAAAAACTGATACCTAAAGTAACGAGACGAAACAGATTCCTCTCTTTTGTGCATTTGTGATAAAATTTGATGTTCGTACAATTATTTATTGCCATTATTGGAATGCCATTGATAAGTGTTGGAATTGAGCGAGTTTTTTCTTCCATCGGCTATTTTTGTAACAGAATGAGAAGCTTTTTAATTGATAAAATATTGTCTCTGTCTTTAATTGATAAAATGCCTTGTCGTTTCTGTGATAAAAGTTTTGGGAGTAAAAAAGTGGAAATCAGTTATAGCATTCCATTTGTTTTCTCTTTAATTAAGATTTATTCTTTTTGATTTCATAAATATTACGTATTTCTTTCAAAAAATAGAAATATACGTCAATATTATTATCTGAAAGTTATAGGTCTGCTTCCTAAAATTACGAATACCTCTTTTTGGATTTTATTGGACTTAACTCCTCAAGAATCAATTTTAATATATTACACCCTATATGAAGTTATATGAGGAGTAAAATCAAAAGTTCCGAGCACTAAAAAAGTGTAACGCTCTGTAAGTTTAGATGTAGGATGTAATCTCCAAAACTGCTCATCCATTTGAAAAATTCTTTCACCAATAATTAGAAAGGACCTTAAGGATGGATATAAGTTATATATTATTCCGCTAAATATTTTTTTCACATACTATAAAAAAGTAAAATTTTGTAAGTTTGGATGTAGGAGGTAATCTCCGAAATTACTCCTCCAATTTCAAAAATTCTTTGACAAATATTTAGAAAGAACCTTCAGAATGGACATAGGTTGTATATTATTCCGTTAAAAATATTCATATACTATAAAAAAGTTAAATCTTGTAAATTTTAATGTAGGTGGTAATCTCCAAACCCACTCATCCGATTTCAAATATTCTTTCACCAATATTTAGAATGAAACTTCAGGATGAACGTAGGATTTATAATATTCCGTAAAAAAATGTTCATGGAGACTAGTTTTGCAACGTAAGTTAACGTAAAAGAAGGCCTGTCAAAAAGGTTGCGACGACATAATTCTTTATGGTAATTTTCATGCACAAATTAATAAAATATGACTAAAAGTATATATATGTATACATATATATATATATATATATATATATATATATATATATATATATATATATATATATATATATATATATATATATATATATATATGGTACACATATATTTATACCTAAGGAGTAAACTCCAGTGACATGTAGGAGGTGACACACACAATTTTATTTTTGTAATAACACTAAGTCAGTTACGCAATTACGTAATTTGAACCCATGAATTCGTTACTAGTTACGTAATGGAATCTCCGTCATTCAGGAAACCCTGAACTCCGCACACGATATCGAGCTGTGCCTTAACCGTTTCGCTACCGCAGCTTTCATATACCGTTCGGCAAGCGGTCCGTGTTTCAACGCCTGTCCATGGCGACAATCTTATCTAGAATAATATGCAGACGGCAGAATGCTTTGTCCAAGGCACACAACGTTGCCAAACCGATGTGTGCAAGCGACTCACTACGTACTAGCCGCGTGTGTACAGCATGTCAAATGTTTGGTGCCATATTTTTTCGGGTCTTCCCGATTTTGTCATTCACTTATTAGCACACGTTCATTCGACTGAAAAATAAAGTCATAAATAGGTATTTTTCTATTATTTTTACCATGGAAAGCGAAAACTATATGAGTTAATGTATAAATATTATGAAATTCATAATTGATTCTTTATTAATTAATCTACTAGGAGTCATAATAACTAGCAAATATATAACCAATCCATATCTGTACCGAAACGAAGCGTACACGAAGAATGTATACAAACACGCAGGAATAAATTGCACCACATTAAGCAAGGGTCAAAGCTGACATTAAACGGACCCGCTTTGTCGCCTGCATAACGTGGTGCAATTGACGTATTCGGCAAAACGTGGTTTAGTTTTGCCGAATACAATACCATAAGGGTCCCTTCTAGTCGACTTCATACTAACAGTCAGTCATGGGCTCCATATGGTTAGATTACAGTAATATCATGGTCTCGTATATATTTTTAAAGCGGTCGGAGAGTTTTAATTAAATATGAAGAAGCTAAATTGTTAGGTGAGGATAACGTCTCTGTTCCAGGTGCAACGAATCCAAACCAAGCAGATAAATATGAATCAACTTTCAATACTAAAACCTAACTAAAGAGTTTATGGTATATACATGAATAATTCAGGAATATATTTTTAAAATGTATTTATTACAATATGAATATTAATTAAATAAATACTTATTATAAATATTTATTGAATTGAAGTTTATATTATATAGGTTCTTTTAATTTTGATATCCAGTAAAAACCTTAAAGCAAATATTTACGTTTCATCAACTTTTCAATTTTCTTACTTACCTATATTGTACAAGGGAGATGGAGAGTTCGAAGGGTTTACCATCTAAAGTGGACTAAATTAAACTTTCGTAAACTCGGATGCTCCTTAAACTTTTTATTTATACGCTTGATGCGAGTAACCCCCTCCAATATAAATTCGAGACTAAAATTGTATATGAAAGTTCACCTTATTAATAACCAAATAAAGTTTCAAGAAAATATAATATAAATAAATAAAAAAGAATATTTTGAATATTTATATGGTACACTGCGACGATATTCTATAAAATTACGGAAAAAATCAATTGTACATATTAAAAGTAGTATTGACTATAATCTTTTTATTAGCATTTAAAACCTTTTTTAGGTAAAGTCTTGACGTAGCTCCCCGAATTACTTCTGAAAAATGGCTCTGTAGTGAAATTAAAAGCTGTGCAGTAAAGGGCGTATAGAATAGTTAAAATATTTTTGTTTCAAAATACAAGAAAAACAATATTTAAAATTGAGTACTTGATCCACGTTTTCAAAATACACAATATAAGAGATTAAAAATAATCATCATATAAAAACAGTGATAAATTGACTGTAAGTTAAATAAAATTAATTGTGTTAAAAAAATATTTTACACCTATTATAAAACACAAAACAAATTGCAAAGAAGACCTTTCGTGTATGCTACCTCAAGTAAAGCTCATATGTAAAATGAAAACCGGAAACCGGTGCATTATAGTGTTTTTTGCAATTAAATCTTTTCCACTTAAATAAGTATTAAATACGAAATATATAAATCATGGTAAAGTGTTTAAAATATTTCCGTTCCTTATTTTCAAATAAATTATTAAATAAAATGCTTAAAAAATTATTTATTTATAGAAAATGTAAGTCGCTATTAAGAATGTGAATAAATATGTAAAGATGTTGGTAGTCTCACAAAATGTAATAATGTTCCAAGACACGTATTATTTTGCTTTTTTGCCGTAAAATTATTCGCTGTGCCGTAAAAGTGATAATTTTATGGCAGAAAAGCAAAATAAAACTTTTCGCTGGTACTGTAAGAATTAAATATGTATTAAGCTGTTATATATGTTTGAGCAATCGTTTTATATTGAGAAACAAACTAAATAGGTGTAATGATAAATTTTAAAGTAGCTTAGAAAAACCATGTAATATATAAATTTACATATTCATTTGAAATACACGCCTATTAAGAAAATAGGTAAGTAAAAAATATAATTAGCTTTTACCGGCGGGTCTGTTAGAGAATTTTTTTTTATTTTTCAGGTACAAATTTTCTCTAGTAATAATACTTTTATAGAAGGTAACCTTGATCATAATAAAAATAACGGAAAAATTTAGAAACTTGATACGTTCAGACGGGGAAGTAGAGAGATACGAAGGCGAAGCGACTCTCCCTCGGATACATTTCGTGATTATGTATACTTTATAGCAAAGAATTTTTTTTAAAAGTAACACTTTTTTCTAATAATAATACGATGTTGTGTTACAATTCTGCACTATACACAAATATAAACCTTACCTAATCCAATCTAAACTAAGCGAACCAAAACGAAATTAACTCATACTTATCATCATAATCTACCATACTCAATCCACGTAACCCAACTTTAACAACATATCGTATTTGTTTGATATTCAAGTAAATACGATAAATTACCTCAGGGATTTCTAATAGTAATAATTTAATTTTGGTTTAAGATCTTTTCTCTATTTCTGATATCTATATCAAATATCCGGGAGAGATGCAAATGAAGAGAAAAAATTGTTGGTTTATATAACTCTAATTGAAATGGAATCCAGTCTTTACTAGGCGAAGGTCTTAGTACGTGACTTATTATTTTCGTTATATAGTGCCATACACACGTGCCATAAAACTTTATTATACTACAGGTAAAAGCAAAAAGGGACGGAGACTTTAACGTAGTGTCAAGAAAAATTAAAAACTGCGCCAACGACTGTCCAAACCTTCTACTTGGACGTAATAAAACCTATAGAAGAAGGAAAAAAGCGTTCTTAAATATCGTAGTTGGATACTTAAATGCAAAATTGGGTGCAAAAGTAAACACTTAAAATGCAACATCTATTGAATGTCTTAGTTTGAACGACAGGAACTATCGTGCAAAAATAATCCTATTTATTACTACTAAGCAGCTTACATCAAAACAAACATGTTCTTTTATGAAAAACAGCATCTCAGGTATTCGTAATAAGTCTAGATTGCAGAAGAAAAATAAAATTGAATATGTACTGAGAAAAAAAATAAATCATACGGGATGGACAACAAATTGACGGGGTTAAAATAGGAAGTGATCATCGATTGATATGAGCCAAAGTGGTGACATAATATGTAAATTTAAGAGTGTCAAAGTGGTACGCGTGGTACGAAAGTGCAATCTTCGGGCAAAATTAGTTAATGGAGAATTACCTCAAAAAGAAATGTCGGAAGTTGTAACGTGGCAAAATGAAACAGTCTGGAGTAGCCGTGTAAATAAAAGCTTTATTGTTAAAATTGGTAAGGCCATGATAATACAACGAGTAAGAAAATGTCCGTTGAAAAGGAAAAAATAAATTTAAGGTCTCGAAAGTGAATGAAATTTTAATTACGTGAAGAAGCGAATGACCAAGGGACATTGATGTAAGTACAGAAGAAAATAAAAAGGTCGCTGAATAAACAAAGAAACACGTACGTAGAGATGTGTATAAATTCAATGAATATGTAGTTAAAACATCCATCAAGAAAGGTAAAAGAAAGAAAAACGGTTAATAAATAACTTAGATAATCAAGATGAAAATCTTTTTTCCGTATAAAGCTTATAAACTAAACTGGATAACCAAGATATAAATGTGGCTACAGAATGTCCAATTATTCAAAAATATGAAAGATTTTTATAAGAACCTCTACTCTTCATAAAACTAAAAACGTGCACCACTAAACGAAAAATATGCTTGAATTATTCGATATGATGGAGCGTGAAAGCTTGGATGAAAAAAGATGCATAAATGAACTATCCACTAGTGAATCAAAGACGCCATGTAAGAAATACCGATGGAGGATGATTTTCCAATGTAATCTCTTCAAAGTGCGGGAAAAGATGCATAGATGAACTTAACTATGTAGCAAATGCCTATTTAAAAGCATACCACCAAACACTGAAATAACCCGTTGGTGAAAATATAGGAAAAATGCTCAAAAATAGACAGCCAGATAAAACCCAAAATAATTTCTTATATACATAAATTATTTTTAAACTTTTTCATAACTAGACAATCAGGTTAGTTGGAGAACGTTAAGTCAGTAGAAGAGGCTGGCCTCAGAAATGGATTCAGTTCCATGAGTCATATACCTACTTTCATACGGTTGATCCTTAATATAACTAAATACAATCAAGGTTAAGGTAAAGACCTTGGTTATATCTGCTTATATTTTTAGTAACTTGATTTTAAGACGATTTCAAAGAACGCTACTACATAAATAAGTTACTAAGCTCTCTACCTTTCATATTCTCCATTATCGAATAGTACATCACCTTTTTTATTAGGAAACACAATGTGACTATTAGTAATAAAGTAAATATAGCGTCATTTTTCCATAAATTTGGAATGGAATGAGTTAATTAAATTTTCAAGATGACAGTGGTTCTAAAATTATTGTAACATTGAATTTCAATAAATTTAATTATCATGTAAAGTAATATAGCTGAAAATTTTGATTTTATGTAAATAAATTTAATTGTTCTTCATGAAAATATTATATGCATTTATCCACATTCTGGTAATTTATTTTACAGCCGCTTCAAAAATTTTGGTAAGTAAGTAACGAAAAATTCTTTAAATAAAGCTATAATTGCCTTTTGTAAAGGAAATTTGGAAAATTTGAAGAATTTGAAAGAAGGAATAATTTGGCATAAATTTGACCAAGTAGTATGCATGGGAGAAGATTGCCAGCTATATGTACTACAACTTTAAATGTGTTTATGCTATTAGACTGCAATAACAAGCTATTTCAAATAAATACAGGTTTTCATGAATCAATCGTTCAAAATGAATATTTACTCGTATTTTTTGGTACATGTGACTGTTTCAAAATCCTTGGAGATCAATTTATTTTCAGAGCTTAAACGAAACAATGTACAGTTTAAGTCTAGTTCTATTTTTACTGTGTTTCTTTAGCTCATAGGTTATATCTTCTTTGAATTTCTTTATTTAAATGACTTTACGTCAATTGTTTCAATACTAATATTAAATTTTGTTCATGTCGAGGTTTAGGTCGATCCCTTTCAGTTTATCTTATATATGAAAGTTAACCTTGTAGTCGATGGTTTCGAAACGAATATAATCGTGTCAATAATGCACCGTGATGTTTTCGTGTTGTGTAAGGATATATGCAAATTGCATGATATTTACGTTACGTTATTTCCGTGGTATATTATTGTAATAACTACGCCTAATAAAATAACAATGGTAAAAAACGGTATATATACCGTTATTTAAATGACTTCACGTCAATTGTTTTATTACTAATATTACATTTTGTTCATGTCGAGATTTAAGTCGATCACCTTCAGTTTATCTTATATATAAAATTTAACCTCGTAGTCGATGGTTTCGAAAGGAAAGTAATCGTGTCAATGATGCACCGTGATATTTTCGTGTTGTGTAAGGATGTATGCAAATTGCACGATATTTACGTTACGTTATTTCCGTGGTATATTATTGTAAACATTACGCTTAATAAAATAACAATGGTTAAATTATTTACAATCTTAAACGCCTAATAAAATAACAATGGTAAAAACGGTATACATACAAATCTATTTCGTCCATGAAAATCTAACTACTCTAACTACGAAATTTCTTTTTTGTAGAACTTCAAATTTTAAGCAATTTTATCCATTAGCGTAAAACCTACTGTTTGCAAGTTATAACATGAAATTCACATTTTAAAATTATTTCGCAAAGCACGTATCAAATGATAAAATAACAGTAGCAGTTTTACAGAGGGCTATGTTATTTGTAGTTTTTATCAAAGGTGGCTTTCTGAAAGATCATTAGTTTATGAGAAATAACGCTTGAAAAATGATAAATTACAGGTTTTTTTTTCATCCCAATAAGTATTCTTGGTATATAAAAACTTTCATTTTGTTGAGTATTAAATTATTTACAATCTTAAATTAACATTTTTTTGCAGGTCCGTGGGTAGAATATATATAAGATATTTTTTATTGTCATAATTTAAAAAATTTCTCTAAATATCCATTTACTTTTTCAAAAATATCCCATTAGCTGAAACCCATAAAAAGTTAGAGATACGTCTAATTAAAAATCTTAAAAATAATCTTTTTCCAATATTTCAGTTGATCGCTGAAATGTTTTGAAAAAATTATTCATGATATATTAAATTAGTTTGGAAATCTTATTTCGTTTACTATATAACTTAACTTGTATTTGAATCTCTAAAATTTTTATTCAAGCCTTTTCTCTATAGAATTAATAGATCGGGATATGTTATAGCATATATATCTTTAAAAGCTATGATTTTGTTACAAAAAAATATCACTCATAAACTAAAAAAAAATTTTTTTAGTGACCTTTAACAGGCAGCACCTTAAACTAACGAATTTTGACGAGTTATATCTTAAAAATATTAATTTTAAGAAACAGTAACTACGTTTTGTCATAATATCAACAGTTCATAAGTTATTTATGTATAAAAAGCGGATTTTGCAAAACCTCTGAGATTTTGCAAGATCCGCTATACCCAACATTGCAAATTTTCAGAACATAACTCTTAATCACGTCAGGAATACACAATTTTAGTGAACTTATTTTAAACCTGTGAAAGAATAAAAATCGAAACAAAATACAAAAAGACAAAAAATGTTTTGTTACGAAAAATATACGGTAGTTGTAAATTATATTTGAATTTGAAATTGAAGGTCGCATCAAAAATATTATATATTTGTGGCTAATTTACTTATTATTAACATAGGTAAATCAACCGACGTATTAAAATATGTTTTGGCGTCTGTTTAAGCATGTTTCATTCTTTTGTTTACGTTAGTGAGTAACTTTAATTTTTTTTGTTATAAAGATCCGTTTTGCACTGAAAAAGTATATAAATATAAAAATTTAAAATTCATTTAATATTTTTGGTCTAATTTTTTTAATGATGTATGAGTTACTTCTTAAAATAGCTTTTTTATATTTGAAGTCTACATTTTATGTTTTAGGTTAAAAGGCATTTCCCAATTTTAGCGAAGTTTAAATACTTTGATAATTCGTTATCGATCATTAAGTAATATAGAATATAAAGCAATTTTAATTACGTCCTCATATTTAATCTTATCGGCGATAAGTAATATTTTACTGCACCTGGTTATATTTGCGATGTAAACATCACCTGTGCACATTTGGACGATTGGTTTATTTTTCACATAAATTTTATGAGACAATTATTTAATTTTTTCCCGTTGATTCTAAATACTTTGCTTTTTCTCCCAATTATTATATAATAATTAAAATATCTTATAAAATAAGATCAAACATTTTGACAAAATTATTTTAAAACTAACAGTTTCATTTTCAAAATACAAAAAGTTATATAGTAGATAATAGATTAATAGAGTAGTAGTATTAGTTGCTCCAAAATACTCTAAGGAATTTTTTATAATGTTCTCAAATACAGGTATGTACATAACTTACGAATATTATTTAAATTAATTGAATTGCGGAATACGTACCAAGTAACTCATCGATTCTGGTACGTGTACTCTATTTAGTTACATATTTCAACGAGACTACAGCTATCTAATTTTTTCTTCTATTGGCACATTTAACCATGGAGTTTTATCCAAATAATGTTGAATAAATAAAAACATAACTTTTGGCATTTATTAGAAGGAGATCAAAATAACAAATACCATCGTTTAGCATGAAATGGAATAATAAAAAACATGAAAATGGACACGATATATTTATGTATTATTAAATTCTTCCACGAACTTTCATTTACATACCTTAGAAGAGGTGGTAATAAAAAAAATATGTTTTAAAAAACTAAAAAATCCGCTTTTATAGCAACATGAACCAAAATACAATAAAAAACCGTCTTTAAACATAAAGATTTTGATCTAGACCCAAAAATGTTTCTCAACGTGGTATAGGTAATTTTTTTTGAATTAGCTTAAAATATGAATGAAGTGACAGACAAAAAATTAACTTAAATGTAAAAAAGTGTGAGATGACAAAAAAAAGGGCGAGAAAGTTAAGTTATACTGGGTTGTAAAATATTCTTTTGCTTTTGACCAACATTTTGAAGTTACGAAAGCGTGTTTTTTATTTTTATTTTTGTATTAAGACTAAAATAAAAGGTTTTTTGTTTTCGGAGCATTGCCAAAGAATAGCAAAATGAACTACCCCATTCAGTTTGATTATTGTAAGTACTATGGTGTTACGCAAACGATTAATTTCAAATTTACAATAAGTTTAGAGAGATAGTTCATTGCCCAAAGAATAGCAATGAACTACACGCCATTCAGTTTGATTATGTAAGTACTATGGGTGTTACGCAAACGATTAATTTCAAATTTATCCAATTAAGTTTTATCTGCTAATGTTACCATACTGCAGATTTGGTCATAATTATAAAAAAAAAGATAAGGTTATAATAAGAAAAAAATTACGGGAAACTTATTTTTTTATCTAACAAACTATATCCTGCTAAATCCTAAAACAAAAATACCTGTAAGTTTTCGTATCAAGAAATGTAAATTTTTTCGAGTAAAAGCTGATCTTAAAAAGAAGTATGTATATTTTTGTATTGAAGAAAGGCATTACTTTTTAATTATTTTTTAACATAGCGAAGGATAGATATCGAGAATATAGATTATTGCTCACCTGGAGGTTTTAATTGGGAAACACGTTATTTGTTTACTTTTGTAATAATATGGAACCAATAAAATTTAACAATCTTTTACTTATGTTGTATAGGATAGTAAATTAATAATACAGCGGTAAGATGACATGACTACTTACTTATTTTAATCCTGTTATTAGGAATTTTTCATCTGCCTTTACACACATACATACACACACGCACGTACGCACGTGCGCTCTGGCACACACAAGCACGCAGGTACGCACGCTCGCACGCCCGCATACACGCACGCAAGCACGCCCGCCCGCGCGCACGCACTCACAAACAAATGAACACACGCACGCACGCTCGCTCTCACACACACACACACATACAAACACATATAATATACTGATTGAGAGGATTGATTGGATTCTCAATAAATTTGTGGACCAAATCAATCTCACGAAAATTGTGACATTTCGGAATTTCGTAGAAGAAAATTTTCCTCAATGTTCATTAGCACCAAAGAACCAAAAAATATCGTCTAAAGAATTTATCGAGTGTTTGTGGCCATTATAGGATATCCGATAGCGTTGCTGACGCTGTCGCTTCTGCAGTTTTACGAGATGTCAAAAGTAATGACGGAGTAATTGACAAGTCAAAATTACGGCGAGCAAGGCCAAAAATTAAGACAAGAAACTGTAACTCAAGATCAAGTTGATAATGCTTTGTGTTTTTATAGACGAAAGAATAAGACCTTGAAAATTGTAACTGTAAAGGGAAGCAATATCGTTTACGACAGTTGAAGAACACATTTCAGTTTTTAAAGAACTAGGCTCGATATATATGAGTTTTGCCATTCCAAATCAAGAAACCGCATAAGTATTGAAATTTTAAGTCCATGAAACCATCAGGCATCAGTAGAATGTACCTCTACAGGTTACTTTGGTCATAGGTAACAAATGCGGGTAAACATGCAGGAGTTATACGGTTATTAGAAAAGCGTTTTAATAAACCTCTTCAGCAGATTATGGGTCTATTACACATTAATGAATTGCCCTTAAGGCACTTGTTTTCAAAATCGATGGTACAATAACAGGACTTCTACTTATTCTGGTGTTATCGGTAAATTACGAGATGACTGTGAAAAGCGCAAAATTGTGTTATTTGAGAAAATAGAGAGCTTGTTGCCAGATATTTCAAAAGTCGAAGATCTCAATTCTCACTGACGTTACCTTTACCATATCACATCTGATAAGTATCCTCCTAATTTGGATAATCGTTCTCGAGGTAAAATATTTAATGCCAGACAGCTTACAAAGGTCAACAGGATTTTGCGGTTATGTTTCAACTGACACACCTATAAACGAATTGAAACAACTTGTCATTTTCGTAGTTAAGGTTTTCGCTCCCATTTGGTTTGAAGTTAAAGGACATCCCTCATGCAAATATGGGGCAAGACATTTCTAGAAATTGGTATTTTATTCTAGATAACATCCACGAGAATTAAGGAATGTAGTCGATTCTTTTATTATGGGCAATGCCTTGTTTTACACACCGGAAAACTTTTGTCCATGCTATGAGACGAACAGAAACACATAAGAGAATCCGCAGCTAGGATTTTTAAGGCAAGAGCTGTACCTGATTCTAAACAGCTTCGGGTATTCAAAGTGACAAAAATAAATTTAAGCGCTCCTCTTATATTGATTTAATTGACTGGCAGCAAATATATTCATATACGTATCATCTATATTAATCAATGTTTCGGATGAAACTCTTTATTCTATAGTAGAATCAAAAGGTAATAAAGGAGTTTTTTTTCTGCAACTGCTATGTCATACACAAGCTGTCAAGCGGATAGTAGAGACTGTCATAGAGATATCCTTACAGCTTTGTCATAAAAACTCAAGACAAGCTTTAATAAAAAATAAAATTCGTTCTCGAAAACTAACGCTGAAGTTTGAATGCAAGAAAGATTTTGAAGTTATTGGAATATTTTTTTCATTATCCTCGAACACATATGTTAAATTATCTTATTAAAATACTATTTAGATTCTAATTTTTTTTTACTTTCTACTAAATATCCTTTTTTCTTATTGCAGGTGGGTCACCTTTTCATCGTTAATAAAAAAAATTGATACAAGAGTACACCATAATATATATATATATATATATATATATATATATATATATATATATATATATATATATATATACATCGATCGAAATGTAATATGCATAGTTATTTGTGTTACGATCCTCTTTCTTAAATTGCTTTGATAATGGAAAATACAAGTGAAGCACATAAAAATAATTGAAAAATCCATTAACATATTTTCTTCATTTAAGCGAGCACGATAAGGAGCAATAACTAATCATTATTAAATTGCGTTCTAAAAACAAGAAAACTTCTTAGACTTTAGCATAGGACAAAATTTTGAATCAAAATTTTAACGCAATAAAATTTCTTTTAATGAATATATGAATACATAATAATAAGTCATCAAATTACATCACCGTACTCACATTTATAAGTTTAGCATAGATTTTATTTCATGTAAACGTATAAATAAAATTAAATCTCTTTCATCCCTAGGGAATTGTTTGATTACTATTGTTCAACAACATGAATTCGGGTGTATTTACGAATATTTAACATCATGAAACAAAACAGTGGTTACACATTTGAGACATAGTATAAACTATGTGGACGTTGTTGGTTTTTATTGTTTAATTCGTGAAATAACTGACGCTCTAAACAATCAAATAAATTTATATAGTATATCTTTACAAATTTAATAATTAAGTTATATTTCATTATTTGCGGAATCTTTTAATAGAAAGTAACGGCAGACGTTATGAAAAAAATCTATTGTTATGATTTTAATATTTTTTTTTGTTAATATAGATGATTTTTTAATAAAATATACGGTAATTTTAGAAATATTAACTCTCGGGTAGGTGTTAAATTAATTTATTAGTTGTTTTGAAACGTTCCGATAAGTGAAAACAGTTATCTAACAGACTGAAAGTGATTGATGAATGCGAAGTTTGGAATAAGCTGTCGAGGATATTTTAGGCACGGAAAATTTCACAACCAATATCAATTATCGCCACCAGCCAGCAAAGGGTTTGAACAATTGATCTTTGCACGCCGATATTACTAGAAAGTGAATATAATCAAACGATACCAATAAAATGGGCTCATATAGACAAACGTGTTTCTATCACTACAAAAATTGCATGTACTATTAATGTCGTTAACATTCTTAGTAATAAAATATGAACTTCTTTACTGCGTCTTGAAAGCGAAATATCCATAAAGTCGGCAATTTATAAATTTTTCATTCATTAAATAAATTTCAAAAATAACATTTAGACATGACAACATCTCAATCCGCAGGTTAGGCTAGTATTTTCAAAAAGGTTAGGGGAAGGGGAAGGGGAAGGGGAAGGGGAAGGGGAAGGGGAAGGGGAAGGGGAAGGGGAAGGGGAAGGGGAAGGGGAAGGGGAAGGGGAAGGGGAAGGGGAAGGGGAAGGGGAAGGGGAAGGGGAAGGGGAAGGGGAAGGGGAAGGGGAAGGGGAAGGGGAAGGGGAAGGGGAAGGGGAAGGGGAAGGGGAAGGGGAAGGGGAAGGGGAAGGGGAAGGGGAAGGGGAAGGGGAAGGGGAAGGGGAAGGGGAAGGGGAAGGGGAAGGGGAAGGGGAAGGGGAAGGGGAAGGGGAAGGGGAAGGGGAAGGGGAAGGGGAAGGGGAAGGGGAAGGGGAAGGGGAAGGGGAAGGGGAAGGGGAAGGGGAAGGGGAAGGGGAAGGGGAAGGGGAAGGGGAAGGGGAAGGGGAAGGGGAAGGGGAAGGGGAAGGGGAAGGGGAAGGGGAAGGGGAAGGGGAAGGGGAAGGGGAAGGGGAAGGGGAAGGGGAAGGGGAAGGGGAAGGGGAAGGGGAAGGGGAAGGGGAAGGGGAAGGGGAAGGGGAAGGGGAAGGGGAAGGGGAAGGGGAAGGGGAAGGGGAAGGGGAAGGGGAAGGGGAAGGGGAAGGGGAAGGGGAAGGGGAAGGGGAAGGGGAAGGGGAAGGGGAAGGGGAAGGGGAAGGGGAAGGGGAAGGGGAAGGGGAAGGGGAAGGGGAAGGGGAAGGGGAAGGGGAAGGGGAAGGGGAAGGGGAAGGGGAAGGGGAAGGGGAAGGGGAAGGGGAAGGGGAAGGGGAAGGGGAAGGGGAAGGGGAAGGGGAAGGGGAAGGGGAAGGGGAAGGGGAAGGGGAAGGGGAAGGGGAAGGGGAAGGGGAAGGGGAAGGGGAAGGGGAAGGGGAAGGGGAAGGGGAAGGGGAAGGGGAAGGGGAAGGGGAAGGGGAAGGGGAAGGGGAAGGGGAAGGGGAAGGGGAAGGGGAAGGGGAAGGGGAAGGGGAAGGGGAAGGGGAAGGGGAAGGGGAAGGGGAAGGGGAAGGGGAAGGGGAAGGGGAAGGGGAAGGGGAAGGGGAAGGGGAAGGGGAAGGGGAAGGGGAAGGGGAAGGGGAAGGGGTAGGGGAAGGGAAGGGGAAGGGGAAGGGGAGAGAAAATTATAAAAACTTTTCTAATTATTTTAGTTTTTATCAAAATTAAAAATTTATATTAAATTTTTTGTTAATATTTACGGTACATACTGAGGGAATGTAGTTAACCCCCTGTATGGATAAAGTTGCTCATCGACTCAAACACTTATTTTGTTTGTAAAGTGATGATAAGTTGGCATTCAACATTTTCCATATGTCGGGGATAGACGCAAGTTTATCTTCTTTGATTTGAATTTCACGAGTATTCCACGAATAAAGCTCATTATATTCAAAATAGATTTATGCCCATCGTTGCTCGACGGATGAGGATATATAGAATTAATTTCTCCTAATATTATGGTAATTTCCAAGAATGCCTAGAATTCTTGAAGAGTTAAAATTTCTATCTAATTTTTTTTCATATTATGTTCCTCATTATATGCTTTATGGACTCTATTCACCTTCCTGTTGCTATGAAGAAAAATTGATTTGATTGATAAAGCCTCCATACTTCTATGTGGTCCGAATTTTTGCCGAAAAATATTTTGAATTGGAGTTTGGTGTTGAATTGGTGATGTTTTAGAATAAATAGTTTTATTTTTGACCGTAAACTTAGTCGTCAACTGTGATATTCATTACTAGAGCTGCAACGCTCTTAGTGGGCTCATCAACACATTCGTCTAACTCAACTTCACTCTCACTATTTTCAACAAAGTATAGAAATATTATGTCTTCAATTATTTTTAAATATTGAAATCATAGTAATGGGAAAGAAAAATAGTATTTACCAGATTCTTTACTATTAAATATTTCTGAATATCTGCTTTTGAGTATATAAATCTCGTCATTACTATTTAAAGCATAATCTTTGGCAGCAGAATCTTTCTAATAGTTCACTTAAATATCTAGCCTTTTTTCATTAGTCAATCTGTTAACTTTAATTGTTTTATAATTGATAGATAAGCGATAACAATTACTTCAAATATTATAAGCATAAAGTAACTGCCAACATTTATAAATAGATTTGAACATACCTTGAAAATTCAGCTGCCGGAAAATGTTCCATTATTTATAACTATTTTTTCGCCATTAAAAGGAAATTTTTGACACTAAATATACACAGCGTTCACAAAATATTCAAGCGACTGCTTCAAATAAAGACGTACTTGAAACTAACGATAATGAGTGACTTTTCTATTCTCCTTCTCCCTTCCCCTTTATAATTCTCTAGAATAACTGTTTCTGAGTCTTATCACTGTGAAAGAATAGCAAATGTACAAATAACTCCTTAAAATATATAATTACTTTTCCATGTGTAGTTTTTCTATTTTTTACTAATTTATTAAATTGCTACAAGATGACGGGCCCTAGCTCGCGCGATCTTGTGTGTATAGTGGTTATTACCTTTAAATACTAAGGCGGCAACAATTCATATCGCTGGGACGTCAGTTTGCCTGTAACGGGCTACAAGGTGATACAGTTTTGAAATATTTTTCGTGTTAGATATGCTTAATTATGCCTGATGTAACATTGTAGATACTAACATTATCTAATTGGCTATTTATCACTAATTTCTAAAGCTGCTGCTTTGATTGTAAGTGCACCAGCAGTAGAAATTGCTAATATTTTCATTCAAATCAAAATATTTATATTTTTTATGATTTAGGGTTGTTCCCCATATACGCAAGTACAATGAATCGAGATAACATATGTGACGATGAAGACTTTATATTACTTGTGTGAGAACTTCGATGAACATAAAAATTGGATATCATCAGGAGAGGAACTTCAAACTATCAATCTATTAATGTTATTTAAAACAGATGCTTACATGTTATTGATACGCTTGTCATAGCTTCGCCTGCTAATTCCAGTATCTGGACCGGGAGGAATTTTCGGTCAAAACTTGTCCATCAATTACTAAAAACGACGTGGAAAAACTAGTATTAATGTATTAATTTTTTTCACAATTAAATGAAACTACGTGATGTAGTATTATTTCTACTTTCTTTAATTTCTTTACCACGACCTAGGTTTCGTTGTATTACAACATCTTCAGGTGGACTATTAGCAAAGATCTTTGCTAATAGCCCGCTTGAACATGTAATACAACGAAACCTAGGGTGTGGTAAAGAACTTAAAAAAAGTAGGATAACAATACATGGGAAGATTTATGAAGAAGGGGAAGGGGAATTATGGGAAGATTTTTTGAAAATATTTAACGGAATAATTTTTGTAATTTGATTGTACTTCAACCATGGAAATTTAAGGTATACTATAGAATTCATTCAACTCTAGCTTAGGGTAGGCCAAAAATTATTTTGTCACAGAATATAACGCTAATATTATTTGCTTATTTATCATACCATTGGGCTATTATTTTCCAGATTGTGTATCTAGAATTTTTGTGGTATGGTATAAAGACATATGGAAATTTAATGTGCGTTATCCAAGGGTGCAGTTGTGCACAGGAAAGTTCTTCATCAACTTTTCCACATAAGTCGAGACCGTTTCGGTGTACCAAATATTAAACTTTACGTACTTTAGGAGATTAATATAAGACTGTATTTAAAATTTCGTAAATGTAACTTTCATTGTTTCTGAAATATGCACACAAAAAAGTATAATTAATTTCAATACTAACTGACTGACCGCTATCAAAATATTCGAGCTACTTTTTTCGACTTAGAAACTTGAAACTTAACATAAAGGACAATAACCTTTTTTACGTAAATTTATAAAATTAGTAGTTGGCCATGGCGACTTGAGTTTAATAGTGTTTTAATGAAGAACATTTTGTACAAAATTTATTTCATCAAAATCGAGTAAGACTAATTGTTATTTGAACTTATAAGTATAATCGTGTCATTTACGCTAGACTACTCTAGCTAGACTACTATAACTAATAAACCTTTAATTTTTCTTGAAAATGTCAGCGTTCTTTGGTTCTAATAATGCAATATTCAAAATTTTCTCAAAATTCAAACATTCGTTGGATAAGAAAACATAACATTTCACTGGTAAGGAAAATAGCAGTAATAGCGGTATGTTCTTAAAAAATAAAGCTATTGGTTATTTAGAGTTATCGCCACTATTACTCAATAAACGGCATCACCTACATTGAAAATAGCAATAGTTTTTTTTTACTTAAAAACTGTAAAAAGCTTAAGAACATTAAGAAAAGACATTATGTGAATTTGTTAAATTTTTATATTTAGATAAACCATTTCGAATTTCATTTATTTTGATATAAAGACTATCGATTTTTTGGAGTTTTAAAACCTTTAGGTGTTAGAGTTTACTATATTATATTAAATAATTAATAGAGATATAATCCACAATTTATCAGTTTTTAATAAAAAATCGGAAAATACCATTAAAAATAAGTGTTGATTTCTGAAATATGCTTCACTAAAATTTAAAAATTTTGCCAATTTCAGACACGAATTTCCGAAGCATACATTATAAATTTAATTTTTTTCTATTCTCTTAAAAAGAAACTACACGGAATTTGGTGGTTATTTTGAATTAAATTTTGCTTTCAGCTAACATGACGAATATACGTTCGAAGTTAAAAGGATGAAATAATATATGAAAAAAAAAAATTTGTATCCGTTACGTTCGTTTTTTAAAATATCATAGAAGGTTTTTGAACACTTCTGAAAAAGGAAATGAAGAGTGAAAAATTTGATCCTATTTTCATTAAGCGACTAAAATTTGACGTGTTATGAACCATCAAAATACGGAAATCACGGAAAAGGAACTTTAGAGCGCTATTGATTCATCAATTCCATTCAGAACGAAAGGCGTGCAAAGGCACATGAAATATATTCATAACAATGGATGAAGGTATACCCTCTTAATTGGCAGACAAGCATTGGTTTCAAAGATTTGAAAAAGTAATCTTTTCGGTAATACTTATCCAGGGCGATTTACTACATTAAATTTATTTACTCATTTATGTACCTCAATGTACACGATTTAAACATATGGCTGACATAATACTACAAGAAAAATCTCTTACACCTAACCAGAATAATAAGATAACTAGTCAAATATGTCAATTTAGAAACAATTATTGAAAATTTTGTAACCGGGATCTTATCCCGGTTATAAAATTAATAACCTGTCTCAATTCACTACTGACATAGGTTAGAGACATAAAGCGTGTAATATTGGTGACCGCAATGCTTAATTTCTCATCAGTGACGTTGGTGCCCACCATTGGTTTGTTACTTATTAGATACGCAACTTTATACACTATTTCAGGCACTTTTGACAAGCAAAGGGGAAACGGGGATTGACCTGTGGTGCACCGCAACCTCTTCGACTGTAAGCCTTGTAATCAACTCAACACATCACATCGACGACAATCCCAATGTGTTGGGTTAAGATTCGGTTATCTGACGGAGTTACTGTCATAGTCTCACACTTCAATAGAAACAAATCCTTGGGAAAGTTTAAGTATTACACGATTCAACACCCCTTCGACTTCAAAAGGAGTATATTTTCACTAGGATGTATTTTGCTTTCGCTTTTTGCCCATCCAACGTACCTCTCTTCCTCCAATTATCATCTTTTCGCTCGCCATATAATTTTTCAGGGTATAACAATTTAAAACACAGACTAATTCAAGAATGAACTTACTTAATTTTTAAATCCAAAGGGCAAAAAATTCTGCCACGAAAAAACATTGTCTCTTTAAAGACGTTAGTCACAAGTGACACAGTATACATTTTGTTATTTAGCTATTAACATTAACGACTTTTATCAGCTTTATGTAGACTTATTGGCACAAGAATTTTATTAAAGTTGTATTAAGGACATTAAAATGTCACTGCTCAAGAACAAATATTTTCTACTTGTAAATTCACTAATATACGTACAGCGAGGCCGCTTTTCGTTCTGCAATAAATCTGAAACCCATGCGCATAATCTTAATTGCTTTCATTATATTTTAACTAAAATAAAAATATGTGTTTTCGATTTTTCGATAACCAAGTTTATTTATTTTATATTATTAAATTTATATCAACACAACAGTTACAAATTTTTGTATTTCATTCATTGATAAGACCAATAAACCAGAATGACTGGGAAAATTGATTTTATACTGCACGAGCAAATGTATCGAGGCGGCAGTAACTAGTGATGGCGTTGATCGTCTTAAACAATATAAAATACGAAAGAATGGAATAATCGCTGTGAAATAATTTACGCTTATTTAAACCTTTTTATACGATGAGCTCTAAGGAAGCTATAAGCAAATGAAATCTGCTTTCTCGTGACCCTCGGGAAAAAAATAGATCTTAATAATATGTGTGGCAAAATTTAAAAAAAAAAGAAAAAGATATTATATGAATGCATAAAGAAAAACAACGATATTTTTAAATTCCTATAAAAAATCACAAAAGTTACTAATTATTAAAGATATTATTAAAAATACATATATAACATCATGTTCAACTCCCAAATGAGTAGAGATTGCATTAATTTCTCACAATAACTTACTTGATGAATCGCGAAATTTCTAATTGAAATAAAATTTAATTGCGCAAACGTTACTATAAAAAGTATCGTTTTATGTTTGGGTTTGTTTGTTACAATAAAATATTTTCAGTTAGCTACTCATTTTAGTGAACGGAACAATTAATGATAGTTTTTTTGTTTTAATTATACAGATACAAATTGTGAAAGGAAATGGCTATGAACCTTGGAAGTTTACGTGTCCTGACACAACAAACTTTTATCCTGTTCATATTTCGCTTCTCACTTAATATTAACGCTTTTGAATGTCTACTATTTTTCTTTTTAAATTGAACATTATCATATAATTTTTTTTGTGAATAAAAACATGATAGATAGGGCAATTAAAATAGGATTGACAATTTAGTGAATCCCAAGGAAGTGACTTCTCCCACAATTTCTACAACTGCTGATATGTTTGCTTTTCCCCCCCTGTTTCTAATGTCTGTTATATGAAAGTAAACATTTTAGGATATATTTGATTTTAATAATTGAACTGATTACCAACAAAAAAGATAACAGGGTTTCATTAATTTTGAAGCCAGTCTGTTGTAAACTTCTAATGAATCGTGCCACAGTATCTCTATGAGCCGACATTTTAGAACTTCGTATACTAAAATGTTTAAATATTTATTGTGAAATTATAAAAATACTTTTATATTCAACGCAACAAGCTCTTTCATATGATATCCCGTGCGATAAATAAAATAAAAATTAAGTTGTAAGACTCTTTTTAATTCTTTTAAGAATATTCCAAAAAAAAAATTAGTGGGTCAAGAAAATTTATTGCTATACTAATTTCAAATTCCTACTTCATATGGTTATTGGAAAAATCGGCTGTAAATGTAGAAAAACATAAGTATATTTCCCATTATATCATTCATAAGCCTAAAAGCATGAATTATATTTAGAAAATTATCAAGTCTAGAACCATCACTGCAGTTTTTTTACAATCTTTGCATAGTCTTGTAAAAACCTCATTTTTTCATAACGTTAGGTTCAGTAGTCCCAAAAATAAAGAGGGGGGGGGAAGTGACATATTTCTTTTCATATTATTGAGTATGTCACAACACATAAAATTGTGAAAAAAATATTTTAAGACCCTTATGAACGGTCTTTTCGGATGATATACAGTAATGTATGAGGGATAAAAGAAATTCCGAGATTTTAATATATCCTCCTTTCAACATTTCCATACGAATATTTTATAGTTTGAGCTATTGAAATATACGCAGCTAATATATTTCACTACTGCACCAAATACAAAGTTTCTTGGTTAAGAGGTTTCTGAGAAAAATGGTTGTAACCCATTCACTGACACGTGAGTAATCTTAAAAGGTTTTCCTTTGGAGGAGCGGAATTAAAAAAAAAATATTAAAAAATAAGTAATTTATAATCTTATCGATTGTACATCTTTTCTGCCCGCATGCAAGCGCTTTTTAGAATATATAATTTTGTAGGTCATCTCTATATTCGAGTATAAGCACAACAACCGTTAGTCTTAATATTTGAATGAAAAAGAGAGCTTATAACAAACACTTTTTTACCGACATAATATTAATCCTTGTAAAAATTAATACATAATTTATTTTAGGCATTTAATCTCGTCCAACTTTGTTATTTACGCCCCCTTCATTGAAATAAATACTTTAGAAGATGGAATGGACTGCCCTTTCCACTATAGCATAGGTAATTACTAATACATCATTACAATAGTTACTAAGACGTAAGTAACTACTGGCGAAATAAATATTTTCATGTTACTTTAGGAGTTACGTTTAGTTAGTTATAGGCACAAAATTTTAATATTATTATTGTGATTCCACCCTACTTCACGTGTTTTTCATTACAACTATTGATACTTCTATTAACTTTTCCAAGATTAGCTCGTTTTTACATATATTATTTTAAAGTATTATAATAATATTTTTATAGCTTTCAACTATATTATATGATATTTAAAACAGCAAAAAGAAAATATTATAAGGCGTATTTTTTGGTTGTAAAATTGTTTGTAAATATGTGACTTTTATCGTACTTTTTAGTGCCAAAATTTAAAATGAATTCCGTATTACAATTGTATTAATTACAATATTGATTGGCAAAAGGGTAGTTTACTCTATTTTTAATTTCTTTGTGGCTAATAAATAAGGTTGGATGAAACCAGATTAATAGCGTTATTTTAACAGAACTATTAAATAAAGAAATACATTAAAAATTTATAAAATCCGTAGTCTCCCCGAAGTGTATTTCCATGAAATTCATCAAGGGGATGTATTGAGTATGTTAGTTAAGTTTTAGTCCAAATTAAAAAAAAGTATAATGCGCAAGTGTATTAGTGAGATCGTATATCGATTCACTTCTTTGTACTGATTCTTGCATCCAAGCAATAGACAAGGCGTTGCTAATCGACTGATCTCCATTTGTTATTTACACATTCCATTTCTTTCCTTTTTTTATTGGTGCAGCGAGCACAAATATTTTATAGATTTTAGAAAACATGAAATGAATCAAAACTGAAACTGTTATAAGATTAAATACTTAATTACGAAAAAAAACTTATTAAATACCGGTATAACTCACACTACATAGTTTATGTACACACTTAGGCGCATTTAAACATTTAAACGTACGTAGTATTTCTGTTAAGCTACTTATAAATAATCATACCGTTTCTCACTATATAAATATATAAACATGCTTTGAATAGCTTTTATAGGCGTAAAAAACTTCGTTTACTTCAAACTTCGTTTACTTCGTTTACTTCAAAATATGAAATTATATTGGAAGTTTATGTAAATAATTTGTGTGAAGTTCTTATGGATTTCTACACAACACTACAGACCCAACTACATATCATAAGTTAGTCGACTATTACCATTTAATGCATTATATGTAGTAATATTGTGGATAGATATTCAATAAAATAGCCGTTTTGATAGTAGGGTGTGGGACGATGTGACTTGAACAAAAATAACCATCTCAAAGCATAACGTTTAGCAAATAAATCTCAATATCGGAAAAGTGTTCATGACCTATCCCAATAGTTTAAAAGACTATTCAAAGATGATAACACACCTGTAGAAAAATACGAAAACATGCATTGTTCATGGCACAACCGGGTTTTTAATCCAAATTTTCCATGTATGCGTGATGGTAGATGTCCTGAAAAAATTCGCAGTCTTTACAAAACCGAACTTCCACTGGAGGTAATGCATATCCAAAATATCGTCGTCTTTGTTGAAGGTTTTGAAGGTGAGTAAACTGCGACTCTACAAAATAATAAAATTGGTAATCGACGGATCGAAATATCATGAAATGCTTTCCTCCCAAAAGAATTCTAAGTCTTTTGGTTAAATTCACCAAATACGTTACTTAGTACATTAATAACACGACTAATCAACCAACATTAAGCATATAGTAATAAAATAACTTTCAGAAAATGAGTCCGGATATTACGTCTTCAATTTAGAAGCAGTATGAAGAATTTTATCGATTTGTGTGTATGAACGGGCACTTAGGATTACGCACCTTACCGAGTTAGAAAAGTAGCAGAGTTTATTTTACCGAAAATAATATTAACGATCATGTGAACAGTCTACAGGACACAATATCAGCGGTATTTTTTTGTTATGTGTCCAGGACGATTTTGCGAAAACTCTGAAATATTATACAATTCCAACCGTAGTAATTCCAATATGTAGAATCAAACATTTTGATGAGGAAAACAAGGTATTCGAGTTGAAGAAGTTTTCGATGTAAAAAAAATAGATGCTCTTGCTAGAGTCTATATGGTTCACACGAAAAACAGCGAATAATTTGTTTTGAGAATGTTACTTTAATGTCTATTGAATGACTATTCCAATTTGAAGAAAACATTGTCGGAAGCTGCTGTCTGATCTTCATTAAGGTCGTTGAGATATTTTTTTTCCATTATCGTAGAGTATTTTCCGGTAACCAACTAATAAATTTCATGGAATGAATAAGAAGCACGGTTGATGACATTTTGATTAGACAACGCCAAGAAGCAATCTCAAATGACATTCTCTATATTATTTGAGATTAGTTCCCGGCCAAAATATCTTTAACGAAGAGTTGATTGAACTAAATAAAACAGTAGAATTGATTTTGGGTAAATCCGACAAGAGCCAAAATAATGAACTTGAATCAATATAAATACTGAATATTCAAGAAAGATGTCGTATGATCAATAAAGGTTGCTTCCAGTGGTCACTCAAGATGAACATCCTATAAACACTTATAAAATAAAAATATCTGATAACTTAATATTATTCATAAGTACTGTCAAATAAAAAATGTATATCCTGCACACCGGAAGGCACGGCAAAACATTTTTAATTAATTAATTGCTGACCAAAGTAAGATATACCGGTAAAATTGCATTAGCCGTCGCATCACCTGATGTTGCAGATGTACTTTTGAAAAGGGATTGAACCGCTCATTTGACATTCAAACTTCCCATAAAAGTTTCCAGTGTAGGCAATATACCTACGGTGTAGGTAGCATTTTGAAACAAAGCTGTATTGCCGAATGGATACGGGAATGCTCATTAAATATGACGAGGCTTCAATTTTGAACCTGACCTTAAGATCAAATAAGGCTTCCATTCAAGCACTAGATAGTATAATATGTAATTTACACAAAATATATACTCTTAGTACTAAATACTCTTGAATTTTGTTCTCGACTGCTTCTTGTCACATTGCTTGTTTAATCAAAGTAAATTTACGTGACCGAAATATCCCACTTTGGGTTAGTCCCGATATGAACCAAATTGAAAATGTATGGGAGCTGACTAAAGGCAAGTGGCTAAAGAACAGGTCACTACCAAAACTAAGCTCATTGAAAAAATAATTTAAGTATGGAAACATTTTCCACAAATCCAGGATACTATACAATCATGAAGCGAAGGGCTGAAGACTTAGCATCTGTAAAAGGTGGAATAAATAAATATGAATTCAGTAATACCATTGGGGTATAAACAATGGTCCTATAAAAAAATCTTCAATCAAACTATGTCTTCATTTTAACAAAATATATTTAGTGATACGCAGTAGACATAAAAGTTCGATTTATTCCAGTAAAATATCCCAAACTAATTATTTTACAGCAGTTAATTACGATAAAAAATGCAGTGCGTCTAATAATTTGGTCAGGGACTGTATGTGCACTCATAAATATTTATATGTATACATTTACGAATATATTTAGGTTCATTAAATGCTGCAAACGTCTGTTTTAATTATATATATGAGGTATAATTTATATTGGAATCATCCTACGATCGTGAAATTTTAGGTAATCTAGGATGGTCGCAATACGACCACTAAAAATTAAAGAATGAAACTTTTTGTAAATAAATTGAACCGACTTAAAATATCCACCATTAACCATCATAATATGTGCATACTCATAAAATATCAGATTTTCAAATTTACTTTAAAAGGTTTTTTGGTTGCACAATTTCTAAATATATTTTAAAGTGAACGGTATAATCTATTTCATTTACAAGATTTAATTTTATTTCTAATAGTTATTTACAAATTAACTGCATTCATAAAATATTTTGGATCTTATTTCAGTTGCAGTAAATGAACGTTTTAACGAATTAAGTCTGAATATTATATTATAAAAATAATTAGGGAATACATAAATACTTGTTTCCTTACTTCTGAGATATAATGTTAAGGATGAAGCGGATGAATAAAAGGCGCTCGAGAACGAAGACAGTAAATATCAACCATTAATTCAATGTTTTTATACTAACAAACTGTTTTGAACAGCCTTCTGCTGCCATCTATGATCTCAAAGAACGTCATTATTTATTTAATTATATTTGACACAAAAACTAAGCATTATGATACTAAATTATTATCTCAGAACTCAATTGATATATGAAATATTTTATTGTCAGGCTTATAATAGCAAACAGAACTCAATTCATATATGATATATTTTATTGTCAGGCTCATAATAGCCCACGAGACGTATCTAACATTATGTTAATTATATTAGTGTATTCAATTAAGCTTTTGTGGAAGCAGAACCTAAATAACAGGTATAAAATAAATCAGTTCGTACACGGGGACGCGTGCGGTCATCTGTGATAATAATTATTCACATAGTCTGACAAATATCTGATATTAATTTTAACTTTCAGCCGTTTATTTTGTGTCGTTGTTTTTGCTTTTGTATAAGAATAAATTAAGCTGACTTACCTAAAAGTGTATGCGATAAATAAAATATACTTTTAGGTATTTATCCGCAAAATAATGTGGTCCCGTAACAATATAGCTATTAAATATTTAAGAAACGATATAGCCAACAAATATTCATCCATATAATCATTAAGCCTTGGAAATTATAAAGGTTTCCTTTAACATTTTAGTCTTAGATTAATTATGAAGTAGAAGTAGCCACAAGAGGAATGCTGAAACGCCACATCTGATTGAGGTGATAATATAATTCGCAACTTTCTTATAACTTACTCGGGATCTTTAAAAGTGCGTAGGGCAGGATTAATTATGATAATAATTTCTGGTTTTTACGAAAAATGGCAAGAATAAAAGTTTTTGAGGTTGAATTACGCTCCAGATACGACGTTTATATTATTACTGTATTTATAGTTTTATTATAAATTCACAGAAATTTATAATAAAACTGAAGAACGGAACGGAGTTTTTCAACTAACTGCACTTTTAATTTAAGTTTAATTTTTTCTGCATTAATATTAATAAGGGAAATATTGTTACGTGCATGAGTTGTTTGAGGGCAATCATATTCTCAAACCTAATTTATGTTACACCAAGTACTTAATTCAATTTAAGGTTAAAATACCAAAGAGTTGCTCACAGATAGGTTCCACTTTTGTTAAATATTACTTTAATAGGAAATAATTTAAAATTTATCGAATTTTAACTATTCAAACTTGTAGTTTTCTATATGCGCATGCGGACGCACGCGCATGTATAACCGTACGCACAGCAGCCGCACATACACATACATATACACTTACACGCACACTTGTACGCAAATACACACACTTTTTTTTCAAAAGCTTTCTATAATTTCATTTAATACATTTTATTTACTTTCATTTGCGCGTAACTAAAAGTATATAAAGTGAATTTTCTATAGGAATATACACATATATAATTTAATAAAGAAACGAATTCTTTTAAACAATTTAAAATAAAATAAGTTCATTTTTAATAATTAGCTGTAATAAACTGTGAGTCGACAGCAAAAAGTTACAAATATAGTACACTTTTGTGCAAATATCCTTCTACAAACAGTTCAAAATTAGAAAAACAATATGGATTCCTCTTTTTATAGTGTTTGAGAAATAAGTACAAAAAAAACTTATCTCGTTATTCAACTTAGCACTTAGATAAATTTTTAATGATGGTTTGTTTTAGACATGTCTTATTATGCTGTTTTGAAAAAAATTACTAAAGTTTAATAAAATTCAAAATAATAGCGCTGTAAGACTTATAGCGTTATGAATTATTATAATAATTTTGTCTCGTATTTTATAGGGTTCAGAAAGTATTTGTTGTTTTTTACTAAGTAATAAAAAAATCAATAATTTATTATTACGATTGTTTTCTTTTGACCAAGTACATAATAATATTTGGTCAAATTAAATCGCAATAGATGACACTGTGCGGTTTTGATACAGAAACATATTGCCTACTCGGTTCGTAGTTATTTACATATTTATAGATGTAACACCAGAAACTTAAGGTTTTAGTATTCTTCCACTTTAAATTGACCCGAATCGTATGCATATCCAATATATAACATGGGTCCTAGATTTGAAATACGACGGGCCTTAATCGAATGACAGCGATAAAAATGTTTTGACTTCAAAACATTGTGTGAAAATCACCACAACCTCACCGAAAATCGACACAATAAGTAAGTAATTATCCCGTGACAACATTCGTACCACTCGTTCAGATAAGTCCAGTCTTTAGGTGAATGGAACTGTCTCGGTTGGCTTATCTCCCACGCTCTAATCCAGACTTCAATTAACAATTAAGTGGACTACGGTCACGCACGTTCTCTGTATAACTCTCGAGTGTTGTGCGCGGACACAAAAATTAAACTTAGTCAGTTGATAAGCTTTTAGACGGAATAACTTTTAAATATCAGAAGTTAAGTTAGATAGCATTTAAATATTATGTATAGATGTATTTAAGAGGGTAGGTCAAAAAGTATGCGGGATGGTATTGAAGCATGGTCAAAAAAATTTATTATTATTTTTCTTTTGAGTATATTCTCCCTTAACGCTAATACATTTTGCAGATCTATCGATTTATTTATTTATACCTTCGGAAAAACTTTTCTCTCTATTTTGAAAATAAGCGAAAATTTCAGACCTGATCTCTTCATCACCGTTGAATTATTTTTTCTACGGAGCTCCTTTTTAATTTTTGGGAGCAAATAATAGCCGCAGGTGGCCAAGTTTGGGCTGCAAGATGAGTATTGCAATATTCGAAAACCGCACTTGTGAAGGGCAGCCATCGAAACAAGGTTCTTGTATAACAAGATTTCGCTAATTTCCCTTGCCTTTTCTTTTTCAATGCCTCTTTAAGCCGCTCCAGCAGATCAGCACAATACCCTACCCTTACAGAAACCCCCTTATTTTTAAAGTCAATACACAAGTTACCCTCAGTGTTACAGACTCGTTCATATATATGTACATATACTGAACGGAAGTATATGTATATATACTTTTAATGCAAAGTTTTTGATAATAGTAGTGAAAGTATGCCGAAGTAGTTTTTTAAGTACGGATAAATATGTTTTCACGTCACCAGGATTCTACAAACATATAGCAAATATAATTGTAAGAAAAGAAATTTAATATCAAAAGGTATAGGGTAAATATAATAAAGTGACACAAAAATTAATTGCCCCATTTTTTACCATGTGTAAAGAAATTTCTCAAAAACTATGAGCCCTTGAGAACTACATATAACATCTTATATTCCTAATCATTTGTGTGCAGTTGAAAATCTGCATCCCAAAAGAAAAAAGACGAGACTTTTCCATTCAAAATGGAAAGGTCTCATTATATCTGTTATATATTTAAACAATTATAGTCACAGGCCGGTTAAATCTTCTGACTGAATGACTGAAATTATATTAATAATTAGTAATCTCATTCTAAAATAAAAATAATGAGGATTGCCATAGGGGGTGTAGTTAAGAAGAAAGCATTTCGCTTTTCCCTTTTTACTAAATAATATTTCATATACTCATAGTGTTCTGAAAATTAATTTTACTGCCTTAATTCCATAATTATATGGATGCAAGCCGGCCAAAACCATATCGCGTATTTTATTCGATAATTGTTTCACCGGTCATTTGGTATATTTGTAGACACTGATAATATTATATACATACATGTATGCACCCAAAACCGACAGATATAATAATAAAAACTATTTTTTGTTTAATATATAAAATTAATCAGAATACATATATTCGCTAAATCTGGTGAATTTTTATTTGGATGCATTTAACTTTTTGGTTTTGGTATTTAATGCTGGCCTCAAACTGACTTATGGGAAGAAAAAAAACAATAAGATAGCCCATAGTTTAACAGTTAAGGTCAATTTTTAAATGGTTTTATTCAATCATAACACGCATAATATTGACACCAATCAACTTGTAACCTGTGTTAATATATTTAAATTTATATAATTAAGTATCTACATGTGTATAATATCGTTAATATTAAAACACTTCCTTTTAGTTTTGACCAAATTTAAGTAGATTTTTTTAAATATCAGGGAATAAAAATTTGGATCCGTTTTAGGACAGGTAGACATATATAAGAAGCGGTTGTATATTAAAAAACATGGAGGTTATGAAGTAAATGTTGAGCATGTGCTAATAACTAAAATAACTAAATAGAGATTTTTTTCCTCATTTTGTAAACAGGCTTTTAATAATATGTATTATAAGGAAACGAAAACAACAAATATAAATTGAGTTCCCGAACAACTTTTTCAGCTACATGCCATGCCATATACAGCTTTAGAAAAAAAATATTGATATGATTTCGAAAATAATATTTTTGCACAAAATAGTATTTAGCAATTGGCCGTTGCTGTCTTCAGGATATTAAATTAAAATACAAAGTTCAATGCATATCTTATTATTTCATACCGATGGTTCATTATATATGTCATAACCAATTTTAATGAAACCGGTTTATAAAACAATAATTATTCTCGCAATATAATTGCAACAATCACGTGTCAAGAAATATAAGGAAATACTAACTAATATCCTCTAAAAATTCAGTGTCTTAAATTTATCTAGTTTGTAACTTCGAATAAAATAGATCTCTGTAATTTAATCATATAAGATTAATTATTCTCCCAGTAAAATTTATGTGGAAAGATGGACTAAAAATATAACGCATATTTCAGACAAAATTTTGGAATCGTTTTCTTGTTCAATAAAAATAAAATATTCTTCTTCTAAAGAAGAAGTTAGCTAAAATATAATATTTTCCGGTATCTAGCAACTAAAAAAAATATTAACAAAATGTGAAATGTTCTTTCAAGAAGCAGACTTCTGTATGTTATAATGAAACAAGTATATTTTTTACATCGATGTTGTCAAAATGATCGATTATCAAATTATAAATTCAAAATATATTTGACATGCCTTGCTACTGTCATACCGATATACATGTTTCGTAAAACAAAATTATTCGATAGAGATTATAGAGTTAAGGTAAGGTTAACTATACAATATATTTATGGTTATTATATAGAGGAATAAGATTTAGAAACATGTAGCTCAAATCAGGAGGAGATGGAATAGATATAGTCTTGGGGATTTATTTTACCTTTATAACCGTATCATATAACGGTATACCGTGAAGGTGTATATTTTTTTTGAGAAAATTAACTTTGATATTATATACTTATAATGCTGAAAATAACTTTCATTTCGCTTCTTTTTCATAAAATTGTTTTTATTGAACACAACATATTAAACAAACTTATCGTCAATGGATTTTTAAATCATACATTATATGGAATATCACATCATCATATATAGCATCTCTCTGAAGTTTGAATGTGATTTCCGGTAGTTTTAGAGTTGCTAATTACGGGAAAAATAATAAAAAAATCTAACGCATCATATTTTTTTATATATTGCAAAATTTTTTTTGGCCAAAATTACCCTCTGCGTTCGATAATAGATAAAGAAAAATAATCTAACGGCTTAAATATTATGAAATGTTTTCTCTTAGTATATTCTGCTTCATAATTTGCTAATTGCTACCTTATTAACTGATTGGTAAATGATTAATGCGTGATTTACACGCCAGAAAAGCTCTATTCGGAATAACACCACTAATTGGTGATTAAATATGTATTACAATCTTTTGTCACTTTTATTTATTAGATAAGAGTTAATGAGGCTAAAAAATAAAAAAAACATGTAAATACTTGAACCGATTTTAAAGTATATCAGTTACACTGTGCAATTTGGTTCCTCGAGAAAAAGTGTTACTGCCTCCTTTGCATATAAAACTGGGCATGATGAAACAGTTTGCTTAGGCAAAAGAAGGAGAAGATTTCAAATACCTAAAAAACATTTTAGTATCGTTATCAGTTGCTAGAAGGTTAGCTTCAAGAAGCAAAATTGAAAGAAGTTATTTTTGTCAGCCCCGATGTAAAAAAATTGATAAAGGAAACAGAATTTGATAGCAAACTCAGTGAAACCGAATTACAAGCATGGACTACTATTAAGGAAGTGGTTAAGATCTTTCTAGGGAACAACAAGAGTCCTGATTATAAAAAAAATGTGGTTACAACCATAGAAAATTTTGGTAAAATGGGATGTTCATTGAGTATTAAGCTTCACCTCCTGAATTCGCAAATTGACTACTTTCCGGAAAATCTAGGAGCTGTTAATGTAGAACAACGTGAAAGATATCATCAAGACTTGAAATAAATAGAACGTAGATATCAAGGAAAATGAAATAGATGCATGTTTGCGGACTATTGTTGGTTGCTGAAGCGAGACAATCCGAACTATGATTTAAAAAAAATATCTGAATAGAAGCTTCGAGCAGAAAAGGGCAAGATACTACTGAGATTTTCGTTATGTAAATATGGTATATATTACCTATGTATATCAATTGTTTTTAACTGATACATATAAGTATTTTTTAAATATACAATTTTTACTATATGAGGTGTCTTTTTGTCTATTTATCATAGTCCCTTGTCTGCATAATCTGAACGTGTTGGAGAAAAACTGATTACATATTCGTAACTAGCGCCCCAAAATACCCCAAAATCAGTCATCAAATCTTATAGAGGAAAAAAGGTCAAATTTGCAGGCCTGGCTAGCCGTATTTCAAACTAAATTATTGTTTTGAATAAACAATTAATGTCCTTTATATTTTTGTAACGACCTGATTCTGCTCGGTCTTTTGCGAGGAAATAAGGATTATTTCGAGCTTTAATTTTTTTGAGTTTATTTTGTTTTATTTAGTTATAAAACAAACACGTTTTTATAATTCTTTTCATTTATTTTAACTTTTAGATCTTTGGTTTTTTTTTTAATTATAAATTCTTCTTTGCATTTAAAATTCCTTTACTTATGTTTTCAACATTTAGGTCCTTCGAGTTCGTCTTTTTTGACTATTGCAAATTTGTGATTGTGTATGCAATTCTTATTCTATAGTTACAAATTAGTGAGTTGTGTTGTTTGTTAAAATTATTTATTATTACGACATTTTCACAAAACACAACATTGTTATTAAATGCAGCATAAAATAGTTCCTTTTTTTAAATGCGTAATTTAGAAAAAGAAACTACGAGGAAAGAATCCCACGTGTAAGAATTTGTACTAGCGGGGATTATTTCCATTCTCTTTCTCTCCATTCTAGTCCCCGCTGATTTGGGTAACAAATTTCAAAATGTTTGCGTTACAAGTTTTTATTTTCCTTACGTAATAATAATTAAGAGGCCGATATTATAATTGTGAAAGCGTTTTTTGTTTAATCATCTAGTCTGAATAATTTTGATTGCCCGGTCATGGATCCGTACTAAATTTTAAAAACAAACAGAACGTTTCACAGAGCTGTGATAAGATATTTTCACTTCGTCAGAAAATAGTAACTTGTATAATATTGACAATTAAATGAAACTACGTGGTGTAGTATTATTTCTACTTTCTTTAAATTCTTTACCATGACCTTGGTATCATTGTATTACATCTTCAGGAGGGATATTAGCAAATATTGGTCCTAGGTCGTGGTAAAGAACTTAAAGAAAGTAGACATAATACTACATCACATAGTTTCATTTAATTGTGAATAATGTATTTCTACAAAATTAACGCCAAATATATTCAACAGTGAATAATATTTCTAATAAAAAATATATTGTTTCTTAAGGAATGATAAAAGATTTTGGTGAACAGTGGGAGAGCGCGTTTGTTACTTTTTCATCCAATCTCCATTTTAATATCAGTATTATTTAATAATCAATGTTATTTAATATTCAATATTATTTAAATTAACGGAAGGGGGTATATGGATGTCATTAAACGTTTCAAAGTGCTCTTTTCATTTCAGAATTGTAGATGAAAATCTTAATTCTAGGAAATATAATAATGGTTTTGCAACTGCATAAAACTGTGCTTATATCTGACTGACGACTATAGTCAACAACTATAAAAAGGACAAAAATTAACGAACAAAAACTATAAAAAACATAGCTTATATGCAAGTTAAGCCACGGGTTTGTAATATAAAATTATTAATATTATGTTATTAAGTCCCGTGACGACACGTGTACAGGGTTGGCAGCATCCCTTATAAGTTTACTGTAGCTGTATCCCACGCTATATCGGGTATATTTTAAATTATTTCAACATCAAAGTAACATGTGGCGTGATTGGTGATTTTACCCTTGAACGTTTTTAGGTTATTACGTTCTGGAGAAACGATATTCTACGTTATCATCTGATTAAGGATCTAATTATTTAATGTTGTTCCACGAATAATTCTAATCATGTGTCTCGGTCACAATTTCCTTATAAATTGGTTTCGTTTTGCCCGTGCCACATCTTAGATATATATTTTTGTAAATGTTTGAAAAAAAAATTTGAAATTCTTAGAAAATTTGTACATGTATATATCTTTATTTACGCACTCACATTTGCAACGACGAATGTATGCACCTATACGCCCATTTTTGTGCTCACAATATTATACATTAAAATAATTAATTGCCTTTGAAATTTAGATTTTGATTTTGACAATTAAGATGCATCTTTTATTCTAGTTGTTACTAAAATAAGAGTTTGAACATTTTATAACCATGTTATTTACTATAGTATAATGTGTTTTATCACCAGAATATCCTAATATGTGTATTTAGACTCAATTATTTAGATGTTTGATATGTCAAAACAAAATAAGACAAAAATGTACAGAAATAACTAAAAATTTGAAATTGAACTAAGCCTCATAATCAAACTTTTGTTATAATTAAATCGATAAATGTTTAAATTATAAAAATTATCTGTAATTACTGAATTCAGATTCTGTGATTTCAAAGTTATATTACAAATATGAAGTTTATTTAAATAAGTATTTAAAAAAATAATGAATTTACTTCTTTCAGCTATATATTATTGAGAGAAAAAGTATAAGAAAGGACCAGGATACGTGGTAGATTAAATATTAACGTACATACAAAATACTGGTTTAAAATGATAATAAAAATGTAGTATTAATTAAAGATAAGGGCTATGCTGAAGAAGGCGAATTTTACAATGAACGGACTAAAAATTGCTATAGATATTATTACAGAATAAACGCAACTAAACGTGATAGATGAAAAAATAAAATATATTTAAATATATGGAGAATTAATAAAAATATCATTGAGAAGATGAGAAAAAGAATTTCGAAAATATTGACTTTATTATACACTGGTTTTTCCCTGCGACTTCACTTATATATATTTATAAGGTTTTTAGTAATGTGGCCAAAATTTTTCCAGTGATGAAGTTTCACTTACCAAAGTATTTAATTTCTAAGCTAAAGTGCTTGCCTTGAGGTCCATCCTTGGGGGTTAATAATTTATTTATGTTTGTAAGGAAATATTTAAAGAGAAAAAAGTTAGCTCAGTTTTATTGTAATCCTCAAACAATATTTCAATTCCTATTCCAATAAGTTTCTTAGTATCTTCGCACTGTTATAACAAACAAAAAAACAAATTGACACCTAGAAAAATAAATATAATATAATAGAAAGTGAGGGGCTTCTAGCTTCTACTCAAAAGTTTCTAAAAATATTAAATATAAATATTAAGCAAAACCAAATAACCAGCAGATCAACATCAAGGCATCAATATTTCAGAAAAATTAAATGCGACTTAAATACTCAGCGATTTGTGACTTATTTTTGTACTTTTACTCAACCAATAGAAAAATTTCAAAGCGTAAGTGATATTCATTGTAACCTTTACCTGTAATGACTTTGATTTTTACTTTTATCTCAACAAACCAATTTAAATTTTATAAATGTGGGGGAGCGTTCGTAAAGAAACGTAGAAAATACTTTCTAATTTTTAATATTTTTTAAATATTTAGAAACATTAATCATTACTTACAAACAAGTTTAATATCATTCCTTAATAGTGTTACTGCCTAACATTCTAAAATATGTGAAAATAATAAAATCCGTGGAAAAATTTTAATTAAAAATTTTAATTCAAATTTTACATACAAATTTATATAAAGTATTTACAATTCTTATCCTTCCTCGAATTTATATGACAAAATTTCACAAAATACTGATTTTCCTTACATTGTTCACATTTAAACACTTATGCAATTGATATTATTCAATTGAATAATGTTTTTATTATTTAGATATCTCTGAATGATTATATAAAAATATTCGAATATTGGAATAACGTTTTATCAATGTTAATGGATATACTAATGTTGTTTCATAAAAATGCGTTTGTTTATTTTATTATGTGGTAATGAAGTAAAACGGTTAAATTTTGACTAGAACAATACAACTGTATCGCATATCTGCTTTAGTATTGACATTGCTTTTTATTAGTTAACTTAGTTGTTCCTCTCAACATTTTCTTGGCGGTCTTTTCCATATTATCTTCATTAATTTGTAATTTTTAAAATTTCATTCCCTCTTATCTAAATATTGAATTTAACAATCTCATTTACTTGTGTTCCAAAGTGACATCTTACCACCTTAAGCGGGGCATTCACTAGACGGATATGCCCGCGGGCAGTTCGTCCGGGTATATCTGTTGTCGCAATACACTACACGGACTCATCAGTTTGTATTTGACCGGCTACACGATAAGTTGTGTTGTGCGTACACATTAAAATGACAACGAAACGAAGAAAAATCGCAATAGTTGATGGTGCTGCTAATACTGTTCGATGAAAAGAAAAAGAAAAGAATTTGATGAAAACAATGGTTATAAAAGGAAATAAGTATGGCTATGTCAATTTATTTAAAGAATTAGAAATTGATGAACCAGGAGACCCGTACAATTATTTGCCCAGGGATAAAGAATTGTTTGAATTTTTATTACAATTAATAGAGCCTAAAATTACCAGACAAAATACTAAAATGAGTCAGTCAGTGACTGCAAAAGAGCGATTACTTGCTACACTGAGATATTTAGCTACAGGAAGAACATATGAAGGCATGACATTTACTTATGCTATATCACCTCAGCTGCTAGGGAAAATTATACCGGAGATATACAAGAATTGTTTAAGACATTAAAATGCTTTTTCAATAATGCTAAAAATATATAAAATTAACAACATCAAATCAACTAATGTTTATCATTACAAATGAACTTAACGATAATTTGTTCTAATTTATTCAGTTATTTTAGTTATTTATTATCGTTGAATTTTATGTATTTATTTATATTGTAAAGATTATTTATTGTAACATTTTTGATGATGTTTACATCCAAAAGAGACCCTTGCTCAGATAATTTTTCTTGGGTTACATATGGTTGGCGATCTCCTGGATATAACGAAATAATACTTGGTGACTTCCACTGCATAGAAGTTGATTGGTAGTTAACACATTCTGGGTACGATTATGACGTTACATTTCGGGGTATTAAACCCCGAAATGTAACTTGAATGCTTGAATTGACATTTAAAAGGCCCATTCTATCTTTAGATAGAATTTCTGAGATCATTTTGTAGCAATCATGCATTGTAACTTGGCCATCTCTTTGAGGTTGTGAGCAACGCTGTCCCCAAATACTTGTTCTTTAAAGCGTTGCTGCAGTTCGTTGCTAGCGAAGTCTAATAAAGTTGATTTTTTTGTGATAGGTAAATAGTAAATAGTTTTTATTTATTTTTTTCAGTAGACACACATTGGGGCGATGGCACATCTGACAAAGTACTTGGACTGGGAGGCTCAGTTATCTGCAAATAAAAATTATATCTTTATAAGTAAATGCTTTTTTGTTATAGTTTCCGTCGACTTTCCGCCGAGAGTTCGAAGAATTTTCTAAATTGTCGAACCAAATAGATTGCCCACATAACTTGGCTGTCGAATTTCAGGAGAAACTGATCATCAGTACCGAGAGAGGTTTGGCTTCGGTTCGTCAAGGACCACCCAAGAAGAACCCCTGGCGGAGCAGTACCCTCCAGGCCCTGTGACGGTACTATAGAAGAAAGAGACGTAACTACCAGCGCGCTAAGAACCACGGAATGAACGGGAAATTTGTCGAGACGTGTTAGTAGGCACCCGATGTAACTATACTAGAAAGTTAAGAGGGCCAGGCGCTCCCATTTTCGTAACTTTGTCACCCGTGTAGGAAATTCGGATCCCTGGGGTGCCGTATACAGTAGTGTACGGAGCCCCTTGAAACCCTTTGTTTTTAGCGCCCTTAGGAGGACCGATGGGAGTAACACAAGGTATATTCACGAGATCCTCCAGTATATTTTGAAATCACTTTTCCCTGATTATGACTCTGATCATGATACCATCGAACAGAGAAACATCAGGTCTGCAGCGAGCGTAGTCCCATTCAGCAGCTCTGATCCGAAACTGAAACCGACTCGAAAAAGGCTCCAGGCATTAATAGAATCGACAACAGGATCGTTAAAGCTGTATGGAAATTCGCGGTCATACCGAAAAGTAATGGGCATTCGCCTAGCAATCCTAAGTTCTACAGACCCATTACGCTCCTTCCGGCCTTCGGGAAGTTGCTCGAGCGTGTACTGGCAGCGCGTCTATTGGCGCAATTGTCTCATTCGCCGGGATCGTAGAATCATTTCTGGCTCGGATTGTTCACATCGGACGCGATTTTTAAGGCATTGTCTTGGGTTGCCGAATAGTTATGGATTATTTTTGTTCTGCCGGATAATTATGGATTATTTTTGCGATCGGGTGGTCTTTTTGCAGGATGGAGACACATTTGTTCAGAAAACGGTGACCAGGGGCTGCCCGCAGGGTTTGGTACTCGGACCGATTCTGTGGAACGTCATGTTCAATGGCATCCTTGCAATCCGCCTTCAGGGATGCTGGCCCATCGCTTATGCGGATGGGCCAGCTCTGCTGATGGCGGATAATCTGCTGTTGGTCGGAGGAGCGAGCCGTAGAGAGTCAGAGAATCGGTCTGCCGACTCCCTCGCCAGACTATATGACTGGGGCACTAAGGATAAACTTAGCTTTGCTCCCCAAAAGTCCGAAGCTGTCCTTTTTAAGGGCAGACTGGCGAGGGAGCCGTCTGTGGTTTTGGCTGGCGCTAAGCTCGGTGTGCGGGATCAGGTAACCTGCTTGGGCGTTGAGGACAACGCGCGACGGAGCTTTTTGCCAGAGAGCTCGGGTGGCCTTTAATGCCATGACCTGGCTTGCCGGTGCCGGCTGGGGGCTGAACATCGCGACTTTCAAACTAATGTATACGGCATTATACCTAGGTATATTGGCCTCTTCGCAGTCGATTTGGGCTCCGTGGTGCGTTGGGGTACAGCAAGTTAGACGGGTGGTGCTGAGATCGCAGCGTGCGCCGCTGTTGGCGCTGACCAAGGCTTATAGAACCTGTTCAACGGATGACTCGCCTGTTTTGGTGGGTCTCCTTCCTGCTAACTTCACGGTCGCGGAACGCGTCGCAAACCTCACCTTGGCACGAGGTAAGAGTTTCGATGCGGATCCGTTGCATTTTGAGTCTTTGGCTGAAGAATCTCTTTTTTATAGAAAGAGGTCGATTTTGTTGTTGTTCGAAAGGATCGTTGTTGCCCACTGGCGGTCTAGATGGTCCTCCCTCGATTCCAAGGGGGAAACGACCAGGTTGTTCTTCCCCTACGTCTTCGCGCGGTTGATTGAGAACTGGCTCACCTCCGACTATTATACATCTCAGTTTATTACGGGGCATGACGCATTCCGCGCCAGCTTGTTTAGATTTGCTCTTTGAGAAAACCCAGCATGTATCTGCGGATTTGAGATGCAGGACATGCAGTCATGTTTTGTTCCACTGCAATGAGCACGACGATGCTCGTAGAATTTGTTTGAGCATACGCCTTAATTGTAGAGTAGAATCACGCGGTAACTTAGAACGTGGTATCTTTAGTTACCGAGACTTGGTTGAGAATGGACCGAACTTTGAGTCATTTAGAACGTTTGCTAAAAGCATTTTAGAAAAAATGAAGGTACCATTGATTCATTGAAGAGGGACAGATTCTAACCCTATTGGGTGGAAGTGCTGTGATTGTAGATACGGGACACTATTAGGGGACTTTCGAAGATCCCCTTTCTGTATTTCGTTACGGGCCCTGGAGGGGCCCCAAGACGACCCGGGTGGAAATAGTGGGAATAGTTTCCGTCGACTACTAAGGATTGAATTCGATGAATAAACCACAAAAAATTACTCCAGGAGAATGGCGATAGGAGCAATTTCACCTGTTAGATGGGTTGTTGAACAGAGAGGACGCAATTATGACGAGAGAACTAAAATTGTTAGAAAAATGTATACAGAGTATTATAATTCCGAAGGTCAAGTAGCATTTCAAAATCACTTCCTATAGTTGCATACATTATCAAACAAATGTAGTCTAATCAAGTAAAATATTGTTTTATTAAAAAACTTATACACATAGTATCTACCTACCAAAGGTCTCATCTACCCATAAGTTATAAAATATAAATGTTAATATATACTTCTACTACCAATGATTCATATGTCAAAGAATTAGGCGGTGAGCTTATAGAAGACGTTCCAGCGCGAGCTTCCTTTTGATCTGAAGTGAATTGGAGTGGATTGAAATACCACAAAGTAGGCACGTACACATCATCTGTTGATGAACCCGTTCCAGTTGACTAGCGTGCTTTACGTAGATCATGTTACATACATGGAGTTCCATAGAGACTTAATTTTTCTAACAGCTAAATCTTCTTGGGGATATATTTCCATACATTTTGTAATTAAATTTTGGTAGGTAGCATTGCCCAATTCAGTGTTCATAAACTCCTTGCTCTTTTTCTTCTATAAACATGGATATGTTTTATATTCAGCTAAAAATTCTTTCCAGAATATTTTTTTTTCGTTAAAACTCATTTTATTTTTCTTAAGTCTTCACGGTTCCTAAAATAATAAGAATAGGACGTCCGCACTGGTTGGTGTCACTGTTGGGTCTGTGAGCAGACAGCCTGCGGTGAGCATTCACGTACAGACATGTGTGTGCTTGCGCAGATAAATGAGATTGCACGGACGTGCAACAGGCAAGTCTGCCAGATCGACTGGGACGTTCCTATACTAACAGATATTACACAGATGTCTAGTAGCAAGGTCCGGCGAGCATGTCTTGCCGTCCAGTAAATGTCCCGCTTAAGCATTGGGTTTAGGCCTCGTTTCATTATTTTCAGAAATTCTGTCTTCTGAATTTTTATTATTGAATTATGTATCGTTTTTTTTTATTTATATAAATAATATGTAGATATCTTTAGTCTTTTATTTTATTTGGTGTCATGAATAAAATAACTTACGAAGATCTTAATTATACTTTTTCGATATTTAGTAGAGAGAAATTAAATCCTATAATAACGGAGTTTCATAAATCTTTGCATTGTTAACATCATTGAAAATTTAGTTCATAATTATTTTAACTGTATCTCTTAATAAGAATTCCGTGATAAAACCACGTCCTGTGGCTAAGTTTCATTATAAGGAAATTATATTTATACTTGTTTCTATTTATAATACAAAAACTTGTCTTTGGAATAAAAAATAAAAATTATACTATGATCGTAATAAAAAAGATTCCGATTCCGATTCAGTGAAAACAGGAGTAGTGGTTAGGAAGATAAATAATCCTAAAACTACATATAAAAACGTGTCAAGTGAGAATCGGACTCACGCACAAAGTGTTCGTAGCACCAAACCATACTAAACTTATAATTCTGTATTTTTCAAGACACTGCAAAAAACAACTCTGCGGTGGCAGAGTTGCGAAAAAATGCGCTTATAGAGGTTTTAACCTAACCTTAAGATCTTGTTTTTCGGTTTAAAATTATTCAAAAACAAATAATTTTCATGGAAAGTGATATCAGGTTTGAAAAAATTATAATATTAAAGAAATTATGTTCCTTAAATTTATTCATAGGAAGTTAGAAATTTTTTCGTACATTTATGATTTAGGCGATCTTTTATTTTTCAGGCGATCTTATACTTTATATATATACTAGCTGACCCGACGGACTTCGTACCGCCTCTGAGTGAATAAATTTTTTTAACTTATTAGCTGAATTAAATTCAGTTTTTTATTATGTTAAAATGAATATTCAAAATGATTTAAGTTCAATAAATGTTCAAATAAAAATGAAAACTACTTTAATTAAATTAAAATAGCATTAAGACCACGACATTGTAGTCATCACTTGGCATGCTGCGATCTAACGCAGTTATGAACAACCGAACCAATGTATGATATTCATGAAGTAGTTGCTGCAAATCCTTAAGAACTTCTCTTTTTATTGCCGAGATAAAAAAATATTTAATAAATATATATTAATCATACAAATTTTCAATGGAAAAAAAATCAGTCAATCCGTTCTCGATATATCTCAAAAAAGCCGTTCCTAACAAAATGCATGGCAAAATTAATTTTCTTCATAAATTTTTTTTTCATCAATTTTTCCAATGCTTTAGTACTTATTATCCTATTCCCGTCAAAGACAAATCCAAAAACACAAAAATTAAAAAAAAAATCCAGCCGTTCTTGAGTTATAAACGGTGTAACTAACATATATATGTGCATATATATATATATATATATATATATATATATATATATATATATAAATTTATATATATATATATATATATATATATATATATATTTATATTTATATAATCATAATATCCATATACCCCTTCTCGATCGGGCAGGGATTCTTTATATTCGACCCTGTTTGCTGATTATTATACATATTACTAATAAACTCGACTGCAAGAAATTGTCTTGCTAAGGGACTTTCTATTAATTCACAAAATATTCCATAAAGTCACTTATAATCTGTTTTGCCACTCTTTGCCCTTATGAGTACTTTGTAGTGGTTCAAATGTCAATTCTCTTGTTGTGAATCCCAAAGTTGTAGTACCCTTTTCAAAATTTCACCTATCGAAATACTATGGAGGAGCATATGAAATAAGCCAATGAAGAAATCAAATAACTGTGCAAAGTACAAGTTGCTATTACGACTAACTCAATAATTTCAGATCCATGTTTATGTACGTTCTATAAAATCTGAACCTCTCCGCCAGTATCCTAAACGCGTTTTATGCGACGTACTCGTGATATCCGATAATTATATACCTTCTTCATTGTGCTCTCCGATTCACTTTGTTTAAATGGTTTCATCATGTTCTTTTCTCTTAAAGGAAGCTTGCCGTCGGCAATGAATTTATATGGCAGTATTCGTAAAGTATTATGCCATTTTTCTTCTGTAGGAGTATTTAATAGATAACAACACATCTATTGTTTCATAAAATTTTGTATTCAATAAAATTCTTCAATTCTATGTTCTTCTATTTATTCAAAAATAAAATAACCAGAATCTGTATTTTGCATCAACGTTTGCCATTAGTAGCATATTATGTTTATATTTATTGTTGTAATAAAATAAACAAAATAACACATAAACAATGAAGGAAATTCCATCTACGTAGAAGTTTCCTTGCTATTTTTTTCCTTTTCTGTACTGTTTGTGGAAACTGGGAAAAATACATATGTATATTTGAGAACATAAAATAGGTTCTGTTCCGCAGGAGAAGTCAACTACAATATGCCGATATTGTGGTCGAATTACAGTCTCTACAGCTACCCCGCAATATTAAATATTATATTGAACGAGACTCATCAACTCCAGATCGCCAGCCAAGACCATTGAAGAGTACATTATTCAAACATGTAATCAAATCTGTTGATAAACATATAAAAAGATCTGAAAGATCTGAAAAGAAAAAAATTATTATGAAATTTTTAGTTAAAACGAGAGAAAATATTTCTTGCCAAAAATGTGATCATGCTATGTAAGATCATGCTATCGTATTACTTTTTACACTCAGCCACACACTCAAACTCTATATTTCTTTTGAGCTAACCAAATTAGCTTTTAAGAACATGCTCGAGTACTCTACAAAGCTTTAGATATGTCACCAATGCAGGCTTATGCCATCATGAGCCTGGTGAAAATGATAATACATTTACTTCTTGTTTAAGTTGTTTCAGTGGTGAATGAAAATAGATTTCTAATATAAATATAACATTGTTTAAGGTTTAATTAAAAAATAATTTGATGATTAAAACTAGTGTTTCATATATGCTAATGCTTATTATGTACCTAATTACCTTTTGTGTTACGTCACAATTAGAATGTAATCATTGTTAGATAAGTTACACTAATATTACATCATAAAAATATATATACATAGTTGATTTACATATAGTAAGGTAAAATAGCATTGGTAATTGGTGACCATATGGAAATTATAAATATATAGAGAATATAGATGATACTCATCTTTAAGTACCCTTTCGGCAAAACCTCGTAGAAAGCATCACAAGTTTTAAGAAAGATTTGTCTGACAAGCTGGGGTGATATTATTGTAGAGTATTTCATACATCCGTGTAAACAACTTGTAGTTAAAATTTCAATTTAGCAATCTTTCGTGAGGATCTATTGTTTCTGTCATTACAGTCTTATTTTCTTTTATTAGTGGAGTAACTAAAGCCAGAAGATGTAAGTACCCGGTCATCCTTAAATATTTATGCCAATCTTTGGGAGTTAACCTCAACTTATTCATTAAGTTTTTGTGGTAATATAATATACACTTTTTCAGAGTCAGTACTTACGTCACATAATACATGACTTGTTTATGCCTGTAAACAAGTCCAAAAATGCAAGTCCGTGATCATTTTGCTATACCCACAGGCATAACGGTGTAACCAAGCCACGAGGGATAGCACGCGCCATAATTTTGTATTACCATGAGCCAAGAAAAATAAAAGTAGCGTTATTTACTTTGAAATAAAATATAAAACATGTTAATATTTAATGAGACATCAATATAATATAAAAAGGAGACAAAGTTTTTCTAGGAATAAATCCTGTACTGAGACGAAAGGGCAATAATATACGTAAAGTTATTATTTCACGAAATTGTTTTGCCTCGTTTTCTCAGAAAGAAACAAATTCTCGGTAATTTGTAATATCACGTTTAGAAATTTCATTTTCACATCTTTCATGTTTCTTTTCACGTTTTTGTATACAGCTTTTGTATAATCAGTAATATTTCGTTATTTGTTTATACCAGAAGTCATAAGTGAAATAATCTCAATCTATGAATCTGACTGAAATTAACGACTTTTACTTATATTAGTGAGTTCTAAAAAATAAAACCTATATTGCAATTGCATTAAAAACTCGGCACCATCAAGGTGAATATATTTTATTTTAATATGGAATTTATTGATTCACTTTATTTGAATTCCATATATTAATTTAATTAAAATTAATAAAAAATATCTATTTTTCAATATCGCTTAGTGCATAATTTTCCCCCCTTCCCTTCCTTACTTCACTTATTCCTGCCACGTCTATTTGTGTATTGATTCGGACGCTTCTGTGTTATTTATTTATTTACATATTTTAATTCACACAATGCACATATATACATATATATATATATATATATATATATATATATATATATATATATATATATATAATACATACATTTGGCCAACTTATTCCTACAAGAGTAATCTATTTCACTCAACATCATTGATTTGATATAAACATTTTGTGATGTGGATGACCGTAAAAGACATAAACGAATAAACACAAGACTTTGGACATAACAAAAATGTCATAACATATAAATAAGCAAAACTAAGCTACATATGAATAAAACAAAACAAAAAAAAATGTTTAATTATAAATCTTGACATGGTTGGAAAGAAGAAAAATGGGGAACAAAATGGAATTAGGAACGGTAAGAGAAAGGGATTTTGAGAGGAAGGTCTTTTTCAGACGATCTTTGAAAACATTTAAGGAGAGCAAGTTCCTGATATCTGGATCTAGTCGACTCCAAAGTCTTATAGCTGAGACTTAGCTGATTTTCAGAGCGTAGCTTTATAGCGTGTGCAGACAAGTACCTAAATCTGCTTCCAAGGTAAGTTGAATAAGTAGCATTATTCAAAATATTCAAGAGAAGTGTAAGAATGTGAAGATTGCATCCATTACATATCTCCGTCTATTTAAGTTGGACTCTGAATTGAGATATGTGATCATATTTTTTTAATTCAAAAATAAAATGGATGTACAAATTTTTTACTAAGAATATTTGACAGAGAAACTTAAATTTGAACATATAGAAAATTTTGAAGATACTTGAGGGAATGCATTCTGCTGAAAATACGACGACTAGTATCATTTACTTGAGGCTGCTAGCTATGATTTTTTTTCATAGCCTAATTTTAAAAAGCAGTTTAGGCTACCAATTATGATAGCTTGAGACTTAATTGGATTGATTAACAGAGCATTATATGAGCAAACTGACCGATTGAAGCAAGGTCTACTTGAGGTTATTGATAACGGATACCAAGAAGTTTACGTCAGTATGGGTATATTTGTAAATCATCAGGGTAAAGATGATAATGACTATGTTTATTCCCAAAAATTTAATTAATGAATATTGAAAAGAGAAGTAAAGAAAGAACCCCTTATTGAGGCATACGAGCTGATAAGTCCCTCTATTCAGAGAATGCATCTGAAGACAGATTGCCGACGCCCATATAGATACGAATTAAACCATTCTAATGCGTGTTGAAATATATATTCATAGATTTTGGACGAATTAATAAAATATCAAAGTCAACGGAATTAAATGCACTGGTGAAGTCAAAAAGTACATGCATTGTGAGCTGAGTGTTATTAATGGATAAATGTGTATCATCTGTAATTTTCACTAATGCTGTTGAGGTGCTATCGCCAGTTATGAAACCAGAGTGAAGTGGATATTTGTAAATGTTAAGATATCGACGGAGTTGAGTATGGACTATGCGCTCAAAGACTTTCGATAAAAGCGGTAATATGAAAATGGGTCAAAACTTTGTATGTACAGGCGACAATATTTTTGGTAAGGGTATTGTATACGCTTTTTTCCATTCAGTATGGAAAGGGGCAGTTTTCAGAGATGTGTTAAATATGTTAATAATAACAGGCGTTACAATATCTGAGATAAGTTTAATAGCTTTAATACGTAGGCCATCGCATACCATACAATTCGTTTTAATTGCCAGAAGATTTATTTTAACTTCCGAATCAGAGGTAGTATAAAGTTCAGTGGTTAGAAGCAAGAGGATGGATATTCTTTAGTGTTTTCGATTCAACTGCTGGGTCAAGTAACACGGGAGGCTTAGCAAAGAAAGACTTCAAAGTATTTAAGGTCAAGACGACAATACGCATCAGTATGAGAATTACCAACTCCTAGAGTGCCAAAGAGCTTCCAAATGTATAAAAAAGAGCATTTGCGTATGAAAATGGAGATGTAATGCTTATTAGATTTTCTACACATTTGTGTACATCAAATTGCCAAGCACTCTGAATGTTTCCCATGTTGAAGGTGAAGGGGTGCATGCTTATCAAACAGCTTGATGATACGGTTGTTGAATTCAACAACTTATCCATCAACCGTTTTGATGGCTAAAATACTATCACAATAAATGCTCAGTATCTTGATATCCTCAAGCAAACAAGGCAAGTCAATGTTGTTAAAGCAACAAAAATTGGAAATTTTAGGAGATAACTCAAGACTATACGATTAATAGTAAATTAGGTCATAGTATGGTAACCCAGGAGTAGGAAGTTGGCCGTAGAGACATAAACTTTTAGGGGAGGATATCATGGATAGAAGAGAATGATAATTCACCTGGAGGAAGGCAGCAAAGAATGGAAGAATGATGAGGATTCTAGCGTTTACAATGTCCCTAAGCTGTACACTTCTTATACCACTTTTACGCAGACAGGTGTTGAACTTACTTATAATCATCGTATGGGAATATAATGGTATACGACTGTCAAAAATATTCTTAAAGTCAACGAAATACGAAATATCTGAAGGTGAGTACACAACTCCTAAGAGTAATTTCATTCCAGTTAAAGTAATTTCAATAAATAAATATTCCATTGTAGACAAACAGTCGGCCGGAGATTTTACAATGATTTTAAAAGGAAGATTATCTCGAAGACAGATAGCAACCCTATTGCCACTCCCACTATGGTGATTATTATGTATTAATATGAAAACTGAAAGCAACTAAATGTTAGATTGGAGTGAAGGTTTAAGTCAAGTTTCGCTAATAAAAGGTGAAAGAATGGCTTAAGGTCATCTAAAATGAAAGAGACAGGAGGGAAGCAAGAATCGTTAAGAGAGGAGTGGGAATGAAAGAAATAAATGGAAGATTTGGAAGACATGTCAATATTTAACAAGGATAAAATTAACAAAAATATACAATACAAATGAAACAAAAAAAAATAAAATTAAATAAATACAAATTTACAAAAGTGCAATTATCAAAATAAATAATCCAACAATATATATATATATATATATATATATATATATATATATATATAACAAGAAGACAACAATGCACACGAAACCATAGATCATATTTAACAAACATATACATAGTCCTCAATAGCCTACAAACCTTATGTGCGTCTATGCACAAATCACAAAATATCAGAAAGTAAATAAGACGAGTACTTTAATCAATGTAACTGAAGTATATCAATAAAATTAGTATTTCTGCGTTAAGTAGATAACAACGTTATAGAAATGTTAAATATGGCCCGCATGAATAATAACATTCATAACAAATATATCAAACTAGTACTTTCTATATAAATCAATTATATTATTTGACGACTCGGAAGTCGAATCGGAGTCTTGCACTACGTATTTGCAGCAAAAAGATGGTAGCACGAATCCAGGTTGACTTCACCTATTATGAAATAGCCGAGTTTGTCAACGATGACGCTAAGAGCGGCTGATGTCAGAGTGACAGTAGCTTCTTCCTTCACGCCGTGGATAAGGGTGGTATTTCGATGTTCCTTTGCCTCCAGATCCTGTACACGGTGTTCCAAATCATTGCATAAAGTTAAAAGCGACTTCATCATATCCTAAATTTGATCGAGGTAATGCTTGAATTGTTCAGTGAAAAGAGCCTCGACTGAGGATTAGTGAATACTTGTTACTGATAATAGGTTATCAAGCTTCTTTTGAAACTTCTTTTGAAAACGACGTTATATATTGCAATTAGTCGCATCAGTTCTGTTTCCATAGCAATATATTTAAAAGACTTGAGTGTTCTTCAAATTTATTTGAGCAAGTGACAGTTGTCAACAGAGTGGTCCGTTTTTATTTTATTTTGTTTAGAACAATTTTCATTTAAAATAGAGCTTAATTTATTACTTTTACTAATAAAAAAAACACTATAGGATTACTACTTGTATGAAATATTCTAAATTAAAAGTTCCAATTATTTTATTATTTAAAAAGAAAGAGCGAGCAAAAATTTCCATCTGTCGGTTACAATCTCCCCACAATATTACATGGTGATAAACGGTGATACGAAAAGTTTTGAAACTTTTGGAATAATACCCAAATGATTTTATTTTCAAATAGAAGTAATATGCATGTTAAGACTTCAGTATACACTTCGCTACGTATAAAAGTTGAACATATATTTGTTTTATTGTACATTTATTAAAAGTTTAAACAATTAAAAATATATAGTTCATTTCTATGGAATTTTTTACAAATATTTATACAATTTTTCACTGTATACACGAATTGACATATATTTCGCAGGCGTAACAAAAGTAATTTAATTTCCTATTATATAAATTTGGCGAAATATTTTTGTATTGATCCATATAATAAATGTTCTTATCCTGATTTTTGTCGGCTTTTTGGTGTAGGTAGTCAAAATATTAGGTTCTTGGGTTTTCACATAACTTAGCTATTCCTTTTTATAAATTTTAACCATACATAATCGGTCCCAAACTAAAAAAACTCTATTGCTATAACATACTAATAGGCAGAGAAAAAGGATAAAAGAAAAAGGACAATGTTGCTATTTTATTTACAGAACCGAAAATACTACCATAGTTCTTCAAGTTTACGATTTATGAAACTTTGTTCATCCATTTCCTTTTACACGCGTTAGTACAATTCAAGTTAAATTTATTCCAGTTCTCAGTACACGAAGATCGTAATTTAGGTATTTGTAGGCTGAAAACATTTACCTACTTTCTAAATTCAAAGTAATTTATTTAATAAGAATTTTAAAAAATGACAATTTATAATATTCCAAAGTAACAAAAACAACCAATGCGAAAAAATATATATTTGAAATAAAATAAAGTAATCTTAAAACACTTTTTATAGTAATTCACTATATTAAGTAAATATTATAAAACAATTTTAATATTGAGAATTTGCTCTCAAAACTTAGCAAAATTCATAAATATTGCGGCAGGTATTGTTTTCATATGTATGAATGTACATCTAACGAAAGATGGATATATTATTATGAATCTGAAGTAAAGGAATGATCCGCAGAATGGATGTCTCTTGAAAATAACTATAAAATATCTATGATAAGAGTAAACAATGCAGTAGTTAATTATTTTTGAACTCCTGTAACACATTGAAAGATCAGATAAAAGGCTTAAATGTTTTCAACACACAAAAAGTTTATAGATTGTGGTATCCAGAATAATATCTTTTTAGAACTAATTTTAATTTTTGAAAATTTAAACACTTCCAATGTCACGCGCAATTATCTCATATATTTCAACACTTTAGTGCAAATTTTGAGTAAATAATATACTTTTTCTTGCTTCAAACATTTTCATACATTTTATAAATTACAAATTTATCTTCAAATTTGAATATATTTTTTATGTTAATTGAGGAAGAACATTTTGCATATTAAAATGTGTAAATTATATTAATCAATTGCCTATGGAATTCTAAAAAGAAGTTAAATATGTGTCGAACCACACCCCAAAGCAGGAAACTGTCTGTACTTGTCAGTCGACAGAAATTTACCTACAACTTTTTACTGAATTTAACCGATTTAAACGTATTACTTATCAATCTAACAATATATTGTTGTTGGGGTTTTTTCCTTTAGGGGCACATACGGGCAACCGAAATGACATTCATTATTGCACCCTCTCATCCAAAAATTTAATTTCGCCCTGTTTGCAAAAGCCCTCTTTCATTAAAATTTCGCAATAAATTGTTTAAAGCTAGCCTCTGACGGACTTAGAAAGTTTACCTCCCTTACGAATGACTATAAGATAAATATTGTATTAAAAGAAAAATAAATTCAATGCTCATAGTCTCATAGTCTCGATGTGAAGATCGGAGTACCAATTCGAGTTTCAATTCAAACTTTGAATTAAAAATGATTGTTTAATAATGGCATTTGAAAATTTATCATCATGCTTCTTTAATTTATTATTAGAATATTAGATTAAGATATTTGGAATCGGTACCAGGTTAAATGAAGCGATCATCTTTGTATGTGGGTGTGCAGGTATGTAAGACACACGAGTGGTATCGGCTTGGCACCGACGCCAAAAGTCTCAGTCATTGGCAGTTTTTTGATAAGGTGCTTAAGTATTTCAATTACGATTACATAATGCAGAATTGATCTTTTTTATTGTTATGCTCACTGCCATATATAGTAAATACGGAAAGTCTATTATTTTCTCAATAGTTATTTTCGGAACTCACGGTAATAATTTATTCGGAACTCTATTGTAAAGTGTAATTTAGTAATGGAATGAGATTGATTTTCTAAGTTATTTTTAAATTATTAACTGTCATAATATAGGATATATTTTTCAACTCTAAGACATTTTTTGATATAGTGCTTATGCCATCAACAAAGAGATATATTTTTTTCACTTTAAAGTATCCTGAAATTATATTTTAGCTAATAGCCATAAATGAACAAATATTTCACATAGTCAGGCATCACACCAAAAAGTACACTCGCTAAGAATTTCTCATATCTATTCGACCTTCTTTCACATTATAAAAATTGCAATAATCTGAGCGTAAAATTTAAAAATAACCAGGATATAAGAGGAAATGGCATTTATTATTAAAGTTAAAAAATCAAAGTAAAATATATAAGACCTTTTTTGATTTTTTTTAAATATATGAGTCAATTTGAGGGTATAAAAAATCTTTACATTATTAGTATTTACACCTATTGTATATTAAAGAGCTAGTAAATGTGCTTACACGAACTGGTAATTTAAAGATAAAGATATTTATTCATAAAATGAGGAAGGCGTCAATTTTAAAAGTAATATGCTCCGCAGTGCAAAAGTAACATATTTCTGTTGTAAATTTCAAGCTTACTGAACGAGTGAACAATATTAAGTTGGTTAATAGCTATTAAACCCGTTACTACTTTCCAGCAGTTTCAAGAATTATCTAAATTTCCGAAAATCTCTCATATGGTATATAACAAGCGTGGTGTTTGATCTTTTTTTGGTTATCTAATGAGTCTCCTCGAGTAAAAAACAAATAAAAAAAGGAAATTACAGAAATTAATTCTACTATGTCACGAATTCCGTTAAATCACGCTAAGCAATATTCAATGTACATAACGAAAAATGAAAGTGTACTATTCTGGCATAGGTCCCATCTCTCGTATTATATTTTGATTTCTACAATAACCGTTATTAAAGGCGACCTCATATATTAAATGAAAAAATAGTAGGTACTTTCCTCATACTGCATTAAAAACAATTTCATGGTTTTGAAAAGAAGGGAAAATATGCTGTTAGACTCACAAATGAGTATACCCTCATGAATTAAAATGGCAGATGTATTAGTTGCCAATCAAGTAACTATACAATCGTGATCGTAATTCAAGGTGTGGTGGAAATAGAATAACACAAAATATGAAACCGACGAACGTAATAAAATGAAAGCTAAAAAACTGACACTCGACTACTGAAAAAACTAATTGAAAAGCACAAAAAAAGCAAACATTCCTCTCAATAATATTCACAGTCTGAATTTTTCTTTAAATTAAGGAAAATTTGCGTTGTAAAAACGGTTTAATTAATTTCTCTTCAAAAAATAATATATATGTATACGTATGTGTATAAATATATATATATATATATATATATATGTATATATATATATATATATATATATATACGAACAATTTCAGTTAACGTGCATTATATGCCATAGAACACTGTCTGGATCGAAACCAATCGAGAGATATATTTTTTGTTGAAATAGCTTTAATAATTCAGTCTGTGCGGGAGAACAAACTTACACCCATATATATATACATACATACGTATCCTGTGAAATTCATAACCCTTCCTTTATGACAGTCGGGTAAAAAGAAATAGAATATATCTTGTCCAAGTATTGTCGTACAATACTTTGATATCGATTAGTCTAACCGAATTGGCAGAAAAAATTCCAAATTTTGGTTACTGAAAAATGGTGATGGTTTAACTACATATATGATACAAAATGATGATCAACTTATGGAGATTAAACAACAGTGTGCAACAAAATGATGATCAACTTATGAAGATTAAAAAGCCATATTGGCATCGATGGAAATAGGTCTTTGTTTCCGGAAAATCAAGGTAGGACGGCTAAATAATAATGAAATTGACTACGTCAATAAATTTTGAAATTGCCAATATGTACTTTAACTAAAAAGGACAGCACAACGTTACCTATAAAAATGGAAATGGTGGAATATAATTAAGGTATTTCCTCATAGATAAACAAAATTAAAACCAGTTAAATATTGCAAAGTTATTCGCAGTGAAATTCATTTGAAATTACGCGGCATGGACTTCCGCTGACATCTCTCAAATCAAATCACTTATTAACGTAAAACGAGTAAAAAATTGTGATTGTAAAATAGCAAAATATAATGGAAGAGAAGAGGAATCATTTTAGAAGAGACATACATGATTATTTCTGGGAAAATTCTTCTCATGTTGGCCCTCCTTCTTCTGCTGCCGTCAACCTAAAATACTTAACCCCCCCCTCGACAATCCATGCAAGCGAACAGATTTAAATACCTACACTGTACGTACGAGTATGTACTAGCCTATCTGTATCCGTGTATGTGTCTACTTAAATAAAGTAAAGAAAATTAGTAAAAAGGTAAAGAAAATTAACAGTTAATACTTATCAGTCTTTCCAACCAAGAACGTCGATCGAATGATTGTCTCGATAGACGCTGGCGCAGTAACCTTGTACTGTTGCGCACCTCTCCTATTTCTAAAAATATAATAGTGTTTCATAGAAAACGATTAAATAACATTTATAACCTAACAGGTAACGTACAATAAACGACTTTGTAGTTACGTGTACTTGTACGTGAAATAAACGACTTTGTAGTTATTTTCTGTGTATCTACAAATAAAATTCAGTAATACTTTGTATTAAAAATTAGATATCTGGCTTATTATTAATATCTACCAACAACGAAAGTTTATAAAAAAATAAATAAGTACTTCCTCCAATATGATTGCGACAATAAGAACAGTTATTTATTATATATTTGCACCATGTTTAATTTATATAACGGTTTTCTTATCACATTTATCCAGTTGTAGTTTAAAAACAATGTATAAAACTAACTTTGGCGGTGGTCTAAGTAAATATTGCATCGTAGTGTGAGGAATGTGGTTTCTTCTACATGTACTTGAAATGTCTGTGATGTACTGAAACGTCTCACCTAAATCAGTGAATTATAACATGTTTTTTTTCATTTGTCAGTTTGTGGGTTTATTTAAACTGTTGATAAAAAAACTAGCTAAGTGCATATGGAGAAAGGCATGAAATGAGGACCCTTGATTATCTATATCTTTTAATTTTAATTCATATTCAAATAAAACATTGATACTAGGTAGTTTATATAGAAATAGTTAGTAAGTTGCAAGATACACTAACGATGAGATTACATTCAAATCTCATGTGGCTTAAGAACCTTTAATCATTATATTTAGCTTCGTTAATTATAATACACGGAAATATCCAAAATGAGCAGAAAATATGAAATTAGTATCGGTTACTAATCATATCATTTAATTCTTACAATGAATTTTAGAATATTTATTTGTTTCTCTTTTACGATAACCTGCATTATGATAAATAATTTATCTGCTGATTGAGTTGATATTATTACCCAATCATAAAAACGACCCTGAATAAAGTACTATTTAACATATTCATTCTTAAATCTCATTTTTAGGTAAAGTTTAAACTATAAAAGAGAAAACCCGATGACCAACAAAGAAGAAGTATATTTTTCAGTGATTAAATATAACTATATACGTATCAAGAAAGCCAAACCAAATTAAATTCAATTTGCTTTCCCAATTCTAAAATTATTTATATACAATAGTAACGAAGAAAAACCAGTGTTTTGTACCAAAATCTACACTGGGATTTTATCAGCTTTCAATTTTAACCTCTTGGGGTCTGTATACGTTCATGAAAAACCTATATATTTTAATGCTATATGTTATACGCTACTATGGGAATGGTCTTATAAAGGTTTATTAAAGTTCTAAACACTACAATATTCCAAAGAAAAACATATTCAATTACACTTATACGTAACAACTGAGAGTTATATTTTCTGTAATATTTCCAAATATCTGTGTTACCAAAACAGACACAATGTTTTAACCGCATTGTAACTCGCAACGATTACAAAGCTATGACCCTGGAAGCTAGACGACATTCTGACGTGCTAAAAAATATTCAATTCATAATTCATTGCACGGAGTGGCAATACTTTCTGAGCCGTATTCAGTTTCCGTAAGCGCCCAAGAAAGTGATTTTATAATCTAAATCGTTCATGTCGAGGGAATAACAAATTATTGCGTTATCTAAATGGTATTGCCTTATTACGTGTATTTTTAGTTTTCCTGTCTGTTCATAACGTTATTATATTACTTATTCAATCACCGATAACGTATACCTGGGAAGTCGTTTATAGGGTAAAATTTCTTGTGTAAGAGTGCCAAGAGAAGATCTTGGGCGTATTAAAACTGTACTGGAAGAAGTCGAAAATTATATTTTTACAATTATGAAAACAATTAGTTGGGGTACGGGTATTCTCATCCAATCGTTCATACGATGGTAGTTTTATATGCATTGAGCAGTACTATCTTTATTATATTAGTATCGGTCAGGATTCACTGACTACTAATCGTGAAAGTGAAAACAATTTTGTGACAAAATGTTGAGAAGTGATGCCGAGAATTCCAAATTTTTGGAATTATTTGTTAGAAGTATCCTTTTAGATACATATAATAACCATTTATTGTTAATAGCGAACCCTGAAATTGGTCTTGAGTTCAATTTTCAGCCCAATTTGCTGTCAACCTGTAGGAAAGTATCACGGGCAGACAATTGATAGAGCTATTTAAACCACTGGCGAGATTGAACGGTGGGCCAAAATTCCAATCTTGGATGATATTAATTTGAGAAAAAGGGGGTAAATTAGTTTCCAAAATGAGAGAACACAAGGTTCTAAAGCAAAAATTGTCAAAATCCATCTTAGTCAACAATTTCCACACAGATGGATTGGACACAAAGGATCGATAGCATGGACTTCAAGGTCTGTGGATTTGAATCGGATTAAATTTTTTATTTGGGGCCGATACAAAGGACAATATACCATACCATAAAGTATAAAATTAGTTACAAAAATTAGGAAGAAAGTCGAACAAAGCAAAACAAAGAATCCGAGAAATGCTGTATCCGTATCGCTGTTGCCGCGAGAGGTCATCGTTTTGAATTTTTTTAAAAATTGAAACAATAAATATTCTTTTATGTTGTTCCAGTCAGTGACATGGAAAAAGAGTAAAATTGTTTGATATATGACATAGATTTTAATAACATTTTAAAAATTAGTAATTACCTCAAAAGTTATAAAAACGAAAGTAAACAATCTCTCAACTAAACGGACATAAATTGTAATCTCTGGTTTTTTAATGCAATGATTCTCCTTTCTGGAGTGCTAATAACACCCACAAGAATTTATTTCAAATGTCGAATAATTATTACATAAAAATTAAAATTGACATTGTTCGCTTTCTTCACTTTACATATGTTTTTCTATATAAAGCAATTGGATTATCCTAATGACCTTTTTATGGTTAATTCTACAAAACAAAAGAGTATTTGTAAGGGTTACTAATTTATTTTCACATGGGGGTATTATTTTTAGGTGGAAGGTTATAAAAGGTGGAAAGAATTTTTACTTGAGTAAAATTTTTAAAATTTTTTTTTGTCAGTGTCCTTTTATTTCCAATAAGAAAATGTTCATTTAATAAGATATGAACAGACAATTATGATGTAAGTATTGAAGTCGTATCCTTGTTATGTTGGATTAATCACAAGGTGTACGAACTTTGACAGCGCGGAGCACTTCAAGTACCGGGGTTCAATTCTCAGCCACTACTCGAGCGTGTCTGTACGTCTGTTCTGGTTGGTTGTAAGACTTTGGTCTATTAGCAATAAATTCGCCATATGTGTCCTTTGTATACATTAAAGTATATATCTATATTTAAAAATTTAATCAGAATACTGGAATTTTAGGCAAAACTCTTAGTTATATTTTCAATTAATATTCTCTGTAACTTTATTAGAAATAAAAAAAAATATATCGCTTGAGTCTTTGTATTCAATTTCCTACGACTTAAGTGATAAATAAAATATAGCAAAATATTGACAAATACTCTACTCGTCTCGACTATCAGAAAAATATAAAATGACGTTATTTTTATAATGCTGATTTTGCGATTCACCATTTAAATTTTTTGAGACCAAATATTACAAAAATATTTTAACAATACATATTAAGCAATCTTAGCCAGATAAGAAATGGAGTACTTTAAAACTGCGAAGGAGTGCAGAAAGCTAAAATTTATATACAAAATGTCTTCAAACATTTAAATTTTAAAATCTAAAATTTATTTGACAGATGAGTGATCCACCATTTCAATCCCGGTCATCAGCCAGATCATTTCCAAATTATCCTACTTGATATTATTATAGTTTAATATAATATTATTATCATTAATATTAACAATAATGATTATTTCTTAATTATGAAAATTAAATTTAATTATTTTAAACTTTAAACTAATAGTCAGTAATATTAATTCGAGTATAAACACGGTCTGGCAAATGATTGATTTACAATGGAAAACCAGAAAAAAAATAAAATGGTGGACCACTAATCTGCCAAAAAGCTTATAAGCACTATTTCTGTTGCGAATATTTACAAGAAATAAATAAAAAGAAGTTTTTTCATTCGATGGGCCATTATTAAATTTTAATTACTAAAAACTATCATGAATATTATATCATCAGGCATTATATGCATCTAAATATATGTTTAGTGAGCAACCTCACATTGTTAATTTTTGTTGCATCGTGAGTGTGCATGCGCGCATCGAAAACGTCACTATCATCTTTTTTCATAACGCGCCTAAAGAATTATAATTAAAATACGTCTATATATTAATACGTGAAGAGAATACTTTGTATCCCTTTTTAAGCATATTGTGCGCATGGGAATGCAAAATTTGGCACAATTATAGTTTATACGGAGAAGGTGTGCAGAAAGATAAAATTTATATATAATATTTGTTATAAATACATTGGATTATATGTTAGAAATATATTGAAAGATTCGTTGTTCATGTTCAATAATAAATTATTGTTTTCATTTATACTCTCAATATCAAATACATAAACGCCGCACAGAGCAGAGATTGTCGTCAAAGAATTTTAAAGTGTCAGATTGACTGCATGATTTTCAAGCTGTAATTTTTTTGTGATTTCAAATGTTCCTTTCTCAATAGTATGTGGAGTGTATGTCAAGGTAAAAAACGTTTATTTTGTATTTTGTATAATAGATATCTTTGTTTTGTATATTAGTAAAATACACCTGTTGCGAAAGAAAAATTTTGTAGCAGCACTCTGAATTGATCTAGTAGCCCTTACCTATTAGTGTTTTTAACAAAGTGAGTCGGTATATTACGGTTGAATTTCGACTGCTAGGGGATCACTAATTTATATAAATATATAAATAATACGTAGCTAAATATTCAAAACAATCTATGTTAGCAGACTTTTCGATGTACATATTTACTTCCTAAACATGATGTGTATTAGCTATAAATGTTTGTATTTCCCAGTGGGTTTGAATTTATTTTGGCATATTTTCTGTGCATGATTTTGACGATTTTTTACTTTGTTGTTTGAATTACGATATTTACTTGATTGATGACTTTATCGTGTGTGTCATAAGTTAGTTAACTGGATTAATACAATTTTATCCGTATTACTTCTTCAAATTACCAATTATTTGATTATTCCAAGGTTATCAGGGAGGCATTCGATAAACTTCTGAAAAGAAATATATTTTCTCGATGTTTTAATTGATAAATCGCAGTGATAAAATAAAGAACAGTACAAAAATAAGTAAGATAAGACCTCTGATTACAAACAAATATCTTATTTCTAAGCTGAATTCAATGTTAAGCGGAATTAATTTTTGCTGCTTGATCGTAATATGTTTAATCTGCAATTGTTAATATTTCTTAGTATATTTTTAAGTAATTTAACTTACGAATGTGTGCTGGAAAATGATACTGTTAAGCATCAAATTTTACAATATCATGAGAAGTTTAAATTTAAAAAGGAATTTTATATTAGGCAGGGGATTAACGAAGAGTTGTGTGAATTACAGCATAATTTAACAGAAAATACAATTACATGTATGTTTATAACTTGCTTTTCTATACAGTCTTCAGTATTCTTTCAATTTTAATATGTGGAAATTAACGGTTTTAAAATGTAATAATTTATCGAATTTCTAATTCAGTTTTCGATGCGACAGCAAAGATTCCGTCTGGAATATTAGTTGGCAACATGAACCACTTCGGTCAGTATAAACAGTGTATTTCTTCTGAAGAAACTGTGGTTGGAGTCTATATAAGGGGGAAGTACTGCATGATGATTATACGTCTTCATGTGGAAGAAAATGAAGTTTTGACAGCTGATATGTGAGTGCACTTTTTTTAATATTAACGTAGAGTTTTATTAAAATGTACCAGGAATTATTGAAATAATATTTTAGTAAAACTACTCAAAGTGATATATTTATTTCATAGTACGAGTATGTAGTTTTCAACAAATGTATTAATATCAATTTAAAAAAGTATTAAAAACGAACAGATTAACTGTTACAAAATCTTTTTAAAGTTGAGTTAAATGTTGTGAATATGTCCGTCAATAATTCAATAATAATCAACGGTCGTTAACGCCATGAACCCGAGAAGAAAAACCCGCCTGTGAAAAAAATGATAGCAAGAACCAGAAAGTTTTAATCTTAAAACATAACGCTATGCTTACTGTCTGAATAATGTAGATCTTAAATGACGTAACCAAAATAATTTGTATCGAATTTTTAATAATAATTTATTTAATAATAATACATCTATTATTACCTGGAAATATAAAAAAATATTATGAATTAAATTTCTTTCTTTCCTCATATTACATGTAAGTTAATTTTTTTCCTGCTATTGGACATCTTATTGATTGCGATGTTAATATTATTTATTTTATTTTGAAGGCATTGAAAAAAAATTGTGATGCAAAACATGAAAGGAAACCTAAAAAATCGGTAAATATTTTCATTTGATCAATTTGGTGTCCGTAACTATTGTTTGCCTTAATAAATTGAATTTTAAATAATATAATTATCATACTTTTTAAATAATCACTAAATATGATATCACTTAGCGGAAAATAAAACACTAGCAATGTGAACAAAAAGGCTTACAAAAAGGCTTAACGTAAGAATAAAAACTACGTAAAACGTAAATTTTTTCACGGAAAACGTTTTTATTTTTACTTCGTTTCCTTAAAAATCGTAATTAGGAATTGATACAATCATATTGGGATAATTTTCATTTTAATATTACAATATTACGTGAGTTTGTCAAAATTTGTGGCACCTTAATGATCAATGATGGAGAATAAAATAAAAAATCTTCTAATAAAATAAAAAATCTAAAATATGAGCGCACAGCACGTTTTCAGGATAACACCCGTAATTCAAAATTCTATTTAAAAGTTAAAAAAATATATATTGTGATTTTAACTTGGCATTGTAGAAAGTAAATTCCTATTTATACTTCGACATTATTCGACTTCAATGAACTTTTTTCTATACATCGTTTAGTGATATAAATTTTAAATTGATGCTTTTAAAATTACTGAATAACAATTAAATATGTACTAAAGAAGATATGAAAATGTGCAAGAACCGAAAGCTGCACGTTATATTTCCCTAAAACATTTTCGTCTGAATTGATGATAGTTTTAACGCACTCTCGATCACGTGAGATAAAAAAATGGGGTGTGGCTGTGTCATGGACACGGCCGTGTGTTGTACGTGAATACGTCTATGTCTGCATGAATGGCAGTCTCGGTGATACTAGAGGTGCACTGATCGGATCTAATGCGGGCAACTCGTGTTGCTTTGGTGGATACAAAAAACCGTTCGAACGCGACCAAGTGTGCACTTTGTCCAAGTCTAGTGATTTACACGTACAGCACAGTTTAAAATCCGATTCTGGCTCTTGAGGGAAACTATGTTTAAGCAGCGGTAAGTGTTTGTCGGTTGTTAGCTTCAATGAGCGTAGAAACCATAGTCGATCACACACATCACACTTATGTCCGAGTGTATTGTTGACAAACCTCGTAGTGAAACGTGCACTAGCTGCGGCCCAATGTGTCTTCATAATCGACGGTCGAACACAATCTATGCCTATACAGTCCGTTGTCCATGTAGAAGCGATTTCATCATCCACTCGCATAATTTCAATCGCTCCAGCTGCAGATATACTGGCACCGTCGTTGATCCGCTCGGCCGCATTCATTCTATTACGTTCCCGGCACTGCTTGACTCGATCATATGGTGTGTTATTATTATCATTTGATTGTTCTTAAGAAGCCCTTCCAACCGTATAGGATCTTTGTATTTGGTTTTGGCGTTTTGATCCGTTTAGGCCGACATTATATATTTTTGATAATATTTTTTTATTCTAACACTGTCACTACTGTAAACTTATGTTTTATATACAATCGATAGATTCTGACGACACCTGACGATTAAAACTTAAACGAACATCGTAGTTTTCCGAATCAAAAGTTATACTAATTGCAAATCTCGATACACAGCAAAATAACCTCAAAATGGCGGCGCATCCCCCTCCACCGCACCCGATGCGTCACTGTTCTCACTTATTATATTGAATTCTTTGATCCTTTAGCTATCCAGTGGCATAATTTAATTTTTGATGTAGAGGATAGATTTGAAACTGTATCCCCCGATTTTGTTATCATTACGTTTTTTTGGATTGCCCCCGTGTGGTAGTAAATTTAAAGACGTCTTCACGTCAAAAAAAAACAAAAAACACTTTCCGTGTTTTATAAACTATTATATTATAGTATTGATGTAATAGTTCATTATCACGAGAAGAACATAATAAAATCTTGAATCTTAAAGACCACATTAAATCAATAACATTCTATGATCTCATACAACTGTATGCAGATAATGTTTTTTCGTAGTCTAATTAATTTCGTATTTTTAATATTAATTTAATATTATATTAATATTATACGTAGTAAAAATTAAATTGTAATATATTCACTAAAATCACTATTTATGTTTTGCTTACAGAACACGTGTCGGAACGGGCGGAATGTCAATGTCCGGATTGTTTGGGACATGCGTTCCCAACGCTTGTCCTGCACCTGACATAAATATTACTTTTCAACCAGGCATGAAAATATGGGGTGAAGAAATGTACTGCAGAGAGTATAATGATAAACCATTCGCAGTGCAGGATATCATAGCAATGTAAGGATCATTAAATATTTAATTACACGTATAATGGCAATAACTTCAAAACCCGTGACGAAGCAAAGGTTACAAGATTAGGTCGTTTCCCGCCATCGCCTTTTTAATTAGCATGATAATTTTTTATACCTGCAAGGATATTTGGTAAATAAATCGCATATAGTCTCAGCAGAATTAATCTTACTTCCATCAAATCTTTAGCTGAAATAATTTTTTTTTATTTTATCATGCATGACGAAAAATGATTTTTGCAACGAAATTTGACATTAATCTTCTTAAAATATGCTTATTTACATAACATATAATACCTATGTGTGCAAACGTGGTTTAAAATTACATAAGTATATTATAAAAAAATACAGTTATATTTATAATTAGCTGCTCTCTTATATTCATTAATGTATTCAATTTATTTGGGAATAAAATTATATTCCAATTTATGATAGTATGACTACATTGACAAAGATAAAAAATTTTAAGAACCAAAAGCATTACTAAATACCCAAGCTGTAATAATCAAACGATTTTCATGCGCATTTTTCAGAGTGAGAGGAAGCCCAATAAATATTAAATTGGACTGACATTAGTGAACAATGGTTTTAGTTACGGTTGAAATTATTTTTTTTCTATTTTAGAAATAACGCAGGTAAGTTATAAAAAAAGGTTTGGCATTTATTTTAGTTACGGGGAAAAACGAAGTGCATTAGATGAAATTTAATGTCACGCTTATAGTTCAGGTTAACCCAAAGTTCTTTTATTATCAACAAAAGTAGACTCTAGTTATGTTGCGACGTGTACGAGACTAGAAGGATTGTTATTTTCTACATTGATTATCGATAAATCTTAAAGGTGTATTTATAGTCATTTCTTGGAAATACATTGCGATACTCTGTTATCTAAGCGCGTGGCAGCATGCATATCTTCGACAATCGTGCGCACATCGTGTGATAATTTCAATAACCATTTTGCCCCTCTTTTGATGCTCTTCTAAATGAATACCTATTTGATGTACTGAGTTAGAACTTTGCGTATGAAAAAAGATGAATGTCACACTGTATTTAAAAATTAATAAATACCTCGTTTAATTATAAAACTAACTAACTTACACACCATTAACACTTTTACTTACTTTCAGTTGAGTTAGAAAATTGAAATTTGGTATGCAGCTAATATTCTGTATAGACAAAAAAGACGGAATAAGTAATTGGTCGAAGATGAGTGAACTTCTTCGACAATTCTGGCAGTGCTGTTAATAAAAAATATTTTTTTTAATTTGCTCGATTAAATATCAACTTCGAATAAAGTTCATCCAGATTTATATATATAATCGTATATTAGACCTATGTTAAATTACACTTATATCTATTTAGCACGATTCACAATCATAACTAATAAACACTACAGTTTATCTTGCGATTCACATATTTACCCAAAACTTATCTTTCTTTGTACACAAATACGAGTACATTTCAATTCAAATGTAATAAAAATCATAATATGGGCAAATATTTTTTCAAAATAATACTATGCACTTAGTTATTTTGAATCAACACTATTTGACAAAATTGGCAAGCTTTTGTTTCTACAATTTTTTTTATTAGGAGTAAAAAATTTGCCAATGTCAAATATAAACATTTAGGTTTATCTTGCGAACCAACATTTTATTTTAATTCCTTGCAAATAAACTGTTTTTAACTAATGTTTTTTTTTATTTCAACTCTTTCACGTATTGATTTGAAAAGAACTTGCCCCAATTTTCAAAACTATGCCTTTGATGGCTTACCACGAGGACCATTTTGACAATTTAAAAAGATAAATATCGAAGAAAATAGATATTAAAAATAATTGATAATCAAAATTGTTGGAAACAGCATATGTGAACAATTATAAATAAGCCAAGGATGTGTCAAAATAAAAGTCCGGAATAAACAAGTTTTCTAATCGTCTATCACATAACGATAAAAATGTATTTATACAAAGTGCACGCATTTATTAAGTCGCATACAAATTTAAAATATTATTAACCTGTATATTCAAATCTCAACTTTCGCATAAACACAAAGGGTCTTGCTCTCGTCATATTGACATGCTCCGAGAAGGAGGGAATAGACTTTTTAAACATTCATATTTTTTTCATAAGCACTACAATTATCATACTTACATAAAAAATATTTACCCGTCCTAATATTACTTACATTTTTCACTGTTGCGTACGTTTCATTTCATTTAATAATGTAACTTATTAGCATAATATATTAATAAACTATTCTTAAAACCTATTATTATCATGTTGATTGTGAAAGTAGTTAGTAACTTTAAATATCATTTTAGTACAAGTAGAAATTTAGTTCAATTATTTTTTTTCAAAACAAGCTTTATAGAATTTCACTTGCGTGAATTACCATGGAAAAAATTATTACAAATATTGTAAATACGACGGCTTAAAACCCATTAAATGAAAAGTAAAAGACAAGCTATCCACTTTCAATCATAATACATTTTATTCCATTGATTACAATTTCCATCAGAGTTGGGAGGTTTATGTAATAGCTGGTTTAGAATTACTTATCGCACCCAAACCAGATATCTTTTTATATTAAGTTTCCATAGCAGTTTTGGGTCGTGCAATAGAACGTCATGGATATGATGACGTATGGCTAAATAAAAAGTCCCACGACTATTATGAAAATCTAATTAAAACTGTGTTTTAACTTTTGTAATTTTTTTGTTTTTTTATTTGTACCCCTTTGGAAAAAGAATTACTTTCTTCGGTTTTTCTCTATAACGGTCTTAAAAAAAATTATGGCAAAGCTGATGCGATATCATGGAATTGTTAAACATAAATAAATATGATTTCACCAATTTCGGTCTAATTCATCCAGCGATGTTTACAGTGGAGCATATATTTCATTTCCTTCGATAGCGACTCGCTACCTCGCTAATATAGAACGAATATAATCATAGATTTTATTTCTTTTTGTAAAAAAGAAAAAGTAGAAGTCCATCGTTGAAAACTTCTTTTTCCGAATATAATGTTAGTCAATATGTTAGTATACATGTGTGACAACCTTAAAATAGTTAATTTTCTCCTAGAGCTTTACTTATTATACAAATACTGTTTCAATAAAAAAATAAGGCATACTTTAAAAAGTTATTTTCAAATAATTGGAAAAATGTTTCAACATTATTAATAATTTTAAACAAAATCGTATTAATGGAATATTGATATTAAGCCACGTCATAAATTACCGCACAGGTAGTACGTTGTTCCTAATTCTACCCAATTATTTTTGTTTGATTAACTTTAACCAAATGATGAACTATTGAATGTAAATAAGTTTAACTTCAAAATACCTACCTGTATATTTATATCGAGGTGAGGTAAACGTTGACGGCAAATCAATATAATACTTTCTGCAAGTCAAAAATTAATAATATTTCGTTAATTATGCTCAATTAATTTCAGATTAAATAATTTTGTAACGATTAAATAAAATCATTTTAGATGAAGGGAATTAAAAAATAGCCACATCTTGACCTGATAGTGCTGTTTCTTTCATTCATCAAAAATAATTTTTAAAATTTCAGAACAGCAATCAATGTGACGTATATTGCATTCAATTTTCGAATAAATGAATTACATTTTCGACATTACGATTCGAATAAATGTATTACATACATGAATAATAAATAAATTTTCATAAGAAAATGCATTTCTTTTATAAATTTTTAATATCGATATAATCAGGAGTATCGCTGGTAATCTGATATTGGCCAAGCTTGATATATCTTATCTAAATTGAAACAAATACCCGAACTTAAATATTAAATTACGACAGATATTGTTTTTTTTCAATACAGTTGATAATTTTTAAGTAACAGATAAGTAATAAGCCTCAAATGTAAAACAATATCAAGACAATACGGAGAGTATTGTCTTGATATTTAATCACTTAAGCAAGTTTGATTTAATCGACAAATTAGTTTGCCATCTAATCGATATAAAGTCCAAAGGGCTAAATTTGTGTGATTCATGTTTTCATTTCATATTATTATCATATTGAAATTTGTGTGATTCATGTTTTCATTTCATATTATTATCACATTATTTTCATATTGAATTTTAATGCAATAAATGATAATTTTAAAATTGGCGATCTTAACGTTTTAAACATTTATAAAAAAAAATTAAGAGTCCAATGATGTAATAAAACACTTTTTCTAATTTATTATTTCTCTCCGAGTATAAATTGAAACATTGAGTTACAAGAGTCCAAAACACATTTTTATATTATTTCCAGAAATTTATGTATTTCATATATTATTCCTAGTGATATTTTTGAAAATGTTATATAGATTTCCTTCTCCTACTATCTCCAAAACTGCCAGAGTCAAAATTATGAGAAAACAGCTTTAGTAATACTTATGTATTAGCTCGCGATTCGCAGGATTACCTTGTAGATAGTCGAGACCGACGGCAATCAATTTTATATTTGTAAGTCTGTAAACTTTGACCATTATTTTGAAGGCCTAAGAAAGAACGCAAAAGTTGTTCAAAATTGGCCTCTTTTCAGCGCAAAATCAGACTAATATCTGCCCAAATTAGCCAACTTCAAATAGAAATGTTAAGTTAAATAAAGGTATCCAAGAATTATTTGACTACCAAGTTTGAAAACGATTCCTCAATAATTGTGGGGATATTGACGGAGGATTTTTTTTCACCTATTCACATATACGCACATGTGTATATATATATATATATATATATATACATTTATATATATATATATATATACATTTATATATATATATATATATACATTTATATATATATATATATATATATATATATATATATATATATAAACGTATACAATATATTCTTGCGTCCTTGGTTCAACCTGAACTTGTAAACAGAGGAATTTCTGCGCAATCAATACAAAGCAAAAAAGGATTGTATTTAGATTTTTCAACCTTTGACCCGTGTTAATTAAACCTTTGTCGAGATTATATAATAAAATTCCATGAAATTGCATTGCAGCACAGTCTCTTACTGGGGTTACAAAATACACTATTGTTGGAAGAACAACTTGCAAAAATCTAAAAATTTCTTTTACGGTATGTAATTCCAAAAAATTGTGTTCAAATTTTTTTTAAAAGAAAACTTGTAGAAATTTACAATAAAGGGGTCATACAAAATAACTTTGAAAACAACTAACCTACCTAATGCTATGTAACCCGGAAAATTAAAAAAAAATGGCTATATGGCAATTATTTAAAAATCAAAGTTTTCGGTAAATTATCAAAAAGTAAATTATAAAAGTTTCGGTAAATTATAAAAAAATATTTATGACTCGGCTATGACAGACGGACTGGCAGATACGTAAAGGTTCTATGTAGCTTCCATTTTCTAATTTGAGGTGTAGAACCTTAAGAATCGATCAAATTAAATTCGAGGAGTGCGCTGGTCCGTTGATTGTATCATCACAATCAATCACAAAATGCGTTCGTCTAATGTGAATCTGGTCGGATACAAGGAAGCTAACTTTTCTTTAAAATAAATTCCTCATTTTTAGATACAGTTGAACTTTCTTTCACAAATAGGTCTACAGTATCTCGTAGAAGAGGAGCGGGGATTTTTCCAACAAATGTTGGTTTTACTATTATTATTTTTTTACTAACTGCAAAGATATTTCGCAAATTACGAATAAACTACTATCGTCATCTAAATTAGAAGCCGAAAAGACTGTACTTGTTGGGACCCGTACTACCATCAAAACTTTATTTCCCAATCATAGTTAAATTAACTGACTAGAATCAGTTAATTTAACTGGAATATTTATCACCAAATTCTGTGACTTTAAGATCCGCGAAGCTATTAAACTTTCTAACTCAATCTCGGGTTTCGATTCCATCACTAACATATTGCTGGAATATAACTTTTTCTTACCTTTTAAAATACTATGATACGTTGAGAAAAAAATGACTAGAAGTCTTACTATTATCAAAGTTCATTGTCAACAATATTGATATTTCGTAGTTAAGCTTCCACAAAAAGTGATAAAACTTCATCCGTACTGACATTTGTTGACGTTGACGCATCCAAACTGTTGAGTAATGTACTAACTGCTGAATAATCAAATTGAGATAATTCTGTTAACTATCCTCGTTTCGATCTTTTGCTAATATCACTAAAATCCTTCCTTGGTAGACCGATACCAGAGGAAGATGGATTAGGTTGAGCTAAATCATATTTAGATTTACATTGCATATCAGTTGTTGCTAATTGAATACACTCAATAACACTAAACCAATCACCATACTTTTCAAACATTTTTGATATATTTACAATTCACAAGTTTATAGTATTCGTCGACACTTTTACAAAAATTAAGCACTCGTTTATCGAAAGGAGTAATGTCTATATTCTCTACATTATAAGTTTTCTAACAGCACTGATGAAATACGTTCGACTTTTCTTTAGTACATCCTTTTACTGAATCTCGTAACTCAAAGAAATACATCCTATTAAAGGAGCACTTCAGTGAATTATCTGAAAAGAAATATATACGGTTTAATTAACATAAAAAAATATTTTGGAGGTGCTACGAAAAATGTATGCTATGAATTAATATAATGAGCTGTAACATCCACGGGCTATGTTGGCTAATATATTTTACGTTAGACTACACTTATATCAATAATTAAAAACATATAGCAATGAGTGTGCATCAGTGCTAAAAATTATAGGACCGAAAGAAATCAAAATTTTCCGTTTTTATCTCAAATTATAATTAATTTTCGTAGTATCATAATATTAGAAATACAAAATGTATAACATTAAAATATATTAAATATTGCAATACATACCTTGATCGTTGATTGTCATGTCATAACACACAAAAATAATAAAACAAATACCGGGAAATGTTATTGTAAAGATGGGTCACTGATAAGCTCGCGGTAAAGGGTAGCAGTAAACAACGCGCAACGCCGCAATTCAGAAGTCAAAATGCATGTGAAAAACAATTATGAGCGGTGGTATTTATATATTTTCTGGTAGTTTGTTTATTGTACTAATTAGTAAGTTAGAAGTGAGAATTTAAGGTATTGATTTTTCGATTTATGATCTAGGAATGAAACCATCGTGTGCTGGTTCGTAAATTTTACCACCACGATCAATGTAGAAAAATATGATTAATTTGTCCCACGTGCGCGTGATGAATATATTATCTGATAAAATTCGCTGTTATCACGTCTTTTAGTAACTTTATAAATTCGCTTTACAGTAATTGCAAATATCTTTCTTCATATAATTCGAGGGCAGTTCCACCGAGAATTCATTTTTCAAATAATGTTGAAAAATGAATTCTCATCTATAGCAGGGGTTTACGATGCACCAAAAATAAGCACTCCATTGTGCTCCGAACAATTTCGAGTTCTCCCTATCTATTAACAAAAGGCACTTCATTCACAAAATTTTGTGCACTTAGCTCTGCATCCACTGAGCACGATAGCGATTCATGCCTTTCCTTTATACTAGATGAAAAATAGAACGTGATATATATGTAAGTATAGTCTGATAAAGAAATTACAGTCAAGAAGTTGCTGCGTCGCCCTTCCTCCATATTAGTAGGCATAGTCACTACAGAGCCGAGTAGCTCCTTGTGTATTGCATGGCACAATACTCGGAAATAAGGCATAATGGGCTTATTTATGCAGCGAATTATAATTCGTGCGAGTTTTGAGCCATGGTAAGTAAAACAGTCTAAGTCGACTGGCAACAATCTCGAGTCCACTAAATAACCAAGTAGTTATTTCTGATAATGCAATTTAAATTAGAAACACAAAAGGAGTCTAGTAATAGAAACCAAAAGTATGAGAATGTGTAAGGTAGCAAATAATGTTCGTAACAATGGCAAAAGGTAATCATCTGAAATGAGTAAAATAACAGTAGTAAAATTAAAATAATTATTGTCTTCCAACACATAAAAGGAGTTGTCTCTTTCTATAAAATAAATGAGCTAAAAATATTATTGATGTCATGTTTTTTATATTATTATTATTATCTTTCTCTTAAATCGCGTTGTGGCTTATTAATATTATTATTTTTTTATGACACTCCCGGCACATGAATATAAATTTATTGTAATTATTTGTCGTTGTATCGATTCCAGGAAGACAAGCCGTGTTGTCAAAAAAAAGACGTTAATTTCAAATAAATATTATCGGTTTCTCATTTCATTTCTCAAATACATAATGTATTTTCTGTTTACTTATTTTGTTTTACTGGCTTTGATCGATGGCTAAAATGGGAAAAAAATCATATTTATTTTTTAATTTTCCAAAGCGCTTTTAAAATATCAATTTTCGAAATATTCGCAAGTAATTTTGTTTTCTACTTGTCCTACCTTATGTACTGTTAATCATAATAGTTTTTATAATAATTTAGATGTAATCTTTATTACCATTTTTTAAACGGAACACCATTTCTTAGAATTACATATTCAAAAAGGAACGTATAAATTTTAGAAATTATTTTTAGACTTCGGTACAAAATAATTTACAAATGCAAAATAATTTGTTTTCGTACCAAACTGTCTTTCCTCCGAAATTTCATGACTATTAGTTGCATTTGATTAACGTGTGTTAAGGTATGACAAATTTAAAATAAAGTTATGACAATTTTAAAAATAATTAAGGTGTTCTAAACAGTGAATTTTGTGTAATTAATTTTACCCTACACTGATTGCTGAGAAGATCCTTTTCTCAAGACTCGGATTAGACTCATTAGGCCAAGTCTCATAAAAACTATTTAGTAAAAAAATTACTGCCCGTTACTTGAAAAAAGATGATTTGAATTAAGAAACACTATTTTCAATTAGTTTAGAAATTTCAGCCCAACAAAATGACTTTGATTAATTTTTCAGCATCGTGTTCTCTGTTCTCGGACTTCTCGTGATTGTGTGTTCATCTTTAGAAATAAGTCGTAAGATTCTATTTTGTAAAGGTAATTATGAATAACTACTTACAATTTGATAGATTCATGTATTTTAACTATTATAGTGGCTTAAAATTATATCTATGAACATGGCCCAATTTTATCAATGGACATTAGATTTAATATAGTTTGAATTGATTTATGTGAATAAAAAAATACTTAGGCTTTATAATATTTACGAATTTACCCTTGCTGATTTCCTCAGATTTTATTTAATATAAGACAATAAACTATCGGACGATGACCTTCTTTGTATATATCCTAGTTTTCCCACCAAGAAATGTACCAATTTGAATGATTTTTATTTTAAAGATGACACTTTAAGGGTAGTCCCATGTAAATATGATGATGAGATTCAGAAATGAACGATGGAATTCCTGAACAAATGGCAGTAAATCAATTATGATTCAAGATATTTACTACGGGTTACTTGGCAAAATAACTACACCGCTTACCAGATCAGGGTCTGATGATAAGTTATGGGGATGAACAATGGAACTTCTTAACGCATATTAGTAAATCAACAGTTATTATCTTACTAGAAGTTGTTATTTTGCAAAATAACTACACCAACGACCGAGTCAGGACCTGATGATGCGTTCTAGAGGAGGTTCAGAATAATGGATCTCCTTAACGGATGGTAGTAAATTAAACGTAATTTAAGATATCATCATCGACCATATCAGAGTCTGATGGTGCGTTCTTGGGATGAATAATGGAACTCCTTATTGGATATTCAGTATATTTATTACTGGTGGTTTCTACTTTGCTAAATTACTTCATGATCCAGATCAGACCAGATCAGAGTTCTGAAGATAAATAATACAACTTCTTAACGGATGGTAGTAAATCGTGGTTCCATAAATTTGCTACTAGTTTGATGTTACTTTAGTTATTACTTTGCAAAATCTGATATGGGATTTCGGATATGGAGAACAGAACTCCTCAACGGCTAACATCTAACCACTGGTGGCTATTACTTTTGCATCATTTTTGTGTATATATATATATATATATATATATATATATATATATATATATATATATATATATATATATATATATATCTACATGACTAACCACAGAACGTTGTTTTGAATATTTCTAATATCCCACAATGCAATATCCCACAATTAGCTTTCGAGTTTTAAGACATTACAATGAACCATAAGTTATTTAAAACATTTAGAAATATTAATTTTAACAATAAAATTCATAACTGATAAAAAATTACTATTTACGAAATCCTATTTTAAATTAAATTATATCATTTATAATATGTTTCTTATTCACAGATACTCCGAAGTTATTAAAATCTTTTTCTCTATATCAAAATATCAACAAACTAACGAGGATTTCAAATACCGTGAATCCTCTAAGTTGTATCAATGGGATTCGAGTGCTATCAATGGCTTGGGTAGTAATTGGTCATACTTATAGCAGTCAAGCGATGATTACTGTTGAGAATCCTCTAGATATGTTAGAGGTAAGACCAAACTACAATATTTGATGAAATATTTCATATCCCTTAGTGGCTTTTAGATTGCTGGCTCTATATATATCAATGACCTTATATATTTTGAATAGTGGGTAATTAATTCTAAATGGTTACCTGATTATTTCTTTATTTCTTGAGGTAAATTTACATAAAAAAAATTGCACATTATGCATAACATTCAAGCAAGAGAATTAAATCCAATCGAGAACCAAATTAAATTTTCTCTAAAATGTTTATATACATTTAAAACATTTTTAATATTTTGTTATCTTTATAACCCCCTTTTATATTTGTAAAATTTTAATTGAATAAATTATTCAGTAATTATCAGAATAATTCTGATAATTAATAAATTCTAAATAAAATAAATTCTGATAAATAACCGGGAAGACTGTAAATAGTCAAAATATTTTCCATGCAAAATTTTTAATTTTTATTGAATCCTAAATGATATTAATACTCAAATATTTTTACCATCTTGTTTTAGTGGATTAGCACATACCATGCTACCTGGATAACAGCTGCTCCACTATCTGTTGACACATTCTTTTATTTAGCAGGATTCCTTTTAACCTGGAGTGTCCTGAAAAAATTTAATACCTCAGGTATCTAACAAGTTTTTAATATGCGGACTGTGCTATATAATTCATCCTTTACATGATAAACCGACAAAGTACACTGTGCCAAGTTGAAAAGAAATAGATGATTCACTTTCACTGAATTAAGAGCCAAAAATCAGAAAATTTGTTTAAAATTAGTGGAATAGTATTGATTTTTCATAGGACTAAGATTAATTTTTTTGCGAATTATTCTATGTAGCATATCGTATAGATTTATTAAACATTTTATCTTTTTTGCGTACAATACAAATTTTATTTTGAGTGGAATTAAGAACGTTTTCTATTTTCAGTGCTTTTTTTGAAATCGGTACCTCTTCTGTATCTAAACAGATACCTCCGGCTAACACCTCTATTGGCAGCTGCCATATTACTGCAAGTATCTTATCTTAATCATGTTAGCGATGGTCCTGACTGGAGAGTTGTCACGGATTCTATGAATAATTGCTTAGAAGGCTGGTGGTCAAATCTATTATACATTCAAAACTATGTCAGACCTACTAATTTCGTAAGTTCAAAAATAAGTTCAAGTTCAATAATAAGTAAGTAAAAAATAAATTAAAAAAATATGTATGTAAAAATTAAAGCTTAAAATTTGCATATATTTAATTTCATGTGGTGACTCTAGTACACTACAAAAACATAATCGGTTGTTAAATTTAGTTTTAGATATGGCTAAAAGCACCATAAATTTATAGTTATCTTCTTGTACAGCCAGTGAGGGTGTTTTGTTATTCGTTTTTTTAATTTCAGATATTGCAGACGTTTTAACTAATATATTAGTTCCTATCATTCATTACCGCATTTATGGCATAAATGGTTAATCATGTATATCAATAATGTGCAGAAATTGAATAATCTTAATGTATAAAAAATAAGATAGTATAAAAAAGTTACAAAAATTAAAATTAATAGAATAATAAGCAATGATCTTTTAATACCGATTGCCAATTGATCTTAACTCTGCGACAGTATTTCTAAATAAACGAGAAAAAAATTTGAAACGTTACAGGAAGTTTGTGTCATTTCTAGACAGAAATTTGTGTCATTGCAGATGAAATGTCGATTTTAGGCAGAAAACCTTTTCATATCCGAATGCTTAGCTCTATTAATAGCAAGAAATATGAATTACGGAAAGGATATCGCTCACACTAAGAACTCATATTTTAAAATGAATTGGAAGTATATCTTTAAATTCATTATTTTAAAGAACGTTATTTCTTAAAATAACTAGAATTAAATTTTAAAAAAGAAAAACTGAAAAACAAAACTCTCGAATGTGTAGTTAAAATTACATTTCTTAATTATTTTTAATAAATAAAATTTAATATTAATTAAATTATTTTTCGTCTGATAAAGGTTAAGTTAATGTTAAAAACAATTAAAGCGTCTAAACTAAGCAAAATGAAAATATACTTTAAATTATTAGATAACTGATATAAACGGTTTCGGCACATAAATAAGACCATACTAAATTTATTTCTTTACCAGAGCTTTGAGATCGCTCTGTTTTATTATAAATACGCGAATTTACTATAAATTAAAAAAAAATAAGCTTTCATTGTAATTTCTAAAACTATCTAATTCTAATATTTCAGTGCTTGCCACACTCGTGGTACTTGGCCATTGATATGCAGCTTTATGTTGTCTCGCCTATCGTGATATTCTTCTTGCTGGGTGGAACAAAACGTGCCGTAGCTGCTCTCACTATAGCAATTTGTACAGCCCTGGGACTGGCTTTGGGATATGCCTTTTATTATAATTTCGGTGTAAGGCTTGCGCTGTAAGTCGGAACTTGATTTCACTTTTCGATTCTTTTGTTATACCAAAATAGCTCTGTCCAATAATGCTAGGGTGGATGTAGAGCAGTTGTGTTACTAATATATTTCATGGAATTGTAGGTTTAGAAATCAACAATCATCTATATACAGAAAGAGATGTGTATACTGAAAGGCTGTTAACAATTTTGTAATTACACCATTGATAAAAATAAATAAAGCTTTCAGTTTAAACTGTTATAGTATCGGTGTTCTTTGTAACATAACGAGTCATGAAAACGTATAGAACTTACTTATAGAACTTCCTCGTTACTTTTAATTTGTTGTTGATATTAATATTGGATAAAGAAATTGAAACTACGCCATGATTATAGGTTTGCCAGCAGATGTATAAATTATTAAATAATTAGCAAAACACAGAGAGAGTTACTTTTCCTACTTTTTCCAAATATATAAGTTTTAATCAAAATAATTTAAAAGAAATCAATTGACCGTTCGTTTTGTTTTTTATTAAAATATCTTATATGACGTAAGTTATGTTACGAATACTTAATACTATGTTTTAATTTTGTTTTGAGTTTATAAACTTAAGTCTTGCAAAAATTTTATTAAATTAAGTGTATAAAAATTAGACAATATTTATTTTAATTCCGAGAAAACAAACCGTTATGTATTATATTGCTTAACAGTTATTATATATTAAAAAAAAATACCACCGTTCAATATGTCTTCAAATAATTTGCTTTTGCAATGGACTTAACAGTTTTCCTATATATATTTTTTGCTGAAACTCTTTCAAGCGTTAGAATATCAAAGAGTTCAAGCAGGGTATAATAAAAATAAAATGACAAAATTGGAGATATATTAGACTATTTTCGTGCGTCCATTAGATTATTTTAGTAGATATTGTATTTACAATTAAACATTTTAATTTTAAGCTTCAAGGGTGTTTATGCTCATTTTATACCACTACGAGTTTATGTAAGTTTAATTATGGATATATAATAAAGATAAAATTTTCATATTTGTTTATTTTCGTCTACAATATATTTACAAACATATATGTAAAAAAGTAACAAAATATATTATATAATAGGAATAAATCATTTAATTTAACATTTTTTTAACGGTTTTTTTATAATTAATTTTTTTAACTTTCAGAGGTGAAAATATTGATGTGTTTACGCAGCGTTTCCATAATAATACCTTACCCAGATCACCTCCCTTCGTTTGGGGAATCCTCGTTGCTTATTTATCGTCAGTATTGAAAAAAAAGGAAGTTAAAATTACTAGCAAGGTAAAACTTTAAATAGTTTTGGAAGTAAAATATTAAAAAAAAACAAAGTAGTTTCTGCGCATTCAGTAAGAATATCAGAAATATTACATTGCAAATTTACTTATATAAAATAAATTAAAACATTATTTGAATTATTTTTTAGATATACAAATGTGCACATTGGATTATAACGGCTGCTTTCTTATTTTTGCCATTTCATGGAACATATTCAACATTGAATTATGAAATGAGTCAGCACACTATTAATTTCTTCAATGCATGGCATAGATCTTCTTGGGTACTCGGAGTAGGAGGAATAATTTTTGCTTGCATGCATGGATTTGGAGGTAGATAGTTCCAATAATAAATAAAAAATACTTGATAACAGTTGAGTGATTAAACGAGGGTGGTTATTAATTTAAATGCTATAAACTCTCTGATTTACATACCATTCGTGAACATTTTATAATACAATCAGGAGCCAACGATAATATCAGTCATTTTTAAAAAAGTTTGCACTCTGTGAGTTTGTTGTGTGATATAAATTATCGCCTGTCTTCTCAAAAAAACTTATATCAATATGAATTACGTTCCAAACTTGAGCTTAGGTATGATTGCAGAAGAATGAAATAAATTTTGTAGTATACGATAGTATACAGCATTTCCGTTTGTATTTCCGCTTTTCAAATAAAGTTCGAAAAATGGGTCTTCAATAATTTTTATTTTACTTGTCCTCATCTCTGGTAAACAAAAATGAAAATTGCCATTCCCTAGATTCCTTCCAAGAAATTATTTTAAACTTCAAAACTTAGTAAAAAAAAATTTCTCATAAAACCCTTCTTAATAAATTATACATTCTTTTAAATACTTCTCTAATCTTTGGTTTTTGACCAAATATTCGTATTACCTAAATTTGAAATCAGTAGCTCAATATGTTTGCAGTCTAGAGACTTCTAAGGACGAAGAACCGTTTTGTCATCGTAATCGAGTTTTGTTTGGATTTTTTGAGTATGCAAACATAATAAGGCTTATTACTTGGTAACGTAAAATGTGTAAATAATAAAAAATTAACCAAAATTTCAAGAAATGAATGTAAAGAAGTGGTATCTAAAATTTATGGGATTTTATAAATGAATCGTAAACCATATAAAAAAGGTTGGTTGAGATATTATAAAAAAAATTATAATGAGTACCAAAGAAAAAAATTACAATGAGTAACAAAAAAATCCTTTTAATTTATTTGACTTGTGAATACGAATTAATTTTTAATTTAAGATGTGTGTAAATCCAAATTACAAATTTATTCTCACAGGTCCTGTTCAATGGTTTTTAAGTCTTAAAATGTGGATTATACCGGCGCGTTTATCCTATGCCGTATACCTCATGCATTATCCCATCATGTACTCTATTGCTGGGTCAAACATGTCACCGATTAGATTTGCCGATTCAATATTTGTAAGTTTTTTATAACAAAAAAGTTTCTTTATAAAAACAGGTTCATATCCTTTTTTGAAGAAGATTATCGTTTCTATTTTTTTTATTTAAAACATTTTATTGTAGTTGTTCTGGCATGCTCAGTAGAAAGGCTGGGAAGAAACTTGCTGGTTACCATTTTATTTAAAAAAAATTCTGTTTTAGAAAACTATATATAAATATACACGTTGTATTAGAGATAAAATGTTTCATCTTTTATAGAGATAAATTTATAAAGTCAATCTCTCATTACTGAAATTTTGAAAATAATTTACATATTTTCGTTCCCTTTCGTTAATTATTTCGGATATTTAAAGGCATGGTATTCTATCGTGGAAAGAATGGCATATGTATATGCTTCCGCCACAATTACCTCATAAATATTTGCTTTCAATGATTTTTTTCACTGGTGTTCCCATATGGAAATTGTCTAATGGAAATATATGCCACGATAATATTCTGAGATATATATTAAAATTGCTAATAAATTAGGGGGTACGCTTTAATGGTAACTAAAAAATAAAGATTCTAAAACTATTTTATAAAAACAATATTTTAGTTTTCTAATTGGTTAAACGACATAAAGAATCATAATTATTTAGTATGATGTGCTCCCCCCATTATTTTTTAAGTTTGAGAAAACAAATTGTAGTCGATTTACACATTGTTTTCTTGACCTAAGTACAATCCCTTTTCATGCATACAAAAACTTGAGGTCTAATTCAAGTCGTAATTGTAGAACTTTAACAAATTTTAAATCAAATTTTAAAAATTATAGTTAAATATTATAATTAGTTGGCCAGAAGCATATAGGAAAAAAAGGTGGTCTAAAGCAAATAGGAAAAGGTGGCCAAAAGCATATAAAAAAAGATGGCCAGAAGCATATAGGCAAGGATGGCCGGAAGTATATGCGAAAAGGTAGCCAGAACCATATAGGAAAAGGTGGCCAAGAGCATATAGGAAAAGGTAGCCAGAAGCATATTGGAAAAGGTGACAAAAAGCATATAGGAAAAGGTGGCCAGAAGCATATACCCAAAAGTGTCCAGACGCATATGGGAAAGAAAAAATAAATTTCTTCGATATGATTATTCAAAATTTTCGTATTAAACAAATTTACTATATTCATCACTCGGCTTTAATTCTTACCGGCTTTACGAAACAACCTTCCGATTACTCGGGACTCTCTTTCTGTTTATGGCGTTTTACTCTGCTATAATGAGTTTCTCCGTTGAAAGACAGTTATAACTTTCCGTGTCATTGGCTTATATAAAACCCTAACTGAATGCAAATAGATGAATAATTTACCCTGTTCTACATTGCTCATTTTTGAAAGTATATATTTTTGAAATATAAACTTAATATACTTACAGTTTAATTTCAATTTGGGAAGACAGTGTCTTCTTTTTCTATAGATACATTTCTATGTAATTGCAAAATTATATCATCCGGGATGGTCTAAAGAAAGCAATATTTATTGTCTACATTATACAGAACCCAATCCAATTTTATTTCATTTTCTGCCTTAAAATTTGATTTCCACTGAAGTCGTTTTAATGTCATCATCTTGATACGATGTCAATTATTTATACTTGTAAGAAATGAACCAATTTCATATTTTGATTTTTCCTTCAATTGACATTTTTCAGCTATACAGAACTGTCGCTGATCTAGGAATTGGATTCTTCGCCGGCTTTGTGGCATATTTGATTGTGGAAGCACCTTTTGCTGAACTTAGCGGTTTGTTATTCGCGAAAAGTAAGTGTACAGTTAGTCATGTGAATCGTTCGAAGTTATAGAACTTTGACTTCAAAATATTTCATTTGAACATTATTTTATACATATCTATTGAAACCTTGGCTTTCGTTTTATATTGCTACGTATTCTTTGCATTAAATTACATCGGTTACTTAAGAGTAACATTAATCTCCCCATTTTACAACAGCTTCCTTATTATTCTATTGAAATAAAAATGAAATAGCATACCTATTTCATTTTTATTTCTAAGTTATAGATAAAAACCAGTATGTAAGTTAGGTAATAAAATAATTAATAAACTAGTTAAATATTAAATTTGTCAAACATGAGTCAAAGATGTATCTATCATACTTGATCCGAAAAATTTTGCGATTCATGTCACAAACAAAAAACATATTCTTTTTCATTAATTTTCTCATATGTATTAATGTATGGAGAGATTACCTCTCCTTAAACGTATGAAGGGCTTATTATTTTATTATAATTTTTTTGCAAAGTTTTGTGGGAAGTTTAACAATATTAATTTTATTTTCAGTTATTTATCTTTTCTTCCAATTCGAATATAAATGTGTAATTAGCTATACTAACTTTTGAGTGATAAAATTATTATATTCATTTGTACATCGAGGATCATTTTTGGTCACTGAAATATAATGCAGAAAATTATTAAATACAAAAATTATTAAATCGTTAGATTTGGTTGTGAAAATAAATAAAAACGTATGTTGATATGTTTTCATTAGAACAAACTTATGTAGATTAAAACATTGATAAAATATGCTTATTTTAAATAGGATGAGCCAATAAAAGAAATATATGCATGGTCAAGAAAAACATACCTGTATTTAATATAAATATCTATAAACTTTTGGTATGGTAAATGGCGAATTAGAAAATATGACGTGTTTTAAATCATTAAATTTAGAAAGAAGTAGATAAAGTAATGTTTTGATATCATAATAAATAAACCATATTATTTCCATAATGACGTCGATAATATAAATTTGACATGTTTAAAAAATACCGAATATTTCAATCTGAACAAAATTTTACTACGGACTATTTTAGTGCACGGGCTCATTATTTATATCATATTAATATTCTCGTAGTATATTAATTTCCATATATGTAACGGAAAAGCGGAGGAATAAAATCTAATTTATTATTTTTTGAAAAAATAATTGTGGGTGTGTGTTAACCAACTGTTCCGTAGATTAGACTCAAACATATTCCACAAGTTAGTAACGTGCACTGCAAATGAGTATTACTGAAATAAAAAGTGTTTCCGTTCCTGGAGACCTATTTAACACAACCTATGTGACGAAAAATTAATGTTTTATATTAATACAAATTTATTAAACAGTTTCAGGTAAAAATAAAGAAAAGGAAAATATAAATACGATCAAAGATACATGTCCACCACCGTCTTCGGCGGAGGTTATTACTGAAAAAGAAAATAATGTACACTACCATCATTGTAAGGAAGAACCTGACAGAGTCTCCTGATTTAAATAAAAGAAAATAGCAAAAATATTAACAATAATTATAAATAATTTTAGGCCGACGTCAAAAAAGGAAAAAGATTTTTGATGTCGGTTATGTGTGTGTGAGTACATATATATATATATATATATATATATATATATATATATATATATATATTATATATATATATATATATATATATATATATATATATATATATATATGTATTTATATATATATACATATTTAAAAATTATCATCAGTCATTAACATGGAAATGCATCAGCCTATTTCTTATATTCGATAAATACCTTTCTTAGCGATTGACGTCGAATACGCCTTTTTTATCCTTTTCGTTTCTATAATTTTACAAAAAAAGGTTAAAAGAAAAAAAAGGATAACAAAATTAAATTTTAAGCTCAACTTTGTTTACATTTCGTAATTCAAAATTATTGCCATTTGAAAATCTTTGACATCAATGCATCATTCGCTCAGATATTTATATTCCAAAAAATACTATCATGGATTTTTAAAATAAACTTATCTTAAAAACTACTAAGACGATATGTTTTCATTTGTCATTTAGAACCCTCATACATTTTTTCGAGCAATAGGGATATTTTAATGTTTTCAAAAGTTTAATTTTGATATACCAATTGACTTGTTTAATATGCGTCACTGGTTTTTGTTAAATAATTTGATTTTTGTGATATCGAGTGAGTGAAATTCTGAATATGTCTTTTTTAGAGTACTAGTGAATATATGGACATGGTATTAATATATGCCGAATGCCGAATGCTACTAAAGAATGTATGTAACTACAGAATGTATGTCGAACGCTATCCAAGCCGGTGACAAACCAATAAAAAATAAGTTATTATCACTGCAATTACAAGATTACGTAAGAATAAGCCCATAGTTTCGTAGAAATCAGGTGGTAATACTCCAAGAATATCGGTAAATATGGAAGAAAACGTGTTGTTATATATATTCTCTAATCAATGTGGATAATTTTTTTTGAATTGTATTTGACTCCAGATATATATATATATAATTTTTGGTTTATTTTATTTCTCATTAAAGACGACTAAGGTTTATTTAAATTTTTAATTTTTTTTAACGAAACACTTGTCATTTTAATTGTATGTTATAATTTGCATATAACCATTTAAATAGAGTGTAAATTGCTTTTTCCCAAATTCAAAGCATAGAAAAATAATTTCCTCGTCGTTCAAAGCGGCCATAAGGTGAATTTTATTACGCCTTTTTTATAGTCACATTTAGTTATAATGATTTCTAAAGTAATTGAAAAAGTAAACAAACATTAATTTCTGAAAATAAAAGCGCTATAAAATTAGCGTTATGAATTAATATATAATATTTGGTTTTGGTATTTTATGTCGTGTTGAAATTACTTATTGTTCTCTTTTAGATGATTTGTAATATCAGTAATTTATTTTTTTAAATATTTTTCTCTTGGCCAAACCTGGAATAGCGAATATATGATTTGTAGTTCGAACAAACTAACTGAACGCTACCAATGTGTCCAATTTCAAAGGCATAAACGTCATTCTTATCTCACCAACTATGAAATTACAAGGGATTTTGCAATTTAAAAGTTCTCTATAAGAAACTAAAATTCAGTCCTCAGATTACGGTTCAATTTAGAATGAACAATCTCCTATATTTTTAACTGTCGTGTAAATAGTCAAATTACCAACATGTAAATGGTCAAATTACCAACGTCACACTCTAGGTATATTATCTTCAAATAATTGACCAATATATAAAAAATTAACATGTCCTAATTCTATACGTACTATTCCACGCTGTAAAAACGTACTTTCAACACTTGTAACGAATTGTAAAAATATGTCGAATTTTTTGATTTGATCACCGATGAACCGATTTTAGATCCTAGAAAAAGGAAAAGAATTTAAAGAACGAGAATACGAGCAACGATACTACTTTTACCGGGTCACTCAATAGTACCGAGACATGGTGCACAGACTTGGATGCCTCCATGTACATGATAAAACAGAATTATATTTTTTGCGGGTATGAATATTCATCGCTACTCAGCATCAGGGCAAGCATTGTCAATCAAGATTATGAAAGTGGTGGATGATAAATTACTTTCCGTAAAGGACTCTGGCCGAGTAAAATTTGACATATGTGACGACAAAAATCACTACAATGAAATCGTATTAAATGATGTGTTACATATGCTCGATATAGCTACAAACTTATTGTGAACGAACCAAGTCATTAAATACGGTTGTCAAATAAAATTTTACAACATTTGTTTCTTCATAACAAACAGAACTAATAAAACTGCAGCTACTGCTAGTTTGGTGTGCAATATTCATAGAGTAAATACATATAACAAAGTATGCAACATTACAATCGGACGTTGACAAATAGTGAGTATGAAGGAATGGTTCATATTTTAAAGCAGTAGGCAAGAAAATGGGATCCAGAGCAAGGAAGGCGACCTTCATCAGATACTGCGAAAATACAAAAGGATTTCGGTTTATACTATCCAACTTGGGGACAATAATAAAGGGTAGTGTTGTAGTGTTCCTTTGATTCACCGTAAAAGAAATTATGTTTCGGTAAATTTATCGGATTCATAGTGAAAGCCAGATTTATTTCGCAATTCGCAGGACTCTCGAAGCATTAGAGTTGACAGACACAGTTACAAACAGCAAGTCTACTGGAGAGGAAATGTCTCAGGACGAATCATATCGAAACCAGAACCTGTATTCACCTAACATGAGTTCAAAAAATCTAACATAAGATTAAGAACAAGAAACAATCTAACACAATCCAAGAATGCCACAGAAAAGAATTGCTTGTATTATATCGAAGGTTTGTTTGAGCACAAACTGCTAAACAATATAAAAAAATGAAGTTGGTTGACTCCGAACATTGGAAGATATCAATAAGAAAAGATCTAGAATCTTATATTAAAAAAAAATGGGCGCTTGTAAGACATCCTTAAGATGTCAAACTGATAGGACCCAACTGGGTATTTGGGATCAAGGATGAATTAGCAAGTCCTCGGCCCAAGTCACCATTCTGTTCAAAAGGATGTTTACAAATCAAAGGCATTGACCGCAACAAAACGTACTCCCTTACAGTCGGGTATGATCCCACATATAAAAGCAGTGAGTAGATCGATATCATGTTTTCCGTGAGTCAAGTGACTAACTAAACAATTATGAAAATGATGAAAGATAGTGTAATTAAAATGAAAGCTTTTTTTTCTTTTCACCAAGCAAAACTTGGCTTATTTCAGTTCTAGCTTCATAAAAGTTATTTTATTGCCTTAATTACATTAACGCAAGTCAGTCGAAAATATACCAAATATTTATTAATTTTGCATTTCCTCATTTTAAATATTTGTCGATACTTTTTGTACAGAGGTGTGCGTTTAAAAGACATAAATACGATAATAAACACTATTCTTTTAATACACTTCTTTAATAAGATTATTAACTTTTTTGTTATTTTAGTGAATTTTTATTTGAAATAGTTTAAAAATTTGGATTTTTATGTAACACTACTCAAATTTATTTGAAAGAAAACAAAATTGTGGTCATTAGACTAAATTATTGAATTTTTCTAACCTGTGGGTACACACGTATTAGAAGCAAATTAACTTGTATAACCTATTTATATAAAACTTAGATATGTACATCCACTTATAAAATTAGTAAATTCAAACCATTCATTATGTTTTGACCTATCTTCATATAAATTTATTTAAACTTTTTAATTCTAAGACAAGATAAATATTTATAAGTGCGAAATTGTTGAGTAAAAAATATTGAAATTATAAAAACTATATTTACAGCGTCTAATTATAAATAAGAACCTAAACAGAACCTTTGAGCCCATGTTTTAAACAATTGATTAAGGAAGAAAATATTAATGTCTAGAATAATTTTCTTTTAAAATAATTATCAGTTCCGTCAGGAATGATGAAAGTTTTTGAAAAAAATATCCGGCCTAATATCCCAATGCAAAAATTGTCAAGCCTTTGGACAAAGGCGGAAAACACTTGTGAGAAATTTCAATAAGATCAAAAATCAAAATGTGCCACCTGACTTAGGGTATTATTGGGTAAATATTCCACATTATACGTTGATTAGTTTTATATGGCTTTTAAAGATTTTGTCAACTGACCAAACTGCGCAAAAAAAGTGCCGTGAATTTAGGTTTCATGATAAAGTGACGAAACTTATGAACCGATGTTTAAAAATGACATATCTTTGTATTCACTTTATTATTCCGAGAAACACAAATTTATAACGTTACGTACGTAAACGTAAACAATATAAAAATGGTGCTAGTGTTGAATTTGTAATCCAAACAAAGTATTTATGGCAAAACCTATCGAGTGTAATATAATAGCGAAGCGTCCGTTTGGAGGATTTCAATAATTTATAATACTTATTGTATATGTTTAAAGTTACAGAATAGGAAAAATTATAAATTATGAATACTAAGTAATTGGTTGAGAATTTTTGTATACCCATTTATAATTTGAAACAAGAAATTTGAATTCAAATAATATATAATAGAAATTAATACCAAGCGTTGCAGCTCAGTTGTTGCATACAAGTCCATCGCGTGCAAGAAGCAGAGCAGCGACAATCGACTTATGCAATGAGGTAGATGAGTAAGTGAGCAACTCAAATGTATACATACGTGAAGAAAAAGGTATGACTATTACTATACAGGTTCTGCCCATAAACTGAGTGTACCAATATGCGTGCAATAAATAGTGGGCATGTAAACATATCAACGTTAGTTGCTCAGGGCCGCCGCTGCGAGTGGTCGTAATTCAATATATTTTTTTTTAAGAAAACGTAGGTCCTAGGAGCTAATGTGATTTCATGTTTATTCTAGAAGTGCAAGAACACCGGCCGCAATATCAATAAAGATTCTATTTAAACATTCCATGTGTGAGAGCGGCCAATAACTTAGATGATGTACGAATAGATCTAACCAACGTAATACGAGTCCCGAGAGTCCCGAACCTGGGTTTTTGGAAACTAAATATAAACTCAACCGGTTCCATACATGCCGCTAACTTCAAAAGCTTTAAGCCCGTTACGATGAACAGTTTTTAATTACTTCAATTACTTAAACTTAAATTACTTAAATCAAATTACTTCAATCATGAAACCAAAAATCAATTCAAATGTGTTATTAAATTTAAATCGCGTGCACTTTCATTGGTCCGAAAGGTATTCCTGACTGTGAAAGAAAAATTTTATTAGATTATCTACCAAAAAGTACCACAATTAGCGTGGAATATTACTCAAATCTTCCATCTGGTCTGGTAAGGTAAGAATTTGCTATTTTCTTCTTGGAAAATTGCATAAGAATCCTTTATTGCAACAAGATAATGCAAGATTTCATATCACAAGAAGAAGGCAGGAAATTTGAAATTGGGAATTGCTTTCATATCCACCTTACTTACCAGATCTGACTCTAAGTGGTTATCATATTATCCCAAACATGACAATAATACATGGGATGTTTGATTTGAGAGCTTAAATGATGTGAAACTTGCTATAAATAGGTGGATTGTAGGGACTCCGAAAATGTAATTTGAAGACGTTAAAAAAATTAGGTGTTTATTGAAAATTCCTGGACCTTTGAAAACATCCATACACACCTCTCAAACAAAAGTTGCCAGTTTTTTGGACATCAGATATATTGTTGTAAGGGAGACTTCGCATAGTTATGATTGGTGTTGAGATTGGTGATTTACCCTTGGAAGTGATTAGTGTGTTATTATATTTTATAATTTGATAAAGAATTTGATTTCAGAGATTAAACTCTGATCAAGTGCCTTGGTTACTGTGCACTGATAAATTAAAATAAAATAATTTTGACATTGAATATAAATTGCAGAATCACAGGTATATAAATTTTGAAAAGTCTTAGCAATGCCATAAATTTCTTTTCTTCTGATCATCTTTGTTGAATATAAATCGGTATAATATTCATTTTGCTGGATATTTAACTCTAGGATACTCTAGAAATGTCCAAATGTTCCAAAAACTGATAACATTGTCATAAATAGAACTTTAAGTTGATAATCATAACGCAATTGCATATACTACGATGTAAACCGCAAGTCAGTTTGGTTACATGGAAAAACCTACTCTAAACATTTTTACGGCAGTGCACACGTAACAAAAGATGTGTTTAAATGACCTATATATTACAATAGGTCAATTCTTAGTATTGCTTTTTTTATTTACCAACGTACAACTTTTTGTAGTGACCGGAACGAAAATTTAACTGTGGTAGCTGTTACATTTTGCTTAGTAAACGCAGTTTTTTTTAACAATTACTCTATACTTCACAGTCATGTAATTTTGGTGTTCAAATTATATTAATCCTTCATTGCTTTAGAGTTGTTTTAAGGCTTATAAAATGTCTACATTATTGGACTCGTATAGCATTAACCATTACAAAGCTGCTCATTCCGCGCCAGGCCACATGCTCGCGGTACGAACACGCGCAATTTACTTTAGTTTTGCGCGAATGAAAAGTAATGCCACCGGCCATGATTTTGCGTCATTTCGAGGTCGAATAAAATAAAAGTCGAATTATTAAATTGGAATTGTTTAGAGTTGAATGACATATTTGTGTTTAGAGTTGAATGATATATTTGTATCATATTGTAATCATTTACAATAACCGGTGAATAATATTGAATCTAATATAAAGAAGTATATTCATTAGTAAAATTTATAACAATTAAATTACTTAGAATCTTGCAATCATACAAATTATATGTTTGTGGAATATATTATTTCAGTGGATTTGGTCAACCATTAAATTTAAAAATAAAATACACCTTAATTAAAGTCAAGCAAAAAGACGGATACATGTAGAATTTCTAACGGTACATACAGTTAATTTTTTTTAGGGAAGGAAAGGTCAAAGTAAAACGCTGAGAAAGTACCCAAAAAAAATGTTTTCTATAGTAATACTAAACTATGAGGACATAATTATTTTAAAGAGAGTACATGAATTTTTTAATAAATTCTCTTATATCATTAATTTCATAACTTAGAACACAATCTACGTTTGAACTTAAAAAGGTTAATATTTATTTTATATACGGGTTGTTCGTACTTTTACGATATCTGCAATGACTAGAATTTGTTAATAAGTATATATTCATAGCTTTTGCAAATTTTTCATCAAAATATCACAAGAATTAGATTTTCCAATGTACCCTTAAGAAGTTGAATATTTTTAAAAAACTGTAGTCACAAATATAATGTCTAACACAAGCTTTATTATATTTTAAATTCACCCTTTAAGTTACCTTATTTATTTCATCACAAAATTCGAAGAGTAGGTAATGCTTTATTCTATACATGTTTTATAGTTTTAGTAGCCCATGGGTCTATTTTCTATTTCGTCGTTCGTTTTTCATTTTAGCTAAAACTTAACATGGAATATTAGACAAAGAATTCCTTCGATATATTTACTGTGGATTTAATTTAAAAAATTACAGAATGAACAAAAAATTTTAAAATTGCGTCTTATAGTTAACAAAATGATCTCACAATCAAAATTTTCATTGGTTGTTTTTCTCAAAAAAGTTGCACAAAGATTTCGTACAACAAAATTTTGACATAACATTATTTATACCTTTACTAATATTATAACAATTTATTTCCGTACTAAAATAATGTTTTTTTTAATTCTATATATGGGTCTGAATATTATAATAAAAAACTATTTTGTTTATTGATTAATTACTTGCAATAATAATAAATAAATATTTATTTCTAATAGTATAAATAATTATAACATGACAATAAATATTTTATTCAATTACGTTTGCCTTACGTTAAATTACTTTCCACGGTAAATGGAGCATCCACCAGCATAGTTTTAATCAGCATGGGCAGAAGCGTGATAACCATATCACTGATGATTTTTTTTATCAGAAATTATATCATAATTCATATAATGAACAATTTTAGTAAATTGAATGATATTTTGCCATGTTTACCCAAACCGTTGATTTTTATAATAGTGCCAATTAATGCTGCTCAGACTTTGGCGTAAACAGATATAAAATTATCAGTTTTTTATATAAATTAGTGTTTCTAGATACATTTGATCTCAGGACCTATTTAAATTTCTGCTTTGTTCTTAAATTCAGTTTTATTAATTTAATCATTCAGTTATTTACACAATTATATATATATATATATATATATATATATATATATACATACATATATATATACATATATATATATATATATATATATATATATATGTATGTATATTTAATTTTCCGAATAGTATTTATTCAAAGTGTAAAATAATATTATGGACGAGTACACATGCAACATTTACGTCAATGGCTGGATGTTGCTCATATAAGTTAAATCGGGTAGTGGAGTGGAAAAATTGTATAGGACACAAAGAATTTTTTAAGATAATCACGAATAAAAACTCGAACAAATATGAATACAAGTAATTACTTATTCTTTTATACGTGAAAATTTGTTATCTTGATTGTAATCTTACGATTTTCTTTCGTTTTCTGCTTTTGTTTCAAATAAGAAAAATGGTGTTTTAAAATTTACTTATATTTATTTGTAAATTATAACAGATTAAAATGTTAATATTTTAGGTGTCCTTGCTATAAAATAAATGGATAATTTTGCTCTGCGGCAATATGAAAACCTTCTTCATACTTATATCTTCTCAGCAGCATTTAGTTAGTTAGAAAATTAATTATGTATTACAGAATCAAACAAGCAAGTATTAATGAAGTATATATGATGTTGCAAGTATCAGAGATATTTATCAAAAATAAATAAACAATATTTTATGCTCATTACATTCTAACATTAATGTTACAAAATTGTATATATGACTGAATTTTTAGTAAGACGGGGTAAGAATTTCAGCAATGGGACAATTTTCAGTAATTAGAACCAGAAAAACATTTCCCTTCTTATATGTTATTTCTTGAATGAATTTCTACCAAATATCTCAAACATTTTAGTCATTGTGTAAAATATTAATATAAAATATTTACAGGTTATAAAAATTATTTTATTCGATATCCTTTATTAACCATAGAATATGACTGAAATCTTTTATACATGCGAAGATAAGACCAGATGCCCAACGACTACCTCTGGGCTTCAGTCGCTGGTCCAGTCTGTACCAAGCCAAAAAGAAATTCAATGTTGTTTGACTCGTTTCCATATATTCCACAGAGTAGGTCCCAACAAATGGAACAATCATTAACGTAACCCTTATTACAATGCATTAATTTCTATAATTGTAAGTAGTGGAAGTGAATGAAAATATATATAAACTTGAAATTGACTAACTGAAGGAATTATTAAAATATATTTTTATCAACTATTCGGGCCTTGCAATTTAATCAATTCCATTCAAATTAATAATCAATATAACCTGTTACTACACCAAATTTCCCAAATGAAGGACATAAAATAACAACTTGTTCTTTTATATTATATATTTTATAGCAATACAATGACTTAAGTGGTTTAAACATAATCTAAAGGAAAAATTATTAACATTATATGCAAAATTGGAATATTCTAATAAAAATAATTTAATTTTATTGTGTTTTTGAAAGGTTTTTTCTTTAAATATATATGGAGTGATTTTGTAATTTTATCTAAATATCCATTATTAAAAAAAAAGTAATCACACCTTTTTATTGATTTTTATTTTTTATTAACAATAGAAATTTGAAGCAAATCATAATCATTTTATTAGTTCATTTTTTTAAGTGACATGTTAGACTAAAGCACTCTATAAGAAGAAAATTCTCGCTCTTAAACTACCTCTTTTCTATGGCCCTGTATTCAAAACTAAAACTGGAATCCTTATAGAATCACTCACGTGTCTATCTGTTTGTTAAAGCGGATTTTCTCAGAAACTTTTTGATGTATAAACTTGTAAATTGGTATAGTAACATATCATGTTAACCCACATATTTTTCGGCTAGCAGATCATATTAACCCCTACACTTTTCGTATAGTTATTTTAGAGCAGGCAAATTAAATACGCCACTTTTTAGTTTTATTCATCGCGTGGAATTTCATTTGGAGGTTATAAGAAAATCAAATGAAACATTTTTTAATTTTATGTGGCATACCCTCAGGGATCACATCACCCCCATTATTATTACTAAAAATACTAAATTAAAAATCATAAAAAAAGAGTATTGAAGAAGACATAAGTGAATGTGACAGAAGATTCCATTAATTTAGCGACTATTCTAATTCTTACTGTTTAGGATCTATTTCTTAATGTTTATCCTAATTCTTATTGTTGCGAAATTAACGATATTTTCACGTCTGTGAAAAACATACAAGGCAACATGTTAACACGGTGAAAAATATAATTTACTAATCTTAAACGTTTAAAATTGTATTACATATAAAAGTTAAAACATAAACAACCTCTATGTGTACAGAACTGTTGTAGTGAGAATTCACCTCGAACTATCCAGGTTTCTATAATGATGTGTTGGATATTCAAAAACTGCTCATTTATTATATGAAATGAAATCATTCAACAAGTGATTTCTGACAAATTTTGTACGCATCTAGAATCTGATGTAATCTATCTTCTATCAGAAAGACATAATCTATAAAAGAAATACTTTTAGACAATCAAATATTTATTCTTGAAATTGTTTCCATTAGTAAAGCATGGACAATTGTTTATATACATAAAAATACACTAATACCATATTTTCAAAAATCAGTGTTTAAAAAATTGGCGAACAAAATCATTACTTATATGATACTAGTAAATTTATGGTGAAAAAAATGCCCATAACTATTTTCAAGGTGGGTTACGACACCAGTGAGAGGACAGTGAATGCGTTACCATAAATGAGGTAAGCACTGAAACAAATAGAAATTGATAATAGCTTCTGTTCTCATATAGCTTATATAAATTGATTATGTCAAGGTATTGAGTTTATGAGATTATCGAATAGTTGTATTTGTTAAGTTCTGTTTTTTTCTGCCATGAAATTTGAAAAAGAATTATAGGTAAATAAATATTGAAATTTGCAAGTTTTTTGTTTTAAGATGAGGGGAGGCAGCATCACTCAATATCCTATTTAAAGCAACATAGGCGGGAAAAGGATAGTGTACTTAAATGGGGCTACGCTTATAAAACTTATTGTTAATATTTATATGTTACACATATAACACTCCTTCTATTGACTAACTAACTGAGAATATAACATCCAGCCATCCATTCATCCATGTGAACGTTCTAAAAATGATTTGAAATTGAAATTTAGAATGCATATTTATTTTAGGTTAGGTTACTAAGAAATAGCTACTAAGAAATAGTTTTTAAATAACCTTAGCCTAAGGAGTTAAAAACAGGGATTGAAATTTAGATAAAATACTATTTAATACTTACAGTATCACAGAAATTGCGAATACAAGATACTTCAAAACTAGCAATCAGATTCATTTGATAGAGAAAGTTAATGTATGCTCCAGGGTTTTTGAAATTGTTTTAGTATTGTAAGTAATCACTAAAAGTGAATTTTAGAAATGGTCCTCAGAAATAGAAAAAAATTAGATCTTCATCAAAAATATTGCAGAGTGTGTAAACATCATAATTGCTAGGTCAAATAGTTTGAAATGTTGCCTAGGGTTTTTTTTGCATTGTAAACATCCACTAGAAGTTATTTCTAAAAATCACTAATGACACTGCGTGATACTCAAATAAGAGAACAGCTTCAAAACTCGGTCACAAAAACTTTAGTTTTAAGAAATACTAAATACTATCAGAAATTTCGTGTATTAAATGTGAACACGAATACGAGAACTACATTTCAACAAAAATAAAAAATCAGTCCTGCAAAGTCCCTAACAAAAGCTAGTTTATTTATAATGTTTCATGCATAAGCACTAGTAATTATTGGAGGAGTAACTTTTTTCAATTAATGCCATCAATCAGATGGTAAAAATTAGATTAATGGCAGAGCCTTAAAATATTGTATTGATACATATTTATTAGAAAATTAAGAGAGAAATATTCCTTAGCAGAGAGAAAGCTTCCTAGCAGTATTCCTTAAAAGTACTTTCAAATATAGCAGTTTACATACATACATTATTTAGTATGAGAAGATATTTTATAAACCATTTATACAAATAAATTTACAATCGCGATTTAATATGATCCATTTGGATGGACGTAACAAATAAAAACTGTTTACAATGTAGAAATGCTTTTTTTTTTTTAAAAATATATATTTACGTGGAAATCAAAGTTTTACTCTACATACAAATTAGACATTTTCTTTCATGTGAAAGGATATTGCGCAAATAAAAATATATAGTAATTAATTTTACCGAGCGGTCGAACAACCGTCATCTGATATTTGATTGAATGTTCTCAGATAAGGCATATCTTTACGTTAATTTAAATGTACGTTACATTTTAATTTAAATGAATGCATAAGTGCATCTTCAGAATATATCTATTTAAATATACGCCAGGGCCGAAGGAGTTGAAAAGATTAAATGACACTTGAACCGACTTCAAATATCTATTGAATAACAAACGCACTAAAATTTATAAATAATAATAATATTAGTTTTTTTGGAACTTTTGCAGAACCATGTTATTTCAAAATTAAATTTTCAAAATCTTTACTGTTACAGATTATCGGAATCGGTGCCAAGTCGGTCTCATTTATACCTACACAACAACATATATACAAGCGGCACATCCAGGTTAGTTAAAAATGAATTCATTTCTTTTATACATTAAAACAGTAAAATGAAATTAATTCGCAGATTGACTTACCTATCTGAGCATAAAATTATACTGCTTCTGAAGTAGAGAGGCAATACAATTTTATCGTCGATCTTTATTTCATGTCATTTATATAAAGTTCATCATGGTTTTTATTGTTATAGCATATTGTGTATATAACTGGTAGGGAGAGGTCGTTTTAACCTTATGAGGAGAATAATGGAGATAAATATTTATTTATTGAACGGCATTAGTTTGACCTTTAAATATTAGTCTGCTACAGGTAAAATGGTTCCAAAATAATAAAACCATATTTGTCATGTTTTCCTTAACACATGCAATTTATTTCATTATTGATAGGGGTATGTCACATTGAATTTCAAACAATTTGTTCATTCTAAATATTTATCTCTCGTGACAGAAGCGTAAATGCTATTTGGTACTATATCTCTGTTGTTCACTATACTGTGGATCAGATGTTGTTAAATTTTGGTGGTGACAAATATTTTCTATCCATTTAACCATCTATAATCACAGTAAGTAGTATTAAGAACAATTTATTTTCTATCCTGATGTATTTCATTTGCTTCAGTCATATTCATTCAGTCCAATAAGATGTCACATTTTTGAATCTCGGAGTTTAATTTTGTATGAAGTTAATAACTTATTATCGCGTACTAAATTTTATGTGCAAGGAAATCCAGTTGATTATATTAATTCTATATAGCTACCAGACCTTCTGTTTGTAGCCTTCGAAATTCTATTTATAATGACTGTAGCCGTAAAAAATGGTGTTTATTATATTGGAACGTTGTATACTTACGTAAATACTATATTATCTAATCGATATATCAGACTAGCCTGTGAGCATATCGGCTTCAAAAATTAAAAAAAAACTATTTACGGCGCACGTTCTTGTCAAAGTATTATAATTTTGTTCTATTAAAGATTATCGGGTTAAATGAAGTATTTCATACCCGAGGCAGTTCGACTTATCCCTAATGCTAACGATAATGAGAAAACTAAAGCTGGGAAATTTAGATATTAAAAATGTAGCTAGTTCTGATTTGTAATATGCTGAGTTACCAATGATTTTCAGTCAAACAATTAAACTTCGATCTGACTGAATAATTTTAGTTTTAGTCACTTATAAGTCGTCCACATAACGGTGTTGAAGAAGAGTGAAGGTTAATGATCATTGTCTAAATGGCATCACATGGAGAGGGAAGAGCTCAGTTATGATTGTCACATAACATTTTTCTCTCTTTCTAATAATTATCGTCACTTTTATAAAATACTAATTTGCTCTCAGATTTATTTAATATAAAGAATATAGATCTTATGACACATGCCCGTTTTACGTAAAATCATAAATTCAAAATATTTAGTGACGCAATTTTTAAACTTTTTTCGTTATTAACGAAGATTGTTACTAAATACTCAATGACACTATTTTTTCGTTTGATAAAAGAGTTTTTTTTCTTTGTGTTATCGATTGAAGTAATACGTTTCCTTTCTTTTATTTATTTTGAAAAATGTTATTTGGTATTGCCTCTCAAGCAGGCATTCAGTCGAAAAATTATGATGTAAAAATGATTTAATTTTATTTCGTGTTTGTCCAAAATATGTATTAAAACTTTTAGAAAAAAAATAGTCGTTCACTTTCATTTAATTCAGTGAAACCCTACAGACTATGGCAACTTCAGATTAATGAATGCCGCAGCCCACATAGGAGTGATTTACATCAAATATTACCTGACGGCTTTAATCCACGTTTTCCTATGACACAAGGTATCTACACAAGGTATCTACTATTTATAAATATCAGATATTCCATATAAAAATACATTTCCATACTTTCAAATATTTATTGATTTTCTTAAAATTATATTTCAAGCGGACACCTTGGAGGTTTCCTTCGTTTACCTTTTGAAAACTACCGCCCAACCATTCATGCTCTTCTTCAAGCTAGATCGTGCGTGCAATGCGACAAATAGTTGGCATAAAAAAAAAACATTCTTTATGTTTAATGTATAATTTACCAGGATGATTACCAAAAATATAGATAAAAATATTATGTAAAAACATGTCAAGCACGAACAGTACTTGCACTATGAGGATTCCGTACACTCTAGGCACTTACAAACACATAGTATTTTATTAAACTATTTACAAATATTAAGTAATATTGTATTCCCTACCATCGTCTTTCACAAGGAGTATAAACTTTAGTTATAATTTTCTACAAAGGAGTTATAATTTTTTCTACAAACTTTGGTAGGCTTCTAAAAACCCGTTTTCATCAATGTAGGTTAAGTAATTTTGGAAATAACGGGGGTGGGGGGTTGGGGGTAGACATATTTTCGTGAATGTTTTTCAGCATGTCTCTGAAGATGCATTACCTAAAATTTTGAAATAAATATTTTTGAAACTCTATTTATTATTAGTCCTTTCAAACGATATTCCACGCAATATATAAAATTAAAAAAAAATTCGAAGACATAATTTGTCCATTTGTTTATGTTGTTGTATAATGCATGAAACACTAAATATTAAATATTTTGTTTTATTACTATACCAAATTTCAAGTTTCTATGTGAAGCCCTTTCTGAGAAAAACGTCTTTCACAAATAGATAGACACGTGAGCGACATTGTTACGGTTCCGTTTTTCTTTTTGAGAAAGTCACGTTATGGAGGAAACAAAGGGCCGAACTGAATTACTACATGGTTATACATGGAGGGGGAAAAGTACAAAAACGTCAGAAAAAACGTTACGTGGTTTATGGAAGATTCTTTACGATGATATATATCAACAAAATATTTAAAAATATATTTACGGTGTTTCTTGTTAGAATAATAAACATTAATGTACTTCTCCATTATATAAAACAATAGATGCAGCTGTGATAGGGTGTCACATCGATTACACATACCTTGCTCATCTATAAACCTACTGTCATTCAAAGTGGATTTTATAGCACTATCATATTAATTTTTACTAAATTTAATATACGTACTTGTGCTAACAGAACGCAGCTGGTAAAACTACCTATTTTTTTCTTAACCCCGCATGCACTAGCAACCTTTCATAGACGGTCGTAAATTGTCTTGCCGTAGGGTTATTATTATGCTATTAATCGCACTGAAAAAAGTTCCAAAATGGTCTTCACTAAGTTTATATGTGCTACGAAATTTAGACTTGGAAGAAAAAAGTATATGTTTGTTGTACAAACAGAGGACAAAACAAATACAAGAAACCTAGTTTTTCTTCGAGAATTCATTAAAAGTTGCCCATTATCCAATTTTAACTCGTGTATATATATATATATATATATACATATATATATATATATATATATATATATATATATATATATATATATATATATATATATATATATATTTCAATAACCACAAGAAATGATTTAACTTTCTCGATATTCATACTACACATAGGTTGTTTAAAGCCTCGCACATATAGGTTTCGACTATCTAAAATATAAATATTTGATAATACAAAAAATTGAGAGGCTAATTTAAATGTCATTATTTGTTTCTTACAATTAATATGCGCTGACCTCAATTTGTTGCCAAGATGGAGCCCCTTCATTATTTTGTATTTCAGGGAGTATTTATATAGCGCCAAGAAATCAATTCGATACCGCCTATAATAGTACGTTAGTTATCATATTCTTAGTTTGTCATCATATTGTAGTTGGCAAGGGTCCAAAAGAATAGCTACTTCTTGACCTCCATAAGAAAAATTAATTTTCGGTTAAAATTCGTATAAATTATATCCTAATTCAATCGCCATTGAAAAATTTGAGGCTATACCATCGAATGTCAGCGACATCACATCCGCGTTAATATATTTAAGAACAGTGAGACACTATTGTACAAGTTTACATTTCCGTGAGCTAGTTATTCCACTTATAAAAAAATATCCCACTGGAATTTTCCAACAATCGTTAATACAGGTCAATATAAACACAAAACAGTCTTTTGCTAGGGAAGAATTATCACCTTTTGTATTATTTCCATTATTAACTTTATCATGATAATTTATTCCGTTCCGTTCCAATTTTGGTCTTATGGCTATTTCGTTCGTAGTAAGCATGAAAAGCAGTTTCTTATTAGATGAAGAAAGACGCAGTTTAAATGCATCTAAAAATTCGTTAGTAAAATCAGGTGAATAACTTAATGATAGATATCAATTCGAAATCGTAAATGGATGCGGAAGGCACGAGTTAAAATAAGTTACGACAAAGTTATATGCTCTTGGTGATATGAAATATGAAGTTAGAGCGAATTTTCTAAGATTACTGTCGTATTTTTTACTTAAAACTGAGCCGTCTTTTTTAGACAACACACTTTTCAAAAAATTGTTATCATCGCCAATATTATTTAGAGTGTCTAAATTATCTTCAACAATATGTTATGCCTTTATATTTCAAATTATATTTTTTAACGAATCGTTACGTTTCATGAGTCATCGATTTCGTTCACGCATTTTTTCAATTTTCGCCGCCTTTCTTGAGAAAAATATTTCGCTTTAAGAAGTGATTTAACAAATTTATTTTTCTCGGGGGAATGGATGGAAGGACAAATTATTACAAGAGTCGTGTGCGATGTTGTAGGTTGTAATGTTCACAGAGTAGTATTCTATTAGCGCCTCGTCTCCGAATTCTGAAAAAAGAAATATTATATTAAACAAAAAAGTTAAGTAAGTTCTTAAGTAATCTGACTTTTAACAGAAATAATAACATTTTTTAGTTGTTAAAAGCTACTTTGATTAAAAGTAATGAAAAACACTTTTAACATCAGTAATTGTCTGTACTGCATCTCATTTCAACCGTCTTAACTTTAATCTGGATACAAAGTCTGACGTCCGAAAATTATTTTAAAAAATTTTAATGTACAGATGGCATCAAATTAGGTCTACTTATGGCCGCAATCCATTTTTTTCTTCTTTCCGGGAATTTTGGAATCTTGGAATGTGGAAAAAAGTTCAACAATGCACACAATCCTGTTCCGCACCATTTTTACTAACGTCATAAAATGAATAGTGTGGTTTCTATAAAATACAATTTATATTATTTTCGTCGTAAAATTTGCCCAAATAAAAACCGTATTTTTTAGGTAATACATTTACTATCTTAGGTGATTCAAAATATTTTTTATGGAAAAACAAGTTAGACTACTTACTGACTAATGCGTCAGTGGTGTTTTTTGCTAAAAATAACTTCTTCCTTAGTGATTAAAAAGACATTTTTTTTGTAACATTTTATTCTTTGTGAATAAACCATAGAGTTCACAGAGCAGGTAAAAATGCAGATTCTAAATTGATTCATTCTATAATATAATAACAATGTACGATAGTGCATAAACAAATATGCTTATAAAACAAGTTGCAAACCATCTGTAATAATTGAAATCGATTTTAAATCCGGGCGTAGAATGAAATTAAATTTATTGCAAACTACTTTACGACTACTTAGTAAAAGTAAAATCGTATGTGGCATTCAAATATTTCCTTCAGGAATGACTGCACACAATTAGTTTCCAATGTCAGTTAATACCCAGTCAAGCTGTGTGCTAATGGGTTGACTTTTATATACACGCAAATTATTAAATATTATGTTGCATTGCAAAAATATAATAAAGATATTACAGGTTTGTAATAATTAAATATGTACGAAAAAACAATTTTGGCATAAATAGGATTTTAATACTTTAATTTTTTTATTTTACTGCATTTAAACATGCTAATTATTAACGTGTCAGATAATATAAATATCTAATATTTAATTATATCGTAATTTTAAAAAAAACTTCATTTACTTGTCTATAAACAAATAATAAAACCTTGAGAAAAAATAAAGTACACATAAAAATAAATACATTTATATCTATCACCATAACTAATAATTCAATATATCTAACTTTATTGTATATATTCCGAAAAAAAGTAAGTACCTTTTATTGTAATTACTTTGTTTTATGCATTCTGGTTATATTTAAAAATCTATAGTTTAGCAATTAATTAAGTACATAATAACGTACTATTTATGAGAAAACTCAACTAGAACAATTGTAAAATGATTTTATTTTAGGTAATTATAAATAAATACATTAAAATAATTTTTAAAAAAACTGTTAACCATAACACTGTAACATTAGTGAGGACAGTAAAATTTCAACGATTTTACACATGATATGTTTTTTGCGCACTCGACTTTGATTTGTATTTGGACCTTGTTTTATTTTATTTATAACTGCTTTCTGGTAATAATATTAATAATAAACTTTAAACTGTAATACTTAATTCTTAAAAAAATAAGAACTACTTAAAGTAATTAAAACTAATGTCTTTTCATTAAGAAAAAACTTACACTTCTTCGCAATTCATATAATTCCTCGTGAATATTTTATAACTTATCAAAGTTTTAAGACAATCTGGCCACGTTATGTTACATGTAATTTCTTTCAATGAAAAATTTTGCAATTAATTTTGTATTAATTCTGGTAAGAACGTTACCTTCTAGTTATTGTCACTTCCTGTGAAAAAGTAGTAGCTGTCGCGTTGACGAATATGTTATGAATATGCGAAATTCATGTCTTACAATTAAATAAATCCATTTTGTATAAATTAATCGGCATACTTTATTTATTCACATAGGCTATTGGCCCAGGTACATAATACGATTGTAAAAATTTACATTTTTAGCCAAGTATCATTTTTAGCCATATTAGGGATAGGTTAGATTAAGTATCGCGTGAAATATTATCAAGTCGTCGGGAAGGGCACTTGTTCTGGTGAGAGAATAAGAATCGAGAAAAATTGAGGAACATAAGAACGCGATCAGTCTGAAAGGGTCCAGTAATTGGAATAACTGGTAGTTCGAAAACACAATACTACTAAAAAGTTGAAATTGGCCAAACAGAGTTAAGGGTAGACAGCTAAAATTTGAAGATGATACTGAACTAAACAAATGGGAGATCAAAGATGCCAAGGTTCAGCCACTTTTTGTTTTAAGAATGATGGAGAATATCATGCTGCACATAATTAAGTGTACAACTTTTTTTGCAGAGATATGAAGAAAACTGTAGAGTGTATGTGAATAGAAGACGGAGACCAGTATTCACATCGCACAATAACGATTATCTCAATGCAAATATGAAAAGAGTATTAAGATGCTTATCCAAAATTCAAGAGATGCAAATCTAATTGAAACAAATAGGTGAAGAGATATCGGATAAGTTTGTCATAACAGTAATTTAATGTCGAACCCAGATGAATACAAACATTTTGTATGTCAGTTTTGGGATTCAGTACCAGATGACAAGCTATTGATAATTTACTGGCCAGATTGCTAGAGGAGAAAATAGGGTGAAAGAAAAGGGTGAAGAATTTCAACACACATCATCCTCATCTGTTTTTGGTGAACGATAAGAAAAATGTCAAGTGTTTTAAATGTAATAAACTTGGACATTTTCAAAGTAAGTCTTGGAGTAAAAACAATAAAAGTGAAGGAAACATTAATAACAGTAATAATGTTTTTCTGTCGCAAACTTGGATATTATAAAATGAAATGAAAGTTTAAAAAGCACAATTAAAATAAGAAAGGAAATACCTTTGGGGTATCAACTTCATCAGAACAATATCAAGAATCGAATTGGATAGTGGACTTTAGAGCTACTGAACACATGTGCTGTGATCGTGCTTTATTTACATCTTTTACCAGCGCCACGCATAAATTTGTGATTGTCGGTAATGATGCGGCGATTAGTTTGTTAGGTTATGGATACATGGCATTGCAAATTCCTAATGGAAAGGAATATATTGACACTACGTGGGACAAAGTTCTATTCGTTCCGGAATTGAAAACAATTTTTATCTCTGTCAACTTTGCTTCAGACAAATGTTATGTCATAGTAATATACGACAGGTCGTGCAAATCCTTTGGAAAATAATAACATTTTTGCGGCTGCGAAACGAAATTAATGCTCATATTTAACTCTACTATGCTGACCACTACTTATTTGTATCGAAAATACATGTATTTTTGATACAACTAAGTAGTGGTCAGTATTGAGAAAAACAGTTAAAAATGAGCTAAGTGAGTGGCTTGAAAAATTGGCTGATCAAAATTTTGATTATGTGGGAAAAATACTTACAAAAAATGACATTGACATGAAACAAACCTTTGTTCTTAAATTTAAAAGTGGTTTGCAAGGGACAATACATCATTTTTCATTTAATGACAGTGAAGAATTTTTCATTTAAGACCTATGAATCCCACTGTGAACCGGAACTTAACCTGTCCAGTCTCTATGATATTGTGATTGAAAGTCGGACTGAATTTGGAAGTCACTATGATTTATGTTTTGGTTATAATTGATGAGACCGTAAAGCCTTATAAACTAAACAGTTGCATAAGAAAGCAAACATCCTTTTACTAGTGCAATAAGGTCTACAGAGGGAAGAGTGAGTCAATCACGTACAAGAAGGCTTAAAAGAAAAGGTGTTACTAAATAGAGTGATGTTATGAATAAAAAGCTGCACACGTTGAAAGAAAATATTTTTGGGGTTTTTTGGTGTACATTTAATCGAGAAAGTAGTTAACAGTAGATGAGTGTTTAAACTTAAAGGAATCAATAATGTTACTTAGTACAAAGCCAAGTTAGTTGCTAGAGGGTTTGAACAAGATGATGCTTTAGATTTAAATGTCATATCTGCTTCAATTGCGAAATTATCCATCTTTATAATTCTTATAGTAATTGCAAATAAATTAAGCTTACGTATCTATCAAAAGTATGCTACTGGAGCCCTTTTGTTTGGCAACATAAATGAAAATGTGTTTATTCAATTGCTAGAAGGATCTTATTCAGGAATTTATAACATTTTTAAGTTAAATAAACCATTTAATGGTCCTAAAAGTTTACCAAAACATTGAAATATCATATTAACTTATATCATAATGAGAAAAGGTTTTGCACGATCGAAATGTGATATTTGTTTGTACACAAAGTGTGATGACTGTAATAAAAGCTGTGTATTTTTATGTTGATCTTTTAATACTTGAGACTAATTAAAAATTAACTATACAGTTCAAAATTGGTGTAAAGAAAGAGTTTAAGGTGAAAAACTTAGGATTAGTATCTAGTTCTATAGGTATAAACCTTGTGCAAAATTTAGAAGCTGGTATTCCTGAAATGTGTAAAACATTTTATTTAAAAAATTGTTTTCGAATTTTTATAATGGATAATTGTAATGCAAGGGTGTTACCCTTGGCTACCCTTACCCTTGACTCTGTGAATTAGAATTTCAATTAAAAATACTTAGGAATGGTAATAATACTAGACATGAAGTTATTAAGAAGTAATGTAGATAAATTGTGGATCGTCTCATGTACGCTGTATCAGGCACTAGGTTTTAAAACTTGTTAATGAGACGTTCTTAACTGCCTTAAAAGGAGTGTTACGATACATTAGGTATAGCCTAGATTAAAACGTAATTCATAAATGGAAACGTGTAATTCAAGAAGGCTATTGTGATGTTGACTGGGGAGATGATCTCAAGGGCAGAAAATCTACTATAAACTATTTAGCTAGGTGTTAAAATTGTTTAATTTCATGATGGTCAAAGTAATATGTATCTGTCAATTTATCCCCAATAGAGGCTGAGTATATTGGAATGAGTATAAGACCTAATGAAACTCGTTAGCTAATTAACTTCTTATATAAACTTGATTTGGTTTCCAAAATATATTCCCTATAACAATTTATCATGACGAGAAATCTATCATGTTGGTTGCAAGAAATATGTTAAAGCTAGTGACAAAACAGCTGACATGTTTACACAGATTTACATTTACAGATAATTACAAGGTGTTCAAAGAAAAGTGCTATAAGTAATGTAGAATAGTAATATTTTTTAACAAATTTTAGATGGTAATGGTGAATGGTATCTTATTGTAAGTTCGTATAAATGATTCCTTCGTCTGTTGAATTTAGACATGTAAAAGGAAAAAAGGAAAGAAAAGAAAGGAGGTGTTAAAAATACGGCAATGCTATTTTGTTATGATTCTAGGAATACTGTTACCTTCTAGTTATTGTCTCTTCCTGTTAAAAAGTAGTAATAGTCTAGTTGATGGATCCGTTTTCCATATTCACTCTCAAAGTTCAGTTTTGCCTAAATATTAATCGGCTTATTTTATTTAATTATAACGGAAATCATACCCATATATAGATTGTTTCGATCACAGAGACCACAGTAATACTAGGGTCGATAAAACATTTGTAATCAACCTTATTCTTATATATGACGTCCAAGTTTTTTCAAACTCCGAATAAGTTGTTTAGGAAAAAAATTCAGAAAAATTATTGTAACGTTAAATAGGGGACTGAGGACTATTGCTAACTTAAAGACTATTTACATTATTGTCCAAAAAAATTATCTAAAAAATGACTGCGGAAAATCCCACAGATTAAAATATGAAATATCCCTTAAGACGTGATAATATTGTCTACGTTACGTGATGGCTAAAGTGTCCATATTCGTGAATTTGATATATATAAAAAAAAACACATTTAGTGCCAATAGAATTTTAAGTTCCGAACAATTCACAGACTAAGGCAATGAGATTATTAGGTTTGTGTCGTGAATAGTCAATATTTACATAATTATGAATGCAGCGCAATATCTGATTCTTCGGTTTGTTGAAAATTTGGAACTTTGTTAAGAAAAGGAGTGTTCACTGCTGAATATTCATCCAACATTAATGTAATTGAAATTTAAGTTTCTGTCATACCAAAATATTCTGCTCAATAACCTACTTACGGAAGTTTTGCAAAGGAAAATAAAATTAAAATAATTATCCAATATTTTCTGTCTGTTTATTGTCTGCGTTGATTATTTTGAGAAATAAGACGTTGCTACTGTTCTTACCTCTCAGAGTTTCATATCTAAATGAGTCGAATCATTTATAAAATTACTTCTATCGGTCTAAAAAACTAAAACATTTAAAGGAAATTTGTTATTAAAGGGCATTAGTATTTTTTAGTTTTCAGAATATCATGTAAGCGATTTCAGCATATGAAAGGAACCAAATTAAAATTATTATATATTCAAGTTTTAGATCGAAATTCTTGATTTAAGTTCCCATTGTTCCATTTGTGACTATCTAATTTTAATATTACTCTCATGCTACTCGGTTGTCGATTTGCAGCTTTGTGTTGTTCGCCGATACTAATATTTTTACTGCTGATATTGATATCCCAGTTTTCTTTTTATATGAAAGTAACCCTACCAAGTACATTTAAGCAGGATGCATAACATTTCCATTCCTTGAAATATCTACAAAAAATTTTTTTTAACGACACCATTGTCAGACGCCATCGCCATTGTCAACATGCCATTGAAATCTCATAAAAAACGTCTTGATCATCTCTGGAAGTATATATAAAGAGCGGGGCGCTGGATCTCATGTTAATTTTTCAACTTGATTTCCAAAAGGGACGAACAAGTAAAATATGAAAATGTCACGAGGATAACTTAGAATACTCTTATTTCACGAATTTCATTTAGAACGAAAAGCAAGTGAAGGGATACGAAATATTTGTAGTACAATTGATAAAGGTGCGCTCGCCGATGACACAACCAAACATTGGTTTCAAAGATTTAAAGAAGGAAATTTTCATCTCTCCGGTAATCCTCATCCAGTATGACTTCTCAGATTAAATTTGGAAATTCTGATAGAAATAGTGTGAATGATTAAAACTACATATCATTGACCGAATAGCACGAGAGTGGCGAGCGCCGAAATATTAGAATTAAATAGTTCTAGAAGTTACTATGGAAACAACATTTATCAGGCAAAAAATGTTGTTTTGTATGCAAAATCCAGGATGTCGTTTTTTTTTAACTTTAATTACAATGTTTTTAAATAAAATCCCGTTTTCCACTTCCTTTTAGAATATTTTTTCTTGACGTGAAATAAATTCCTTCCATAATTTACATCCTTGACTTTTAATGCAGCCAAACATTTGGATACGAAAAGATATTGTATTTAGAATCGCACTAGATAATATAGATATAGTTATATATAGATATAGTTAACAACTAATGGGTTTGCCATTATCCAAGTAGCATCATATATAACAATCAACTAATATGTGATTTTAAGAAAATTTCGATATGCAAATATAAGATGAGGTTATAAAGATAAATTGGTACAATAATTTTATAGAATATGTATTAGTCCTCGATTGAAATTTATCTTTCTTTAGATGGAACGATAATATTATGTGAAATGGGCAACTTTTTATATAAATTTATCTCAGGAAATATGAGATTGTCATTACGATATATGTATTTATTTGTTCGCTGTTCAAAAATATTTTTGTTGAATGACATGAAAGGACAAGGCCAAAATATTTTTGATATGGCGACTTAAAATTAATTACTTTTGTAGAGCGAAGTCATAACCCTTACTTCGCAAGATATATATATATATATATATATATATATATATATATATATATATATATATATATATATATATCAATACCAGGGATTATGTAAAGTGATTTGTTAAACAATTAATATATCAATCTATGTCATTCGTCTTAAGTGTTGAAATAAAATTGTTATCGTAATTGGATTATTGTTTACTATTAATACATTTTTATCATTAGTAGAAATAAATTAACAAAGTTTTCCAAAAATTAAAAACATTTTTGAAAAACCATAGATTTCCCAAGGATATTAGTTAACAAATTATCAAAAGCTTCTACAATTTAACAATTTAAAAATCATGAATAAATATCAGGCATTTTCTTAAATAACTGTCATTTGAAGCTACTTCTAATGTATCCAGAGGACTTTCTGCAGTAATAACCACTTGATTACTAAAAGTATGACCTACTACAAACCAGGCTAGTGACAACCCCCAATCCTATATGTCAAACTTAGAGAATACTCAGCATTTGAACTCTCAGTTAGTTTGTTGATATTTTGATATAGGAAAATAGAGTTTAATACCTTAGGAGTATTTGTGCTTAGGAACAGTATCATAAATTATACAATTTGGTTTAAAATGGGATTTCTTACCCGAGTATAGGGTTTAAAAATTAAAAAAAAAGGTCTTCAAAAGGTACACGTATCAATACTTAGGCTTACGTAATGTGATTTAATTATAAATGACCTACTCTTATTAATGGACATTATTAGAATTAAAAAATATTAAAATGTGAAGATCAAAAAATAGACTAAAAAATGAGGCCAAATATTAAAAATTAACATTTCAATCTAAGTAGTTTATTTTAAATACTTGTATAAAAATGTTATACTTTGAATTCTCGTTTTTAATAAAAAAAAATCATGACAATTTTTCCCAAATTAAAAACTACTTTTGAAAAACCATACAGTTTGCTGGGATCTTATATCCGAGAAAATTTTATAACAAGTTAGGAAAACTTAAAAATTTTACATCACTAACGAATATGAAACAATTCATAAAATAATTGTACTTCTAACATATCCAGAAGGTTTTCTACAGTAACAATTACTTGATAAATCTGACCTACTACAAACCAGAAATTCATTGGTAAAACTTATATACTATATTTGTATAAATATTTTAAATATTTGCATATAAAAAACAAAATTTTAATACCTTAAGGGTATGAATGCTTAAGAACAATATCACAAATTATAAATTTGGTTTAAAATACGATTTCACGTATATTTTTTTTGCAAGTAGAAATCATATTGTAAAAATTA
>JAYKKI010000151.1:935000-995000 GCA_039881145.1 Druceiella hillmani
ATTAACATCGTCGCACTTGTCATAGGACGTAGTTAATTCTCCGGTGATAACATTCGTACCACGCGTACAGATAATACTGCTCTCTACGTGAGTGGAACTGTCCAGGTCGGCTTATCTCCTACGCCCTAATCGCGACTTGAATTAATAATTAACTGGACCATGGTCACGCACATATCAACATCCCCTCGAGCGCCGTACGTGTTTACAAAAATTAAACCTTTTTGGTTGATAAGCTTTTAGATAGAACACTTTTTAAAGAATTGACGTAAAGTTATAAAGGTAGTGTGTGTGGTAAATATTAACCACACATACACAACTATAAGAATAAATTTAAGGTAGGTATTTACAACTTCATGCTGTCTTAAAGAAAAAAAATAGCTTTCATGTAATGAGGATTAGAACGAATTAATATTTTCACCGCAATGGATATTTAAGGGAGTGCAATAATTATAACAAACTTTATACAAATTTGTTTTTACTCTAAAGAAATATTGTGAATTTCTTAAAAACAACTAGATTTAGATTCATCATTATAATTTTTGAGTAATCTTTATATAAAATTTATTAAGCCCCTTTTTTCAAAAAATTTAATGAAACCATTTCAAAACATAGGAACATGTTTCCATGAATACTGTCAGCAATATATCTAGAACCACCTTATATCAATATTCTAAAGAAGGCAGTTTTTAATGGTTTATAGTCCGATTGCTCGTTTGATGGTTAATTGTTTTTTTTTATCATATCACAATTATTAACCCTTTTAAAATTTTTAGAAAATTATTTTCAGATTCATGCTGTTGCGTTATATGAGGGTCAATATTTTACTCCATGTTACGTCACTTTGCAAATGTTTAATGTCAAACGGTTTCTGATAAATAGATGGACAAGGGCGTGACGGATTTTGAACGGGTTTAATTTTTTTCCCTTCTGAGGTATGGTACTATAAATTCTCTTGTACCTTAAATTCGAAAAGGTGCACTTGTACTCAGACATTGAGGCTTACACTGCAAATAATAATAATTTATATGATCATGCCTTTATATTTTCACAACGCTTTTAAATAATTTGAACAACATTTTAAAAGCACTTTATCTCTAAAAGGAAATGTGAAGCCTACAATATTTAAATGTTTGCTCATATATCTTATATTCATAATTATTTTTGTACATGTGAATAGAAAGCATTTAAGTTTTCTTTCCTTCTGTTTCTCATCGACATTTTTAATTTCTCAAAAATGCACGTTTAAAAAAAACGAGTTATTTTTATTTCAAATGCTCTATGTAATTTAAAGACCTAATGTCACAGGTCGGTCATATCTTTTGCTAGTAAGTCGACTTAGATTAATGGTAGGCAATTTTACACGCAATTAAAAAGTATAACAGTTTCAACAATTAGTATAATTAAAATGACAGTTTTCTTTTTTTTAACGAATAAAATGTTTTTGCATATTCCATTTATAGTTTGCTATAAATTTATTTTGTTCCCTAAATAGATGAACAAATATTGAATAAAATGCTCGATATGGTTATGGCAGCAAACCAGCCATAACCACATCGAATATTTTATTCGTTATTTGTTCATCTAGTTACTTGCAATATTTGAGGACACTTTAACACATTTTGTATATAAATATATGTATGCATTCAATAAATATAAAAAATAATACATTTTTCTATGTTTACTAAATTAATTAGTACGTAGATATATATGTTGTTTCTAACCAATTTTTATTCCAATATCTTTCAATATTAAGTTTTTCTATTTAATACATCTATTAATACTCTCATAACAATGTGAAAAGAAAAATTGTAGACGTTTCGATAAATTTTTGAAGTATATTCTCAGTCGATGGCATATGACTTAAACAAATTAACTAGTGATATTTTTAGGTATATTTAGAAATATAAATATGTAATATACATTTATAAAATGAGTGAATTACAATCTTTTTTAGTTTTGACATGGCCTCACATAAAACGGTTCAAATTTTCGGTAAACAAGTTAGGATTATTTTAAGAGTAGGTAATATTTTAAAAGCATCGAAACGTTTATTCATATTATACAAACTGGAAAAAACGGAATTTATAGCATGTTATTATATGTATTACTTAAACGGAGTACTTTAAAAAAAATTGAAACACCTATTTAGTAAGAATTGTGTTCGAACTAAACTAAAAGAATAAATAAGATACTAGTTCGAAAACACCTTTTCTGCAATTTACTTCTATAAATAAAGAGAAAATAATACGATGTAAAAAGTAGGTATTCATATAATAGTAATTAGTAATTTACTATTATTATCTTCATGTTAAGTATAACGTGAGTGATATGCATACGATGTGCAATTTTTAGTGATCATACCTTTTAAAATGAGAGTTATTGTCATATTAATATAATCATAAAATAATCAAGTATCATTAATATAATCATAAAATAATCTAATATAATTAATATAATCATAAATATAATTAATATAATCATAAAATAATCAAGTATCACGAAATATAAGAAAATATTAAACCTAACTATTATTCTTTATCATTCCAGTAGTTTAACTTAGCTACGTCTATGACGTCAAACTAAAATAAATAATTTAATTGATCTTGTCTGTCTTATAATTCTCTACAATAATTTAACAATTTTGTCGCTCTGCGTGTATGTTATTTTTTGTGTCAATCACGCAAAATGTATTGGACGGAATATAATATAGTAATATGTATACCATTTGGTGTGGTTGTATATGGATTATGATTATTACACAGCAAAAAATTATTTTTCCGAATTTTAATTAAATTTTAATAAAAACGAAGTTAGCAAAAAAAATAATTTTTGGTTAGCTTTTAGTTAAAGTTTTGATTAACGAAATAAGCAAGTGTATATATATATATATATATATATATATATATATATGTATATATATATATATATATATGTATACCTTATTGCGTAATAGTAATTATCCTGCTAATATTTTTATTCTTAAGGTATTTTTGTTTGTTCGTTACTAAAATCTCTAAGGGAAAATCATTAACCGAAGTATCTATACTAAATTTTGAAAATAAATAGAAGTTTACAAAATAAAAAAAAATACCAAACATATATACTAAATTTTCATTAAAAAAAAATAGAAAAAATTCCATGAGAAATGACAAAAAATTTTGAAGCGACGCTAGGTAGCGTTGTTTCTGCTTTTCATGAAAAAGCTACTTTTTCGTGAACTTAGTGATTACTTGTCACCCTCATATTAAGATTACATGATTTCAATAACTGCAAAATACCACTTACAAAACTTTAAATTTAGTTATAAATCAGTTTTTACCCCGGACAAGTCAGGAATGGCAGATGGTTTTCATCGATGGTTTAAATCGATAATTGCTTACGTAAACACAACATATTATTATTGGTTTAAATATACAATAACTGGGTTTAAAAAATAACTTAATTGAAATGTATGACTAAACTTATATTTTTCTTAAAGTAATGTAATTTAAACATCGTTCAGATGCTTCAATATCTAAGCAAAGTTTCAGCATCAATTGTAAAATACCGGCTTCAATATAAATATGTACTGTAAAGTACAAAAAAAACACTTCCTAATTTAGTAACAATATTATGTTTTCGATATGAGATTATAAGAAGCGTCACACACAATGCAGTTATATTCTATCCTAATTATATTGAGATTTAATAATACAAATATTTTTCGTATCTTTTCACCCCGGGCCACTACAAAGTAGGACATGTATAATGTCCTATCGATTTTTAAATACTTTCGACTCGTTTATCTGTAATATCATACAAAAGCGAACAAAGGTCGTTCAAATATATTAGTTACTGTTAGCATTGAATATAAAATTACTAGGGAGAAGTTTTGGAGCATTAATGAAACACTACTTATTCAATTCAGACTCATCACTAAACAATTTTAGAATATTCAACTTTTAGCGCGTTATTAATTAGACAGGCGTATTGTTGGTTAATATTCTTATTGAATGACAAGTAACTTTGCAATTTCAGTACTGTAAATGGTTAAGTTTGAATGATGTGTAGAGGCGCTTATTAGAATCTTTTTCCCCGTGTTAATTTTTATAATTCTTTCATTTATAGAATATTGCATTGTAGCTTTATTAATGTGAACACAATGGATATACATGGGAGTTCTATTTAATAGGTATTGATGTTCCATGAAATAATAAATAGTGATCATTTATTAAATGACAATATAGATAGTAATAAAATAATTATTTATGGATGTAGAACGGAGACAAAAAATACTCAAAAATTAATCAAGAATTAATTATCAGAATACTACGGAAAGTGTTTTATTGAAATTTATACATCCTTTGAAAGTGTTGAGGGTAATATCATAGCAGAATAAGGAATATTGAAACGACCCTTTTTTAATAACATTTTATGTTTAACACGTCATATTTGTTTACAAACTAAAATACTTCATCTAATAGACATCCTACAAGCTTTATTATAATACTACTTGTCTATTATAAATAAAATATTAAGTATTATTAGTCAACACTAAAATGATACAAATAGAGACAATAAAACAAAAATGCAACTGCTTTTAAAATGTGCTCATATCAGAAACATTTAATTATGACTATAATAATATAGTTTATTACTCAATATCAAAAACTCACGAAAAAAATAAGAAAAACACATAATTTAATGCAAGTTACGCCATAACTTTTTGATTTAATATATTTTATATTACCCAGTCCTGCGACGACACGCGTACAGAGCTGCGCTCCTTTGTGATTTTATTACAACTGTGCCTTACCCTACATTCGCGAATATTTTAAATTATTTCAACATCGTAGTAATATGTGGCGTAATAGATGATTTACCATTGAATAAACTAAGCCTAACCTAAGGGAGGTTATTACATTTAAAGAGAACCTAAGGGAGGTTATTGCGTTTAAAGAGAAACAATTTTCTGTATCATCATCTTAGCAGAAATCGAATGTTATTTTATAAATTAAATTCTGACCAGCTTTCTCAGTTATTACGTGCTTACAAACAAAAATATAATTAAATTTACAATTGAATTCAAATGATAAATTAACTGGTTATTGTAAATGTTAGAAAAGCAATAAATGTATTTTCTTCTTCCATTCCCTCGTTTAATTAAAATTGACATAATTTTCACGAAGTTATGGATTTAATTTCAATACGTCTTAAAATAAATAAACTACGAAAAAACTCACAATCTTTTCCACAGTATAAAAAGGCTACAACTTTAGGTTTATAGTTAAAAGTCAGTTTCACTTTGAGCGATGCAAAAAGCAGGTCTGTTGGGTAAATAAGTTAGTGAACGGAATGAATATTTCACTATGGGTAGCTGCTATATTTTGTTTATAATTTTATTTCATAAATACTATTCATAAAAAAAAAAAATAAAGATATATATATATATATATATATATATATATATATATATATATATATATATATATACATTATATACATTTTCACACACACACACACACACACACACGTATATATTCGCCCGCTAATTAAAAGATAATCAACCACAAGCGATCTCCAATCAAACACCAAATCAAAATTTTTTTTTAAATTAAATTACCTTTTTAATCTTTATTCAGACACCAATTCCAAAAGCTTTGAATTTAATTTCTCAGTAGTACTATTATTTAATATTCTAAATTATGTGAAAATCATAAATTAATGGTAACCTTATAATCGATATCAAAATATAATTATATTTTCACATATATATGTGTGCATATTTTTATTATTATGCAAACTTACCATAACATCACTCTCATAGTCATATTTTTGAGCTTACAAAATTAAAAATGTCGAAAATTTGAGGAAAAAGAATACAATACATTTCCGCACTCACGAATGCGTATATTAAAACAAAATGCCTCTAAAATCTCTATTTCGGTTATTGACTATTACAGTATTTTTTTAATTCCAACTGTTATGTTAAAAAAAAGGGATTAAATGACAAGGTTACCATATTATTGAAAATAATATGATTACCATATTATTTACTAAACATACAAGCCCTTATTTGCATCACTACAATTTTCTAATAATTCAACCATGATGCGAGTGACGAGGTACCCGGGTACTATTAGCATTTTCAAATTAAAAAAAAGTATGTTACACGCTATGTAGGTAGTTGTGATTTCGTGAGAGCTCTTAACTATTTATAAATTATATAATTTTTAACGTTTTTGACCCAGTCAACTATTTACATATTAACAAAACTAAATATATAACTAATACATATTTTAAACTAACAATAGAGTGACAAGATACCCGGGTACATCTTTGTGTCTTGTATGACAATGAAAAAAGTGCTTATAATTTCATACAAAAATGAAATAATAAACATTTGTTATGATGTTTCATTTCTATAAAAATTACAAATTCTTTGTTTATGCAGAATTAGCACAGCTCTCGAAGCAGGTGTTACATGTAGGACGAGTTACTGCATGTTCATCAGAAACTGGTTTTCTACAGTTAGTGTAAGCTTTTCGTGTTTTTCTTTGCTTGCGTTTGAGTTCTCTGCATATGTAGCAACTTCCGACGACTGCAACATGCCCTGTAGAATCTTGTCTAGTCTCACTTATGGAAGTTGTAGATCCAGAAGGAATCGAAAACCTTAGTTCTTGGCCAAGCATTTCCTGCATTGCAGATCTCACATGTAATTTTGATGTCACAATGCAATTTTTTGATCTTTCTTCTATATTTTTACCACACAGTTGTGGACTCAATGATTTCAAAAACTTTCTACGTCTGTCACTCGAGACAAATTGTAGGTTATGTTCCATGTAAATGATATATACTGCCAAAGCTGCAATGTCAATGATATTGTAAAAAACTGCTAAAGGCCACCGATTTGTTCTGCGTTTTACGGTGTATTCTGCTAACAGCTTATCCATATTGTCCACTCCACTTTTGGTTTTATTATAATATAAAATTATTTCTGGCTTGGCAGTTTCCTTATCATTTTCAATAACTGGTGACATGTGCATTGATGACAATATTATTACTGCTTTATTATTTTTAGGTACGTAGGAGCACACAGTTGCTTCTTTATTAAAGGCGAAGTTAGAAGAATAAATCACCCTCTCCTTGTGTGCTTACATATTTGCAGGAAGAAACCGTTTATTTTCTTTTACCGTTCCAACTAGTGTCATATTCCATGAATTCAAGGAATGAGCCAGTTGAAGAGACGTAAAAAAATTATCCGTAGTTACATTCAGTCCTGAATTTTTATATTTAGCCACCAGATCTAATACAGTGCATTCTCCAAAATTTGTTTGACGATTGCCATCACTTGACTTTCCTGTATATATTTGTCCATTTAGGGGGTAGGAATCATTTGCATCACAAGCACAAAATATTTGTATGCCATACTTTTTAAGTTTTGATGGCACGTATTGCTGTTCGTCAACGGTAATACATTTACGAGGCTTGTACATTTTATTCAAATTTGAAATGAACATAGCCCAAATATCTCGTATAGAGGCTGCTTTATCAGCTGACAAACGTCCAGGGCGCGTTACATCATTATCAAACCTTATGAAGCGTAACAGCATTTGGAATCCATCATGACGTCGCAGACCGAAATAATGGTAAGTGACTGGATTTCCCCAGTTCAGTCAAACGCTCTTTATTTGATCTATGCACCCCACTAAAGATTAGAATGCCAAAAAATGCATCCAATTCTTGTTCTGTGAATGGTTTGAATATTTTTTGTTTCAGTCTCTTGCTAACATCAGGGTAATTTTCCAATTTTCCATCAGTTTATTATTGTATGCTTCAGTAATTTTAGTCCCTTTCCGATTAGTTTCCCTCAAGATTATTTTACATATTTCATAGGACAATATATTTTTGAATATTTCCATTTGATTGTAAAGTTTATTGGAAGATGCAGACCCACCCCGTTGACGAATGATGTTTCGACTACTAGTTTGTGTTCTGGAAAGTTGACCAGACTGCCACCGTGTTCCATCTTCTGCAATCAAAATATTTTCAAATCGTACGAGTCAATCTCATTTTCGACTTCAGCTTCTGGCTCAACATCCAAAATTTCCAATCCACCCTCTTCAACCGAAGGAATATAATCGTGTTCATTATCAGAAGCGACAAACTCACCTTCGTCACTAGAAGATTCTGCTAATATGGCTTATAATTCTGTTGAATTATATCTTCGAACACGTGATCTTTGTTTAGAAGTACTCGCTCCAATATTCATAATGAAATAATTATAAACACACAAAATAAAAGTAAGCTCGTACAATACGAACAAAGTAAACAGTCAAGTGCCAATATCGAGCACGATGCATTGAATGGATTCAGTATTTCTTGCGCGCCGATAACCATGTACCGCACTCCACCCCTCCCCCGCTTTAATCGCCACAGATCGTCAACTGTTTAGCTTAACTAAAATAATAATATTCAAAGTATGGGTAACGTCAAAACAGACCTTGACTGTTTACGTTTGTATGAAGGTACCTCGTCACTCTGATAAAGGTATTTTGCTTTATATTTGCTATTTAAACACAATATGAGCAATTTCCATTTGAATACTTGTTAATACCTCGATGACTCTGAAAGAATGTATCTAAATATTTTGATATTGAAATAACGTGTCATATAATACTATTATATTAATATTAAATGCTAAAATAACGTTATATTTTAAAACCACAATTTTTCATTTTATTAAGTATGTCATAATGATGCAATATGTCTAGGCTTCAAGTCTGAAATTTGGTGAGGAAACGTGACGATCTTTATCATAAAAGTAACTTAATAATTAATTAAGTAAACTAAATATAAATATAATAGACATATAAAATATAATAGAATATATTTCTTTAATTGTGTAGGGTGTTTTAACGCACTTTCAAAGTCATCTTTGCATAACAAAACCAACCATAAAAGTATCTGCGTTTAACAATAATCTGAATGAACCTTGTTCTATTTAAATTAGGATTTGGATTAGGAATGATATTTTTTGGTCTTTGAATTGAATAACGCTCGGGAGACGCCTCCATTCCATGCGATGAATTCGGGATTCAATTTTATTTTTCATACGATGTTCTCATCAGAATGCTATCTTACACAATTACACGATTAGGGCATTATTTTTTGTCTGTAGTAATATTTGTAAAATTAATAAGTTATGGTTAAGTTGTCATTAATAATTATGTTTTATCTTAGAGAAGTGAGAAAGAAAGGTGCAGGTGGAAAATATTATAATAATAAACTTTTCATTAGTTTGTATTAACCACTAAACAAATACAAAACGTTAAAATACAGACCGGAAAATGATAGAGGAGGTAGCTTTTTAACCTCAATTTCAAAGTGTTGGAGATATTGAATAACGGCAATAATGTCACGTCACATCAATAATCGTTTCCAATAACAGTTTCAATTTGACAGCGGTAAGTGGGCGCCTTTTTGTAACGACGCGGTCTGTAAATAAAGTATTTTCTGACTTCCGCGCAACGATCGTAGTAAATTTTATTTTACATTTTACAATAAGCCCAAGGTTACCAAGACATCAAATTAGAGCATTTCCAGATACTTTAATATTGTTTTACTCGCAACTTCATCATTATTATTTTGCGACCTTCATTTTATCTCCGATTTTAATTCTGTATTTTAATCTGAAAAAGAAATTTATTTTGGTAAATTTACATTCAATTACGTTTAAACTTCTAGATTATCTTGGTTATATAGAGTATACACTTTTGCTGATAATATATTTTGCTATTCTAGTTATATTAAAATAAGTGTTAATATCTCAATATGCAACATGTATTTATCTTACACCAATTTTCATATATCAGAACTGCCTGCGAAACTCGATCTTGAGTGATGGTATAAATACATGGTCGTCGAATTAGTGAATTCTGTGTTATTGCCTGGTGTTTCATCATTCGTTAATTACGATACGCATTATGTTATTTTTGACTTCCTTAATTTAGGATATTTCTAATTTTTTTTATTTAAAATAGTGGCAATCATTTTTCAATTTATTGAAAGTAACTACACTAATAGTAAGTTATTAATTTAATTTATGGGAAGTTCTTAAAAAAATATCTATCGCTTTCTAAAAAATGTACAAAGTTATTGGGAAAAAATAATAAAATATCCAAAGTACGAGCTATGTAAACAGAATTTCTATCTATTTGAGCGTATATTTAGATTATAAATTCATTACAATTAGTAAAATACCTAAATTTACATAGTCAAATATACTTCCTTTAATTTAGTTACAAAAGGCTTCAAAACACTGCATAATTTTGAGGCATTGCATATATAAATAAGCTCAATTTTCATTCCATAGGATAATACTAACGAAATTTCTATGAATTTTCTGTTGCTGATTCATATTTTTAAAATAATCTTTTTCAAACTTGTTAAGAATAATAATTGACAAGTTGATTGCATTAATTGTGTTTATTATACCTTTCATTAATTTTATTTAATAAACCAGGAACGCCAAACTTAATGTGCTCTAGTTCGGTTTCTTTATCCTAAACAAGTAAAGGTCTGAGGTCGTCAAGTTTACGTAAATGCTGTAATTACACACTGTTTCTTACACAACGATGCAAAAAGAGAATCAGGGTAGTTTCAATGAAAAGCTATGTTAAGCGTTTGCCAGACCGTAGTAACTCATAAAAAGTCCGTAAAACCGACCTAGATACTTTAACAAATTAATTTCACGATTACGCCCTACTTATTCTCGTAGAATGGTAAAGTTAATATGGTTATATTCGGCTTAAGTTACATCAATATCTCTTATTTTCTAAGATGTATTTAGTGGTATATATTTTGTGTTAGACGTAGGTTTCCAAATCTTTCATTCTCTTTAATATCTGAAGCAATATATTAATTAATCTTTGTCTATTGAAAATTTGTCCAGTCTCAAATTTATGTTTGATGTTGAAAAATACTTTTCGACCGTAGTTTCATTTTTTTTTAATTTCTTGCCCTCGAAATTGTTAGGAGTAATTATATTTTTCATCGAAATTTCTAATCTACTAATATCATTTTTATAAATCTACTATTTCATTTCTGTTTCGATGTTATATAGTAAAAGAAGCACTATTTTGGTATAATACCAGAATTAAAAAATGGACAACTACAAATAAAACTACAGAATTATTTTGTTTATGAGACTCTTAGCTAAAGGAACTTTCAGATATATGAACATGATAACATTAAAACATGTCATATTAAAATATTAAATTATCGTAAAAGCAATAGTATCGTAATAAAGAAAATAAAATAGTTATTATTTTGTTACTTTTCTTTCGACGGAAGTCCTCAGGTGACAGCTATACAAAATTTCACGCTCGCTTTCGGTTTTGCATAAATAAGTATATTCAGTTTCAATCTCAAAAAATATTTATTAATGAAATTTCAGTCATATTTTACATCTGATTAAAGTTTATAAAATAACATTTCACAAGTTATTTAAAAAAAATAATCACTCCGATATCGTTTATTAATTGAATGGGTTCAATAATTATATTCAATAAATCCTTTAAACCCTTTTAACTCACGACTAAATAAACGAATAGATAATAAAAAAAATATTACCCATATTTTATGTTTTTCACAGATTGTTCCACTTTATATTTAAATAGGTAATATTTTCGCGTACAAATAGTTAATGTATAAAGTAATTCATAAAATAGACATGATTGGCATTATATACTCTGATAATAAATTTTCCATAGCATTATTCATATAAACAAAATTAGTAACGTTATCCATCGAATTGTATTGTATAATTCAAATGAGGAATATGATATGCGTGCCATATCAGCATTTATATATAACATAATCAGTGCATATACAAATTATATGTAGGCGTTGTTTCTTCTCGTATTAATTGATTATACGAAAAGTACATTTATGAGTATAATATTAGGGTATTCAAATTTACAATTACTACAAAGATCTCCATTTATACTTTTCTAACGTTTAGTAGAGAGAAAAAAATGCCGTATAAGTTTTTTTTAGATTAGTTAATTTATATGTAATTATCAAGCTGTCAATAAACATTTTATACTTAAAACCCTGTGCTATTAAGTTTCCTTTTGAGATTATTAAAATGTTTCTATGGAAGGCAATATCAAAATATCGTTTAAGGAATTGTAAATAATTTTGATTATACCGCACTTTATTCCGATGTCGAAATATTTAAAAATATACTTCAACACATACAAAGATAATAATGTAAAGGCCTAGTTATAGTGGTCTCAAAAATATTTTTTCACAATTTAAAGTATCGTATTTTCAGAAACAACGGAATACGAGAATTTGAAATTGCATATTTAAAAAGATATTTTAAAAAATACGAAAAGGAAATATAGCATATCACAATTTCCGAAACTACTGGGCCAAAATTCATAAAAAAAACATGGTTGGTAACATCTGACTACACGATTAAAAGGAAACTATAACGATTATTCTAAATCTTAATATTTTTTAAATATTCATAGTGCATATTTTTTTCAGTTTTTTAGCCTGTGAAAAATGTGTATGACACCTTGCAATATATTTATTATACTTCGTGAAAAAGTAATATTTGTAAACAGTTAAAAATAAATGTTATGTACGCTTAAATGTTTATAAGTACCGAAATGTGTACGGAACCCTTGTAGTGCGCGTTATACTAGTTAACCATAGTAAACAATTTAGATATTTGGGCCCCATGAAGACCGAAAACTTTTACAAGATGGGAAATGGTATTTCGCTTTCAATTTAGCATTAGTTAGCTATAAAATAAAATAAAGTTAATCAGTTTTTTATGTAGTAAACAATAAGATTTTTTTATTTTACTTTAGTGTGGTACAGGTAAAACTATGTATTAACAAAAGAGTCCTAGTCCCTAAAAGGAAATATTTTATAAAAATTATAGTAATTCTGAAACACGCTTAGCTGTATTTCAATATAATGAGTAAATTTTATTTATATATTGTAACTAGTCATGTCCAGCTTTCAATATTAAAAAATTAAATTGAAATTTATGTGTTACATAATTAACTTTAAATCGCGAAGTCTTATAAATTTATTCGACGCGAGAAAAATGTTGTGCCTATAAGTTTTTGCGTTGTTGTAACTATTGTTATGATATACTTTTAACCATTTTAAAAGAAATACCTCATTTTATCGTTCAGAAATAATTAAATATATTTATTTTATAATTGTACCATAAATTAGTTCCTGCTATAATAATGGTCAAAAATAATATAAGTACAGCAGAGCTTTTATTATTTATTTATTTATTTTTTATTTATAACTGTACTTTAATGTATCTAGCTGATACATATGACGGACTTATTGCCACAAGATCAATCTCATACAGCCAACCAGAACATCAATCAAGCCCCGCTCATAGAGCGACCGGGAATCGAGCCCGGGTTTCCGCGGTACGCCTCCCAGTCAAATGCCATTTGCCTTGTGATCAACCCAATACACCACGGTGACGACGTTATATTGATGCAAGATAAAATAAATACCTTTGAATATAAAAAGCAAGATGAATATTTATTTAAATAAAATCTATATATTAAAAAGCTTCATTAGCCTATCCCAACAATATTGGCGAAACTCCAATCTACTGTGTCGAGTATTGGTGTTATACGCATATGTATGAGCATACGCGTAACTAAATCAGAAATAAAGGGTCGATCCCTAGAGTGGGAAGTTTTCTTTTTAAAACAAACTTATAAAAAGTCCGAAATAGATAACATAATTTTTTTTAGTGCATAGCATTTTTAAGCTAATATTTTGGGGGGAAAAACATATATTTATAGTATGCTTGATTGACATGGAGAATATTTACATATTTTTTCTTTTACAAGAAATTGACAATTATTCTTACACAGTAAGAACAATCTTTACTATAAAAACTGTCAGATATTTCCGCGGTTAAATCAATTACATTTTGAATACCTTTAATATAGGGAAAACGGATCGTTCACAGTCCAGTCATAAGCCCTCAATCTATTACGTTCCTTTATTCTCAAAAATCGCTGTGGTAGCTTTCTAAACACTTCAAGTTCATTAAAAGCAAAGTTAATATAATATTTGAATACTCCCGAGAAATAGAAATATCATAGACTATAATACCTAGAAAAACACATTTTCTATGACTAGTTTAAACTTGCGAAATATAAATATTTGCAGTACTCTATTCAATTGTTATATACTTCCTGCTTTGAAAATTTTTATATAATGCTGTCATAAATTCATCCTTAAAATTGGATAAATTTTTAATGTTAATTGGAAAAGAATACCTTATATGTTCCAGATAGCCTAGTCATATGACGAATTGGAAAAACTCAATGGATAATTTAAGCCCAATATTAAAAAAAATAAAGAGGGAAAATTACTTACTAGATCTTTACTTTTTATAATTAAACGCTAGTGTCACCGCCACAAAAATTTGAAAAATATAAATAATTTTTATTTTTTCACTAAAATATTAACGTTTTCATTATCATTCTTGCAATTTAGATGAATGGGGTTAGAAAGCTCGGAGTACGACCAAGGTACCGTGTAAGAAGGAGGGGTCGGTATAGACAAAATGATAAATCTCCCCAAGCAAATATTAATTGGAGCGAAAATGTCTTACCCTGAGAACTGCCATATTTTCAGCCAAGACACAATTTAATTGGCCCAAATATTTGAACCGTTCAGTAATATTTCAAACAATACATAAATGACGACATTTTGGAACAGATGGTTGATGCAGTGAAGAGAATGTATCTAATAAAAAATGGAAAGGAGTTAAAGCTAATTTAAAAAGAGTTAAAATCTTATATAAGCGTACTATTAATCATGGGCAGTATTTCTTTGCCAAAAATTAAATCGTATTGATCAAAAAATTACGGTATTCTAAATATAAAATATGATATGACTCGGGGACGATTTTTCCGCATTATCTTATAAATAGTTTTTGATGGAGAAAGTTTTCAATAACACAAAACTACATGCATGCAATTTTTAACCAAGAGTGGATAATATTAGTATTGATGATAACCCCTTTTAGTGATCATTGCGGGATAAGCCAATATTGCATGGAAAAGCAAATCCCATAAGAATTTATGTTTTATTGTTTAATCAAACGCAAACGGACTTCTTTGCGATATGTTTTTTATCAAGGAGATACTATCTTTTCACCGTGATGTGAATCGGCTATTCTTAAACTTTGCAAAACACTTGTGGCGGATTATCATCTTTACTTTGACCGTTATTTTACTACTATAAAACTGGCAAAAATTTTGCTCGAAAAACACATTCATAGGACGAAGACCATTCAACGAAACAGAATTCCAATAACCTGCAAAATTTTACCTGAAAAAGAATTTAAAAAGATCTCTATGCCTTCAGATTCTGAATCTTGCAGCGACTATAAAAAGTTACTTCCAAAATGATTACATTGGATGATGGGAATAAAACCAATGCCGTTGCAAGTATATATTAGATTTTTCAAGGTGTTAAAAGTCAATATTTGAAAAACTAAGTGGGATGGGGGCATATATTATTTGTCAATTAAATTTAAAATTAATATTTGCAAACGGGACTTAAAAACCAAAAACGATAATGAACCTTCCATTTTATTTTGAAAACCCTATTTAAAATCATGTATTTATTCAACTAGTACGGGCCTCATTCTCAAAACTTAATACGTATTTATAATTTAAATGATTAGTATTTTAACCAGTGCACACTTTCGTTTGTACGTACGTAAGTTGGAAAATTTCCAAATATCTAAGTGGCAATTTCATTAATTATCAAAATCTGGAGAGAAATTTGATCTGCTCTGAGCGGTAATAATTAAGACAAAAATGTTAATACTTTGCCAACTTTAAGCGAAGGCGATATTTTAAGTGTTTTTTAAATATTTAGACACACCACAACCTAGTCTTAAGTGTCTTCAGTTTTATTTCCTGTTTTGCGCTTTATATATTACTAAAATAAATTTTGTTTAGAGTAATGAAATTATTCCAAATATAATTTATAATCGAGGAAAAAGTTAACTATTTACAATCTCTATCTTTCTGCAATAATTACTTGAAATGATTTACTAAGTAATAATGTAACTACATTGCTGACATTTTATCACAAAAACATGTCTTACTTTTCGTGAAACTACTGGCTTCTATTAATTTCACCCTAGACGTATATAAGATGGTGCTTTGTTTTAATTCGAATTTAGTGACATTACTTTTATGTAATTTAATAATATTAATTAATTTTGAATGGCTTAGTGTTGCTCAGGTGGGCGGGTATCTATTGTAATTTCATTACGACATTTTTCGGTATCTGTATAAAAGTATTTTTGATTATACTGACTTTAGAATAAGGTATTGTGTATATTAGCCTTCAACAACGTTACAATACATTATTGTATAACAAAAAGAATTGGATGTTTTTATCACATTATAGAATATAGCGACTCGGCTTTTAGCATGGAAATATGATTATCAATATTTGGTTATTATAAAATTATTATAGTGAACTAAATATATTAAAGGAAAAATAACGGAATTTATAAATAGTAAATTTCATTCTCTTGGTATTTTCCACGTTGGAAAATAGGATATAAAGAGCGCTCATTGTTAATAAATTTTAAAATAAATGTATAAATTAATCAAATAATAAATGAAAAAAATTTTGTCTAGAACCTTGTATTTATTTTGTTAAGGGGGGATGTTAGAATGCAGGTATCAAAATTACTATAAAGTGTATGCAGCGACACCTATGTGTCACTCAATGTAACATGTTGTAAGAAATAAAGTCAGTCAATTAAGGAAAGCCAACGTGTCTTAATAGTTACTCTGTAATACTTTTGCTAGCTTACGCCACAAAAGCGCTCAGATCAGTGACTTTTTCACCGACTACGTTTACATAATTAACTATGCCTCAAAAATGATCTAAGATATTTAAATATAAAGTAGCTTAAAGCAGTTTGGAAATTTTAGGTTGTCACACCGCGAAAGTTTTTTACCAATTGAATTAGTAATTTTTGCATACATTTCTAAAAAATAAAGAAACACAATTTTCCTCTTTATTATGTTAATGTGATTTTTGATTAATGTGAGAACACCTGATGTAAAGACGAAATAGGAAGTTTTCGTCAGTTACGAACCGCATAGTAATTTTTCCTCTTTATTTGTTAATTTCTTAATCTTTATAATTATTACGATAAACTGTATTACGCATAATTTTTTGTTATAATAATTAAATTAATAAAATATAGAAAGCGGCGGAATGAAAATCTATTTAAAATTTATTTTGTAACAGATCATTAAAATATATATAGTTCAGAAAATTTTTTATTAAAAAAAGAAATTTGGATGAAAGATACATTATTACCAGTACATCAAAGGCAAATAAATTATATGCAGAAGAATACAATATATGAGACTGCAGATATTATATTACTATCATAAAATCAGTTCAAAAATAAAAGAATATGGTTAGTTTTTGGATGTTCATCATATGTGTCTCCAGGATAATGATTTTAATATCGCATTTTTAAATCAATAATTTCATTATCGCATAGTCGGGAATAAAACATTAGCTTATAGACAGAAAATTTCCTTAGTCTCTATTACAGTTCAGTTTTATTCAATTTTCTTTTTACTGAAAATTTAAAATATTTTTATATTTCTTGAATTCCCAAGTCATAATAAGATTACGTACCGAAAGTATATCCTTCATTAATTAACATATAACATATGAATTTAATCTGCGTTCAGAATTCATAGTGTTCATATATCGTAGGACAACAGCTTTTCGTACGAGAAGGAAAAAAAGAAGGGATAAGAAAAATTACACTGATATTTTGCGAGCACATTTCAATCTCACTTCAAGAAACAAACGCATATCAAAAAAGTCTATATTCTAATGCCACGTATTAAGTGATTACGAAAATGGCCTTATGAAAACTATTAACATTCGGCGCATTACATTTTTAAAAAGAATAACGTAGCCAGTTATGCGTATAAATAATCACTGAAAATTATAATTGCTTTCTTAGTTTAAAATTTCTGTATCTGCAAAACAAACACAATACTCTAACCATTTTAAAATTCGTGAAGAATACAAAGCTCTGGCTTACAAGACACCACGGAATCAGGATGAGAATGTATTTTTAGTAGATATAGAGCATATGTTCTGGAACACTCTTGCTAATTTCACCTAACCTAACTTAAACGTTCTAGAACACTTTTTCTATCATAACCTAACCTAAATGTTTTAGAACACTTTTCCTATCATGACCTAATCTAAGCAAAATTTACTTCAACTAATCTAACCGAACCTTTATACTTAAAGCCAAACAGTTCTCGCCATATGTACTCCTCCGTACGTAAATTATGAAAAGGAAAATATATCCTGAAATAAATAAAAAAATCGGTACACATCTCACTAATACAATATAATAATAATCAACGTATAAGCTACGCTATATATAGAGAAAATTAAGGACACTAGTGTACATTCTACTTATGTAAAAATAGTTTAGAAATCATCTCAAACGACATAATCAACATTAATTAAATTAACAATTCGTACTGGGTTAATTAACTGTTGTATTTAGTTACCGAATTAATTAATTACAATGTAGAAATTATGAGCTATTGCCCGAGTATGCAAGTGAATTTAATTGATAATTTATTAACGTAATTGAGTAATAACTAGACAAACAACATAATTAGTGAGAAAAAGTAATCGCATCTAAATTAAAATATTTTAAATATATTCACTGCATTGAATTTAAATTAAGAATTTTGATCATATCACATCAGATTCTGACTATTCGTCCAGTATACTCGACTATTTGACAAGTGATGATGTTGGTAAGTTCTTTAATTGTCATTCTAACTTTATTCAATATAGCATATTTTTTACGTGATTGTAATATTTCAAGTAACATTAATGTTCCATTCTAAGTAATATCCATGTCACATTTTATTTTACAGTTATATAAACTGAAAAATTATAATTTTCAAGTTAATTTATTCTAGTAAGTACAAGATGCTGGATAATTAGGATGTGATGATAACTCCACGAAACGTAAGTTATACTCAACGAAACGATAGTATCATCACTATTTTCTCCATCAGACAAAAACATTAAAAACGGATTATAAGTTCATCCATTATGAAGCCCATTAAGGACGGTTTATCAAATTTAACTGATGATCTTAATAATGGAGCCTATATTACAAAAAATGAAATAATGATTAGAAAAAATATTGAAGGAGTATCAGCAAAGGAGCAGGACGAACATGCAGATAAAAGAGCTACATATTACGTTTGCAATGGTTTGGATGGAACTTGATGACCGTAAATATACAGACTAAAGAAACGCATATTATAATTATTGAAAATGAACGGATTTTGTTTTATTGAATGCACTATTTTCAATAAGACCTATAACGCATGTTTTGGAATTTTTCCAAGAAACATATGATCTTACTTTGAATACTTGATGGTATTGTGAGTACTTTAATTTCTATTCGAGCGATTGAATATTTAGCATTTGTTGTAGGTCATGCCTTTTAATGACCTATAGGAATACTTGGATTTAACCGTGTTCTTTATTTCATTAACGTAGCATCCATTATATTAGCTTTAGGTATGTGTTTATCCATATCCGTCACCAAGTTGAAAGTATTAGTTTCAAATTTCCACACCATTAATTAAGAATTTTTTTTAATTGAATATATCACCGTGAATATGATGGACCATTTCAATTTAATTATTTTCTTTTACCAACGATGCTCTTTTTGAAATCATTCTAACTCTTAATCATATGGTACTTTGCTCTGTCACTATACCAAAGACTACATGATATATGAGAATTCTTTGCAGTAGATCCATAATTCATTAATGAAAATGTACAATGTTAATACAGAACTATAAATTGTTTTATTAGTTTTCATAAAATAAAAAATAATATTAATAACAGAATATTTTATCATAAATAGAAGTTATTAGTAAGTCATTACACATTATATCATATTTAGACAGATTTAAAAAATAATACATTAAATATTTCATAGGCTTGAAATAAAGTGTAAACTGAACAATATTTCCCATAAACGGAGTTAAAAGTATTTTGAATACTTTTGCGTTATAAAAAAATAATCTACTATTTCTTTCCAAAAATTTGACATAAATTTGCTAGGTGCTATTCCATAAGAAAGAAACACTCTTCCAAACTGTCTTCATTTATATTTAATACAATCCAGGGAGATCTTGGCATAGCATCTATATCTAAATTACTTATAATATAACAAGGTAATGTTACATACACGATTACACGCAAAAAACTTTTCACAATTTTGTGGTAATCTAAAACATAAATTAATTCAACTTCAATCATTTTAAAATGTCTTCCTTTAGTCTATATATTGACAGTTGCAAGTTTCATTCGAGCCGTTGCAACCAAACTTTGTAGGAAATAATAATTATTCTTCATTATATATTAATTTCGTAAATGAAGGTAACGACATTACGAGAGATGATTACACTAACGAACATTGCTTATTAGCTTTTGATCTAACACTTGGCTATCAGCTAATTTAACGTCAAATTGGAATTTAATTAAATATGATAGTTTAAGAATGGAAATATGTTTTGGCAAAAGCAACGCCAGATTTCCACCTAGGCCAAGACCTCGGCGGAGGAGCTCAGCCAGCCTAGAGCCACCTTCAAATAAGCCCAAAAGCCTCGTTTGTCTTATCAAAATGCTTTATCGAGAATATTAATTGAAAAGTCTCGATACTATATTGTCCGAGTTATTTAAAAGTTGGCGCTCTTATTTTTTCAGCAAATTTGTCGAGCAAAAAAATTTCATTTACACGAACGCAGGCCGACCTACGTCGATGTCATAAGACAGAGTTAAGATACAGTTACTCATCTCGCTCGCACGCGCGGGCTTTTACCTGGCTTGCAACCGGCCTAGTACATATCTCTCTGTCTGATTTATGACCACTTGATGTTGGTATTGAATGAATTCGTAAGCCTTGATTGCGTATGAAGTTGTACACAGGACACGCATGAAGTTGATACGCGGCCGGTAGTGTTGTCAGGATAGAAAATTGTTCGCTACCGAGGACGAAAAATATTTTTGAGTGCCACTTAAAATATAGGACCAGAGACTACAGTTTATTTTTCCGTTTCGTGAAATTTGCAATCGATTGGTTCTTATATTATTATGAGGATTTTTTTCCGCATTTTTTAATTTATTGTTAATTAAAACAAAAGTTAACACTTGAACAGTAGGACTCGAGACGATAGTTTATATTTCCGTTTTATGAAATTTGCAATTGACTGTAACGTGGCTCACACATTGATGACTATAATATGTCTTACTTACTTTCGGATATATTTTCCTTTTATTAATTTATATACGGAGGAATGGATATAGAGAAAACTACTTTATAGTATGTATCAAATTTAGGTTAGATCAGCTTATGATAGGAAGTGTTTTAAAACATTTAGGTTAGAGTAGGTGAGGTTAGAAAAAGTGTTATATAATATTTAGATTATATTAGGCGAGGTGGGTAAGTTTTTCTATGTACTCTTGCTGTAAAAAGTCACTTTCTATCTACCGTTGCTGTAAATAGGCATAATTCAGAATTCATTGTATGAAATGGTTTATTCTTAAAAATATGTGTATTCTTATGTATTTTTATACTTATGCGGAGTAATATAGTCAATATTCTAGATTAACTTTAGTAAAATAACGTCATTTTCTAATATTTATTTTTAACCAATATTTCCCGGGTTATTGAAAATATTATTTAAAATTAGCAATAACAGTCATAAACAATTTCAATAGATTTTTGTTACAATATATCCTTATACGTTCACTTAATTTTTAACCTGAATTTTTACTAGTAATATACACTTAAAATGATACGTAAAATTACATATCAATTTTAGTGAGTGAAATTATGTCTTTGTAATGGGAAAAATACAATTTTTTCTCAGAAAAGTATATTGTAACACGTTTATTTTGTTTTGGGAAATAAAAGACTATTTTTATTAATGGATATACATAAATTAACGAAAGATATACTTCTGCGGTCCTCGAGTGATTTAAATTTATTATTGATAAACTTAGGGAAGAATGTATTTCAAATTAAATTGGCTTTGATGTAGTGGTAGTTAGTACTGTAACATAGTTACTTAGTGAATATTTTAATTAATTTATGGAGGAAGCACATATCCACAAATTAATTTAAACTTCGATCAAAACATTTGTAATAAATAAGTCTTGTAAATTATTTTATGTAAATAGAAAATTATTCTTTAACTAACCATGTTTGAATAATTTTTTGAAGAATAGTAGTTAAGGATTTAACTAAAATAAATTACCAGTTACACAAGTTGATGGAAAACAAGTCAGTTAGTGATAATATATAATTTAATAATCCTGCTCTCCTATATGGGAAGCACTCACTGGAGATCGAGCTCTATGCGCAATACTGGGTTATTGAAAATTTATGTTATATAAAAATATATTTTATAACATTGCAATTAAAGGAAACATGTACTTATATTATTTAATAATTCTATTATGAAAAGAAATTAGCCAGAATTGAAAACTTACTTATAACCCGAACTGTTATATGTATGTGATAAGAAAAGCCTACGGTATATTAAATAAATTAGTTGATAATTTTCCAACAGTAACTTTCTATTAAGTCAATGAATAGTAAAGTACTGCTAATAAATAATGAAAGTCCAAGATATAAATAATTATTAATATGAAATATTTGGTAATTGATTTATGAAGTGAAATTTAAATAGCAGAATTTAGTCACTTTTAATTTTTCCTTACTTTTGAGAGCGTAATATTTATTATGACAAGAACTGATAACAATTATAGTATGGAAGATAGAAAAATGTTTCATCCAAAAATATTTCTAAACAGAGCACTAGTCGATAGTAGTTGTAACAAAACTCTTACAGGACAATGTCGCGTAGAGAGATAGACTGGCGACATTATTGTTCGCGTCCTTTCCTGTTGCTAACTGTAATGATTACACCGACAATTATTTTTAAGTACATACATATGTAGAAAATGTTCAATATATAACCTAAATAAGAGACGTAATTTACGTGTAAAAGAGGATTGAAATGACACTAAATTTCTTATTTATTTGGTGGAAATTTATTCTATGATTTTGGGAAATTTGATAACTAACAAATGAATAAAGATTCACTGCAGTTTAAAAATATTACATAATGCGACACTGCATTTAATAATTATAATACAATATCATCGTTATAAGATAATACATCATTTTGTCAATTTTATATAATAAAGATTTTATTTATTATACTACTATAATCAAAATTTAATTTTTTCTTCACCATTTTACTTTTACTCTTATATTGATAACTTTTGTTTATAAATGACTCGTTAAAATGAGATATATATTATTTATTTAACGACAGAATAAGTTAATGATTCATTATCATTAATTACATTTCTGAATCATTAATTACAATTTGTTTTTAAATCAATATTATTTGAAAATTAATAATACATTTTCTAATTTCCACGTTCAAGATAATGGGTATACATTCAAGATAACAAGCAATGGGCTTAGAAGGAATCTAAATTTTCAATCATATTAAAACGATCGTCTTAAATTTTTATATGTATGATATATATTTAAATATGTAAACAACTACGTATTGATATCGACTTACTAGAAATTGGGAATATACGTACTGGACTTATAAAGACAAGTACTGGACTTATAAGGACGTACTGGACTTATAAAGATATTATTTTCCACGTTATGGTTTATATACTGCCAATAGTCCATAAGTTATCAACCGCATAATTTAAAGCTGTTTATATACTTTAATATATTTATACGTAGATGACTTATTACTAAAATACGTTTTCTAAATATTTCGTATAAAACTAATTCTTCGAGATACTTAATACGTCCTATTTTTTAGCGTTGTTGAAGATGTCACATAAGAGTCTCCTTAGTATAAGCATGATATCAAAGAGAGGAGATAAATTTGTATGAGAGACTAATTTCTTGTAACTTTACAGTTGAATAGAGGTAGTCCTGTAACTAAATATGGTATAACATTTTTTGCCGGAATTTGTATTCAAAGGTATATTATCAATGTCAATGGTTTTTAGCACTTAATAAATATATTGGAAGCTTTAATTTGCTTTCAACACTTTATTTCTCAGCGTATGTTTAAAAAGTATCCATAAAATAAGACAAACAACTATATTTAAAAAAATAATTTGTAGGCATTTTAAAACTGCACGTAATTTCTTGTAAAATCAATACTTAAAAAGCTTTTTGCACTGTAATATAATATATTACAGGATGAAAATTAGAAATTGAAACCCTTATATATCACGAAAAGTAATCCTAACTCCTCGCTTTCATTTCATAACAAGTTGGTTGTATACTAAACAGCAAAACTAATTTTTATACGTCTGTGACTTTGTGAAAAACAGTTCAAAAAAATAAATCGCTGCTTCAAAGCTGAGACTTCGGACTATTGAATAATAAAATTGAAAGGAATATTTATTCCATCCCAGTATATAATATTTAAGAAAGAATGGGAACAATGACTTAACAACTATGAATTTGAAAGATTTAAATTTGAATTTGCAATATCTTTCATTTGATTTGATTTACAAATTATTATAAAATAGAATATTACTAATGGGCTTATCTATGTATAATGAATCATGAGACATATTTCCAGTAAAAATAGGAAAAAAGTTAAATCTTTTATTTTATGAATTTCTCGGCTTTAGATGATATAATAGGTAAACACAAAAAAATGTAAAATATTAGTTTAATAGCAATTATACATACACATGCCTTTTTAGATATTTTTATGGATGATGAAAATCTGGGAAATATTATTAATATATACGGAAATTACATTGCATCAATTCAGTTCAAAGATATAATTGAACATGTGAATAATGTGTGATGAGGATGACCTTTATCATCACACATGCTTTTATTAACTAGGTTAAAAAATTAAAAACAATATGTCAGAAATTAATAAAATGGAAAAAAACAAAATATTGAAAAGTTTAGATCTCATAGCATGTCGCTTCAAAATGGGAATGTTTGGTGAAATAATATTGGCTGTCCGTGAAAAAAAAAGAAATTGCTCACTAAGCAATTGAATTTCTGTTGAATGGATGGAAACTTATTGTTACATTTTGGTTTTACAAAAACGAAAATTTGGCTGTAGTCGTGAAAAATTTCCATTTTTTCTGAAAATATTTACATTTTGGCCTCTAAAAGATCATGATCAAATTGGTCTGCTTATGTTTAGAAACCAAACCTATATCGTTTAAAACATCTTCACACGAGCTCTAGTTTTTATTATGACGATATGGTTTTTGAGTCCAGGAAAAGTGAGATATTTTCAGTTTTAAGATCCTTAAAATGTATTTATTTTATTGTTCCCGGATTTATTCTATCATAACCTTAAAAAACTAACAAGCATAAGTAGAAAACCTGTCAAGCATAAGTAGATCTCGCACTACAAGTGACGGACGTATTTAGACACCTGTAGACATTTATGGAAACATAGTATATAATTAAATTTTTCATAAATATTAATTTTTCACTACGTGAGTATATTGCTTAATACACATTTAATTGGCCTAAAAACATGGTACTTATTTAAAAATTAATAAGTTTTAATTTTCTTAGAATATTTGATGATTGATTAGTTCCGGCAATTAGGGGTAGAACATATATTGTTTGCAAATTTTTCAGTATGTAATTTTATATATTTTCTGTTATAGTTTTTTTTGACATTAATAATGTCTTTTTTTGCTTCAATCTAAAATTAATAAACTTTTATTTACTGGTTGTATGTTACTTTTTGTGAAATAAATTTGCTTTTGAGCAGGAAAAAAATATTAATAAATATTTTATCAATGTTTCTATAAGACGTTCTTAGATGTGGCCTGTATAGGAACTTAACATACAAGCAGAAGATTAAACACTAGTTAAAAGCAAACGAAAATTTCAAATAGTTTTACAGGATTACATCAAATTGTATTTTTTTTGCTATAAATGAAAACGTTGGCGCAAGATTATGACTTTAATATTGAAAAAACAAATTATGAAAATCAAACCGTTTCAGACAAATATTGTCACGTTAATTTGAAATTATGATAGAAAATGTCATTCCGACATTTTCATTTTGTGCGTCAATATTTGTCCTTTTATTACTTTGAATAAATATAGTGTAGTTCTTGTATATACTTATATTTTGCCAGTTTAGTTAATAAGAATTTGAAAAAATTAAGAACGTGATTTTCGAATCTCATTTTACAAGTTTATTCGATGGAGGCGGTGACTTTTTATTTTTATATAATATGTGATTATTTAAATAGTAATTTTTTAGCAATTTTAATATTTTGTAATTTTTTTTATATATTTGACTTTTTCGTAATAAATATGTATATTTAACAGTCCAGCATTGAGTAATAATATTTAAAATAAAAAGCGATTACTTTACAGTGGAATTGAAAGTGAAGAAATTTTGAGAATTAAAAGAGGTTATGCTGATATAATTTGGTTACATCTAATGTATAGAAAATGTAAAATATTTGCTTGTCATAAATAAGTATAGAAGAAGAAAATAAAAAAAAATGTGGAATCTTTTGGTATATTTTTATAAAATTATAATAGGTATACAGAAACTATATTAAATATCCTATTTTAATATAGATGCTTTAAATTATCAGTGCCATTCAAAGTATATTATTGCCAATAAATGGAAAAACGATTTACTTAACCATATTTAGTGATGTAATAAAGTTTTCTTTAATAGCAATGTAATATACATTTTTTATCGTGAAATTTATTACAAATATAAACCAGATAAATCAGAGGCGGTGAGGCCTATTTAAATTTAAGACAACATAGAACAACAAGTTACGTCAAAAGTTTTTATAAAATATGAGGCTATCTATATTGAATAACACATTTCTATCTCAATACAATTATAATTAAGTACAAATTTTTCACCGAAATGTTACAACAATTACATTTTCCATAGTATAGGATACAAAATTGTTAATGTTTAAAAAAAATACAATATTTGTAAATATAACAGGTTTAACAAGTTTTATTCGCGTTTGTAATTTAGATGAACCCTTTCAGGTTTCTTATTCATTCCGTCAGAAAGTCCGAAGAGTACTTTTTTATTCTAGACATCTTTCATCGCTTCACCATTCCCTTTTGAATTTTCCAAGCCCTTGGGTTTACTTTCTTCCTCACTGTTTTTAGTTTTACCTAAAACTGAAATCATAATTTTTTTCTCAATGACGTTTTATTTTCGTAATATTTCCTTAAACCAATTTATTTTGACATTAAATCAATGTTTTTTTATCTTCTACATATATTATTGGTCTAAAAAATATAAGAATAAGAAAGCTAACAAAGATATTTATTGACGAATTACTTTTAAATTCTTATAAGGAAATATTAATATATAATAATAAATAGAGTAGTAATAATTTTGTTTAACAGTATTTGCCTTACGTTTTGCGAATAGTAAATTACTTAATTCGGCGAACGGAGCATCTACCAGCATAGTCATAATCAATGAGGCCAGAAGTGTGATAACCATATCGCTGATGAATTTTTTTATCTGAAATGATGTTGTAATTCACAGAATGTAGAATTTTGATAAATTGGAAGATATTCATTTCATGTTTTCCTAACGGCAGCTTTTTATAATAATGGTTATAAATGTTGCTTAAATTGGAAGTGGACAAAACTCAACATATGACGTCAATAATATTTTTCTATAAACAAAAGAGTCTTCGAGTTGTATTTAACTTCTTGGCTAATTAAGATTACTGCTATGTGCTGAGAGTTTCGATATTATAAATTTAGCAATCGCTATTACTCATACTTGAATATTAAAATCAGCTAACTTTTTAGAGTCCTGATTTCTAACATAAAAAGAAACGAAATTAAATTAATCAGTCATTAAATAATTAAAACTACTATCATTGAACATCTCATTAATAATCACTGCACTTACACACACACACACACTTACGCACACACACACACTTACGCACGAGCACACACACACACACATACACACACATACACACACACACACATATATATATATATATATATATATATATATATAAATTAACATCACATATGTGAGTATTAAAATGGTATTGCTTCGAAATATACAAGAATAATAGGAATGAACATACAACATCAGCGTTCGTAAAGAAGAATGGTGAATGGCTGGATGCTGCTATTGTGAATTGTATCGGGTAATGAAGTAGGAAAGTCGCATAGGATAAACGTGCGGGGACAGTCCATAACTTGTGACTCAGCAACCAGTTTACTGGACCTGAAAAAAAGTCAATTTAAATTCAGGCATCAAGAATATTTTAAGACAGTCATGAAAGAAAACACAAGGAATTATTTATCTGTTTGCGTGTGATACTGTGATATTATTTCAACGAGTCTTTTATTCTGCTTGTGTTTTTAATAAGAATAAGTAATGAGTTAAAATTAATTTAAAAAATACTCAATCGTAAATTATCACAAAATGACTGTATACATATTTTTGGTTTTCTCGTCTGGAGCATTATGCTCTCTTGTGTGTACTTATATATTATTAACGATATCGGTTAGTTAGAAAAGAAAAGAAACAGGCACGGCTGTATGTAGATTTATCACATTGAAAGTGTGAGACAGACATTTTTTATAAATGAATAACCCTCAGTATTTCATGGTCATTACATCTCAAACGCATTACAAATATATTCAAGAAACTAAAATAAAAGCAATTAAACAAAGACACGAACTGGTATTGTTGAATGAATTTTCATTAAGGTTGGAAATTACTTTTGGCATCATTTTATGGAAAAATTAACAAAATTTAGATTCAGAAGAACATTTCCTAATTTTAACAAAAATCGGAAAAAATGTAGTCATTTTTTATAAGATAAAAAATAAGATATATAGTTATATCTGACAATTTAAATAATTGTTTACATAGAACACGCGGTATTTACATTCGATTCCATGATAAACTATGACTACGTCTAAAATGTTTAAAGTATCAATTTCTATTGAAAGCAAACTCGTCCCTTGTGACAGTCCAAAATGTAAGTAATTAAATATCAAAATTATTCATAAAGGAAACAATATTCTATCGGGAATGCATTATCATATATACCACGCAAATAAAGATAACAAATTTGTCCTTGTCCTTATAGAATCACTTTCAGTTTTTCCTTTGCGATAACGAGTTTTAGATATATACAATTTTAGGCTTTCGTTAAACGACGTCAAGAAGGAAAATATAACGGTGAATAAAAATTAATTTCCGATTTTTTATAATGCGTTCATATTATAAAGTACAAGTTAGATATATGAATAAGTTGAAAAATATTCAGATTACTAAATAGATCATTTTCTTAATCTTTTTAAATTCAACGATGCACAGAAAACCCAAATCCGTTATATTCACAGCATATGTAGGTAATAAAAAAAGTATATTAGCTATTGATTAGGTACAAGGCTAAAAAACACAGTGCCAATATTTCTGTGGGCTAATTTATTTAAAAATGTATTACACTTGACTTTACTTTTTACCAGTGCTTGTTATGTGTAAAAAAGTGTCATGTGAAAAAACAAATATATGCTCTATTTGTAAAGACGAACTGATCAGAATGATTTTTTGACCAATTCTACAAACTTGCTACAATAGATGCAACTATGTTCTTAATTACAAGTAATCAGCACTGAGAACTACGCTTGTACATTTATTGGTAATCAAGACTAAGTACTAAGTATTACCTATATTTCAACTAGAGAAAACTAATATTAGAAATATCGTAATTGTATAAATATCATTACAAGAATCTTTGGTCATCACTTATAAAAATTAGAGTTAATAATAAAAAAAAATAATTATTATTAATGACACAAGTTTAATAGGAATGTTATACCTTATCGAATATAAAATACCTCCGAATCCTTGCATACACGCGAAGATTATTCCCCCGACGCCCAGCGACCAGGCCGGCCTGTGCCAAGCCAAAAAGAAATTCAACGTTGTTTGACTCGTTTCAGTATTCTCCACAGAGTAGGTCCCCACAAACGGAACAATCATCAATGCAGCGCTTGTTATACAATGCATTAATATATATGGCTGTAGAACATGAAAGTAAATAAATGTTTCAAATTCGAATCTGACAAGCTAAATGAGTGTGGATAATATCTTACTAAGCATAATAATTAATACATATATACAGTGAATATCATGAAAACCAAAGATGTAGGACGTGATATTAATTTTTTTTCTTTGACATAATATTAAATTGTTTTGCGAGCAGAACTATATCGTAAGTATTTTGAATATTTTCCTAAAGATTAAGTTGTGTGGAAAGATGACAACATGTAAACAAAATTGATCGCAAATTTTTAATAAATGAACAAAGTATTAAGAAAACATGTATATGTCAAAAAATAGAAACAAAAATATAACGAGGAAGTTCAAGCTACAACTTCAGATTAAAAAAAGTGTTTAAGTTCATTTTGTGTAATTTTTGGGTTCTTTAAAAAATTCTATGATTTTGATAACTACAATGTAATTTTTATGAGGACTGAGTGTATTCATGGTTTTGTCTTTTTATTTCATTATGAGTGTATTCTTTATTTTATTATTGAACTTATAAATTATTTTGGTGGCTAGGCTTATATAGCACGAAATATTTAGATACTAAGCTGAAAATTTACCTTGTAAGTTACTTTTAAGTTTCTTCGCTTGCATAAAAACATGACGTAAGCAATCAAGATGCCAAATACAAATGGCGAAGCTCGCGCTAACGAATTATAGTAGTGCACTGTTAGACCATCTCTGAAATATGAAGGAAGTATTTAATAGAATATATCTATAGCCTGATGGTAAAAGTTCGAAGAATATTAGCAAAGATCTTGTAAATATCCCACCTGAAGATGTTGTAATACAACGAAACCTAGGTCGTGGTAAAGAAATTAAAGATAGTAGAAATAATACTACATCACGTAGTTTCATTTATTTGTGAGTAATGCTATTGTTAGAGATTTATTGAATCGCGTTAGTGATCCTGTCTATTGTTGATTTATATTTTTAATTAGTAATTTTTTTCTATAATGATGTCAATTATAAAAATTATCTCGTAAAAATGAAGTACTTTAGAAAAAATAAAGTTCTCCCTTATACTGCTAATATTTTCACTAGTCTATGTGTCTCTCTATGTGTCTGTCTATGTGTCTGTCAGAGTTGAAAACTCTAAAGTCTTTTCATGAAAACCATTCGATGTGGAAGTTTATAATGCGTTTGACATATCAATCGGTCATATAAATCCACATATTATGTAGGACCTAATTTTCTATATTAATATAAATAATATTAGTATAAATAAATATTATATTTAAATGGTGATTTGAGGATGGAGGAAAATTAATCAATCGATTTTTTTGTTTTATGTATCCTGTAGCATATTCTTTGGATATTTTTTTTCAACTTTAAGTGGCATGCCTTCAGAAATATGCATTAAAATGTCCAAAAAAGCATCACTCAACCATTTAATTCAAACAAGTAGTTTTATTCGTCAGAGACTTATGACTATCTTGTGCTTTTTTGTTTTTTTGTGTCTTCAGTTAAAGTAGTGGGTTAAACCGATTAAACCACTTTCAATAGATCCTTCATTTAAGTTATGCTTGAAACACAAATCAAACTCTAAATTATCTTTCATTTTCATAAAGTTGTTTAGGAACCTTGAAATTTATTTAATGAATCTCAAGCATTAAAAAGTTGGAACTTGAAGGCTCATATATTTGAATTGTCAAAGCTGACCTACAAAAGTAAAATTTACATGCCATAAAATATTTTTTCCTATCGGACACGTGTATAAAGCTACGGGTATCAGTTAATTCCATATAATTGAAAATAAACAGTGCTTAAATCATTAACACACAAAATGAATACTTACGTAATTCGAGTAAAATTATAGTAAAAGCAAATGCCGATAACAATTCCCAAGGTGGCACACGACACCAACGAGAGGACTGTGAATGCAGTCCTGATGCCAGCAAAAAGAAATACGATTACAAATGGCGCCACCAAGTATAGCTGCATGTCAACGGCGAGGTACCAGGAATGAGGCAAGCACTGAGAAAAATATAAGTTAACAATCGCTTCTGTGTTCATATGCTTTTTCACGTACAACTTATATAAATTGATGTATCTATGTGTGTGGGTGTGTGGATTTGTTTGTGCGTTTATGAGTGAGTGTGTGTTTTAAGTTCAGCTTTTTTTGCAATACTAATTTAAAATATGTTTTAATAAAAAAAGTTTGAAATCCTCCTTGTTGTATGTGAACGTTGAAAGTTTGAGGTAGCATCAGAAGGATTTTAAAATAGTATAAGTTAAATTTAGAGTAGCGTTCCGCTACTCTAAAATGCAGACATAATATGTAAATTTATTTTTTTAAATTAATTTAATATATCACTCTTTTTTCTTCTATTGTTCAATGTCTAGCCTCAAATATTGGTTCTGGTTCGAGAAAGATAAATTTTTGGATGTACATTCCTTTTAGGACCTAAAAAGCCACAAAAAAGCGTAAATAAGCATGTCATAAGGAAATAAACGGGGCTTTAATTTAAACAAAATGTGATCTAGTATTCGAGTTTCGTGTTAGGGAAAATGTAAGTATTAAACATTTCGGAGTTAGCAATGAGGTTCCCTCAATCAAATAACACAGCAATTGTTTCAGTCTCTCAGAATATTTTCATGAGGAAAATATTTGCATTTGGATTCCGTAGATTTTTTAAGTTATAAAATTAGTTCATAAATGATTGAGCGTTAAATGTAATCTAAATATTTTAGCGAGCAACTTGAAGAGACAAGTTATGAAGTAATACTTTGTGAGTGCGTTTTGTTCAATTATAAATTGTAAAAAATGTACCACAATCAAAGTAGCAAGGGGGGAAAAGATCTTAATTTTTTTTGTCTTAAGGAAAACCAAAATCTTGTTCTCAATAATATCTAGAACGAACTATTGAAAAAGTTATCATTGAAATAATCAATGACTTTTTTTAAATGTTCAAGTAATAATCTCTTGAAGAAAAAGTGCTGCGCTTGAGCTTAGTGTGGTTTCCGTCGTTATCTTTACTCTCAAATAGATGGAAAGTGACGTGAGACACTTTAATACTCACAGTCTAATGATTAAAGAAAATAAAAATAAAATTACCAATCCTGACTCAACCCTGACATAATTTTGCACATACAAGAAGTTAATCCACCAGTTTTTTAGGCAATTTTCTACTGATTCATTGACCAACCTCCAGTCTGGACCATCTGTCACGTGGTTCAATAAAGATACTTGGAGAAGTATCACAGCAGCCAAAAGCGGTGTCAGTCGAATATATCTGTTCAAGTAAAGGAATGGCACTGACTTAACAAAGTCACCTGAAATCGGAGGCCACAAATATACAATAAATTATCGTATTAAGAAATATCATTTTTAGGAACTTAAGTAAATCTAATTAAAACTGTTCCTTTCTAACAAGATCTAAATATTTGTTATGGCAGTTTTTAATAACCAAAATAAAACTACTGATTAATTTTATTTACACTTAGATGCCAGACATATTTTATGTAAATCTGAAACCGAAATTTTAATTTTTCCTACTATCTTCATGCCGTAATCGTACCATACTAGTCATACCTAGTAGTAATTCTGTACCGGTTCTATCTACCTACAACTCTAGTAGTCATTTAGCAACATTACATAGCCATAGCAATTCATGTTTACTTAAAGCAAATGTCTTCAAGAGCTGCTGTTAAATTATTCTCTCTAACGTTGTATTTAAAAATAGGATTTTTAAATTTTAGTACGATGAATTCGAAATGATAGTCTTTTACGACGCTAATATTTTTTAGAGTTTAATTTAACATCTAATTATATATCAATATAATTTGTTTCTATAAACATGTAAATACACATCAAATAATTATATATGTATCAGTATTTAAAACTTCCAAAAAAATTAAAAGTATGTGTTGTGTAAATTATCCTTTTACAAATATTAAATATGGAATTATCCGTATTCTATGAGTACGTAAACGAAAACAATATAATTTTAATTAGTGATGATTCATTTTACATTACTGAAGTAGTTAGTAACATTTTAATAGTGACGATTTGCCTAAAGTCCATCGTCATATTTCTTTTCACGTAACAATTTTGCGAAATATTAAATTCAAGCCTTAATGATACTTAAATATAACTTTTTTCAGCAGTGAAACTTTCTAAACAAATAGAGTATAGTTTTACTCTGGTTTGTTATTACTTTTTAAACAATACCAATGACAAAATTAGTATATCAAAAATACTGACAAAAGTAAGTTTTGAAATAATTTTCATGGTAAATTCGGACAAATAACTAAAAAAATTAAGTTCATAGTGAAACGGAGTTCAAAATATAATTAGCGTTTACCATAAATTCGTAAGCATAAAAAGCAAAAAAAAAAATTGTTCTTTTGACATTAAACATATTTCGTTTATCTAGTCTCTCTACAGATATTACATAAACGGGACAGTACTAAAATCAATTTCGTATTTGTAGCTTAAAATATGCCAAAAAAGGATATTTTTTATAATAGATACGATACTGTGTGAAGTATAGATCTGACATTTGTATTTAACCCTATTATATTTGATGCTAATCCCTAATCCCTATTATATATATATATATATATATATATATATATATATATATACATATATATATATATATATATATATACATATATATATATATATATATATATATATATATATATATGTATCACGCAATACCTGTCCGATAAACTTCATCCAAAACGACCTCATAGGTTTGCGTTGTTTGGTAGAGCTATTTTCACACCCTTATGCTGCAATGGAAAAATAACTTCATACTTTGAGAAAGAAGTGTCGGGAAAAAAATCCAACTTTTTATCGTAAAATAGCTTTAATACAATCTACTGCTTCCAAAAAATTTTAAACAATATCGGAAACCCTGTTACAAAATTAAATATCTCTAATTAAGTTAGTTAACGATCGTTTTTTACATGATATGGAATACACTAAATAAATGAGCTATTTAACTTTTTGTTTCTTTTTGTTATTCAGGATAACGGACCCAATCACTCTCATGAGAATATATCGCAAAGAATAATACGCTCTTTACAAGAAAGGCATTCAATTATTAACAATTCTTCATAAATAAACTATTAGCATTACCTAATTTTTGTGACAGACAAGACAAATATAAATTTTCATTAAATCTCACCTGCCCTTTTAAATTTCTTAAGAACACTCCACGTAAGAAGAAAAGCCGTCATATATAGGAAAGTGTCAACAGCTAGAGTCGCCGCTATGACCCATGTCGAACGAAATTGTCCGACCCACTGAAAATGAAAAAAAATAATTGTTTAACCTGTTAATTAGAATAAATCCTCTTATTGAATATTATGTGTGTACTGCAGAAAGTATAGATAAGGTAATTTAGATATTCTTACTTAAATATGAATGTGATTCGCTAGTGGTATAGGATAATAGTGAGGTATACATTTTAGGGGAATGCGTTTTATAGCATGAAAACTCCAATGAAAATTAATAAAACACTAGTAGTGTGCTGTGTTTTAAATTCTTTTCTCATTTTCTAAATTTCAAATTTAAAAAAAAAAAACAAGAAATAGTTTTGTCTACTCCTTACGTTAAGAGGCGACACTGAGAGCTGTGCTCTTAAAATGCAAGTCACCAAGTGCTTATAAGTGGTTGAGTTTAATTGGATTTGATATTGTAAAAACGAAATACGATTAAGTTTAGCTTAATTATTAATTATAACGGGTTTCTCAAAGCCGATTTCAAGCTTTAAACTCGAATATCAAGTTTTCAGTTATCATTTTTAAATCCGGCGTATTAATGATGGTCCCAGTGTTCAGTTAATAAAGTTGTGGGTAGCAAAGTTCAGAGCATCAAGATGTATAATAAATCATTCAAGTGGACCTCAGAATAGTCTTGTGCGATCAATTGAAAATATTAACCGCGTCGCCGCTGAGGTCAAAGAACATCCACGAAGATCAATTAGAAAACTTGCTGGCTCTTTAAATATCCATGGTGAGACATCTTGATGGTGTAATATTACATAAAATCCGCACAAAAGTATTTAATTTATTGTAACTAAAATAATATAAACACAATAATTGTTTTTTTTATTATTACTTACAATTTGACACTTTGAAAATTAATTAATAAACCTAAATAGTAATAAAGTTGACAATGAAAATTCGAGTCAAATAATGACGGAACGATGTTAGGATTCCACGGTGAGGTATTTGCAACGGTTTTACGATACGCAGTGTTGTGTATAAATAAGAACATGTACATATTAAAATAAGGAGAATCGTTTTTCATACGTTTTGAATTGAAACTATCACCTAACGTAAATAACCCATCTGTGTACTTTCGTAGACATTTTCAAAATTTATGTGAAATATACCAACCTCAAACAAATCGAAAGGATTCTCCAGAGGTACCATTAGTACTGCAGTTTGGTAGGCGTGTCCTAGAACTACCCAGGTCATGGATATAGCACGGATACCGTTTATACAACTTAAGGAGTTGAATTCTTTTGGTATTTTAAAAAGTCTGCACATGTTATGGTGAACAGAAAAAGACTTCAGAATTTTCGGAACATCTGTATATAAATAATCACATGTTGGTAAATTACAAAATTTATAGATACGGCTAATATTTTTTATCAGTGAGTGTACAATGACAAGTTTAAACAAATATAAGCTTGAAGCCAACATAACTATCCCTCATCAGTTTCCTTCTCGAACTTATTCAATATCTTTACAATATTTGACCAAAAGTGACAAGCAGGGCCGCTTAATACTTAGATATTAAATTTGGTTACAAAGCGAAAGTTACGTTAGTTAGTTATTTTCAAAGTTTGTAGATTACAAGTATAGTTTAGAATATATTTGTCAAAAACAAAGCAGAAGCCTGACACTGAGACCGTGGAGGGTATCATGTTAGGTCACATAGCACAGTAATATTAAACATATTATTTAAATTTATAAATAAGTACAGAATTAATCGATTTTATGAGTAAAAAATATGAACGTTTGCTTTTTTTAGAAGATATATTTTACACTTACTGTTTGCTTCGGTTTCATATGTTATAATAAGAAAAGCTATCAGAATATACTACCAATATATTACGAATAAAAGTTTGGTTTTTTCTTTCAGGTATTGTCAGTGCTCTTATTATTCCTGAGTTAATGGAAAAAGTTTTTTACTTAAATGCTTTTAGCTTGGATTATTTACTTAGATTAAAACTAGAAAAAAACGATTTCGATTAAAACATTTAAAAATAATGATAAAATACCGGAACTATCTTCAGCTATATTGTTGTAAAGAAAGAGCAGAAAAATTGGTAATATAGCTTTATTTGAGTTTATTTACATTAAGTATGTATCCGTATAAAAGCTGACATGCATAGGATACCATGTTAGTTTAAGAAATTATTACATTTAGAAATGTTAAAATTTACAAAGCCATGATAACTATAAGTAAAAAAAATTAATAAAATTTAAATTCATATTTAAAACTCAGTCAGATACCTTTGTTTCTGAAAGCGATGTTATAAAGATGGTATGAAGTACTCGTCAACAAAATAAGTCCAAGAATTGAAAATACGATTCTGAAAATAGAAATATATGAGCCATAAAAATTATTCGTTACCAGCCTTGTAAATCTTCTTTTGTAATATTATATTAACCCTAAATTATGTTTATGTAGAATTTTTTGCAATTATAGTTAATAAGTGAAAAAACTATTGATTTATAGGGAGTGATATTTTTTTAAATTTACAAAACGTTGTTGTACGACTGATCTTTAAACATACCATAAGATAACGGGGTTCAGACTTTTAGTAATAAACAAGTGATATCAAAAATATATTTCGTAAATTGTGTGATCATGAAATATTGTGGGTAAGAAAACCAGAAGCCGAAATATCAACATTTAAACTCGTGGAATAGCCGTTTAAACTTTCTGTAAACAAAGTATCGTATTTAAAAACTATTTTGTCAATTCTACGTAATAGAAAAAGTAATAAAATTCATTTTCAACTTAAATACTTTTCGACATTTTTTATATACGCCAATTTAAACTTTATTGTATTTATATTTAAGCTCGTAATAAAATAGTAAACGTGACAGTTTATATAAGGAAAAGTTGAGTATTATTAAATTAAAAATGACATTAAGTATTTAGAACCAATCGATCGTCCCTGAAATTATTTTCTATCTCTCCCTTTGTTTATTTGTATGGACGGAAATTAATTTTGCACAACCTAAATTTCCAGGTGTCAATATATTTAATATATTCATTTCCATGAGACGCAAAAAAAGAAATTCAGTAATATTATTTTTTTTTGTTTACGCCCCTATCATGGAATGGTAGGTACGTTACATTATTAAGAAAACTTTCTAAAAGTTTTAACTCTTATATTTATTAAAAATATTAAAAATTAATAAAATATACTTCTTTTAAAAACAATTTTTAAAAATTCAGAAGAAAAGAAATGTTAGTATACAGAAAATGAAATTGATTAAAATTGTCATAATAGTTTGTTTTTTATACAATGTCATAAATGTCATCAAAAATAAAATTTTATGAACAGTATTGTACGCTTTCTGATATTTAATTTCACCCGCCTATAATATATATATATATATATATATATATATATATATATATATATATATATATCTGCGTTTTTTTTATTAAACTTTATGATTCAGTCGATGTCTGAAAAACAAATGTTAATGAGAAATAATTATCGTTTTTGCAATTAATCAAATATTGAAATCATAAATACAATCTTTGTAAGAGCATTGGTCATTTTTTCATTTTCTTTAGTTTGTTTTATTTTTATTTTATTCCTGTTTTTACAACTTTTTAAGGAAAAAAGTTATCTATATAAATTAAGATGCAAAAAAACAAGTCATCACCATTTTCTATGACATTTGCGTTAAGTCGATTCATTACCTATAGAATACAAAAGATGAAATTTAATTTGATCACTACCTACTGACTCTAATAAAGCGAGTCTACGTATGGAAAACAGCAAAAATATGCAAGCTTTCATATGAATAAGCAACTACAGTATAATTTAACCTTTATTTGATTTCACATATTTGTTATCTAAACGAATCTAATCGATTTGATTGGCTTATTTACTTGTCGGAAACTAACTACATCGTCATTCTTGCATTTACACTCATGAAAATTGTGGTTTTGTACATAATGTTTTATTCACCTCTCTTACTATATGTTACGTACATAGAAATATGACCACTTCCGATTATCAGTACATAAGAGCAAAAGAATATAACTTACACTGCGACCAAATCCTGTACAGCAAAAGGTTTATCGTTTTTTTCTCGGCAGAATAACTCGTAAAGTGTGATATTGATTCCGGGTATATCTGGACCATTTTCACCAAAAATATCTATTGATGAGCATGCACTCGGTACGCAGATGCCAAGTAAACCTGACATGGATATATTTGCATTCACAGTTCGTGGTCTGTAACCGGATAATTTATCACATCTGTATTAATTTGTTATTATTTTACTCGAGTACGTAAATATTACTTATATGACTTCGTAATTCTACTATACTATGGAAAGATGAGAACTAGTAGGTTGAAAAGATTATTTGCGTTATAACGCGGACTACTGGTTACTTACTCTTATTAAAGAGTTATAAAAACATTTGACCTCAAAAATTACCTACAAAATATAGTTAGGGATTTATTTCGATTCTTACATTGAAATTTCTAATATTCAACTCTAAATAAATCGGTACAAAAATATTTTTCGTACAAAATCCTCTTTTTTGTCAGTTCTACTATTTCTATTCTATTTCTTTGTAGTTCCACCAAAGACTTGGCTTTGTAGTCTTTGGTAGAAATCGATGGGTTTGAACTTTTTTTTTCGAAATTCGATATTAATTTTGTGAGTTTATTAAATATGAATAAAGTTCTATGTTAAGACAGGTTAATATAAACAAGATATGTTAAACTTGATCAACTTTCAGTTTCTAAATGAAAACCGTATGAAAATGATAAATATTCAATTGAGGTAAAAAAAAGATCAAAACACATGTGGATTCATTTTAGTTTTATAAAAAATATTTTTCTTGGGATATATATGAATTTAATTAATATTTACGTATGTTAATCTTTTAAATAGGTTAGTAAAGAAGAATGAAACACAAGTGTTTAGAAAAACAGGTCAGGAGGTAAGAACTTTAAAATTATTCAATGTTCATTGATGTATATATTTGGTAATGAAAAATAAAACTAAAGCAAAAAAATACCCGTATATCAAACTAATATTATCATCATTTTCACTTTCAGGGGACTCTGTACTAAAAAAAATGCTGGCCATACAATATTTTCCTTTAACATGAACTTCATCAACTATTTCATCAACCGAGAGACATTGTTGATATTGTCCAAAGCTGTTCACGTTTCCAATTAATATACCAGCTGGGAGTTTTCCAGTAGCGTCCAAAACTGAAATTTATAAAAAAGTAAGTATTAAAAATTATTATTATTCACATGACATATCAATTTACGTTTTATAAAAACTATTAAACATGATTTTCATCAATACTTATCTATTAAGATCGCTATACTTAAATGACAATTATAGTATAAAATATATTTGGCGTTAATTTTGTAGAAATTCATTTTTCACAATTAAATGAAACTACGTGATGTAGTATTATTTCTACTTTCTTTATTTCTTTACCACGACCTAGGTTTCGTTGTATTACAACATCTTCAGGTGGGATATTAGCAAAGAATGACTCTTAGGAACATCCAACAGCATTTATATATTTAGAGATTATTCTAAGTTATAGAAAATAGATTAAATAATGAACGCAGAATTTGCTCTTTCTTTATCGAGGCATCTGCCGCAAGTTGTGAGAAATGCAGGTTTCCTATAGCTTTACAATTTTTCCGATATTTCAACCACTTATTTGTCAATACTACATCAATGTTTCGGAAGGGTTTTAACACAGTGCATCTTTAACCTAATGAATATGCGGTATAAACTAATTAAGTGATAAGTTTTGTCCACGCCGTTCATGCTAGGGCTATATAATCTTACTAGATCAGGGCATGGAACTAAAAAAATATATTTTCTGTCCTCATTCCACTATCGGTATTCGTATTCTTTATTCCTTTCAAAATTAATACAATGATTTCAACTTTATTATCTATCTATTTGAAAGTTATTGCCCCTTCCTCATCTTTTTAAGTATATACACATTATTTTTATTACATGGGAAATTAACTCTTCTTTAAACCTTTTTCCTTTTTTGCTCCATCTGCATCTGTTATCAAGGGTGGTTTATCAGATTTATTCAACCTGACTTTTCCTTTAGCGTGAATGTCTATTTATCTAAGTTCCACTATCTCAAAATGTCTTTTCATCAAAATTTGTATTCATACTTTTACCATAAGTCATGAAAATTGTAACTCTTCAGCGCATGTACTGGTTATTTCTTTGATATATTGTTTTATTTTAGAGTTTTCAAAATGGTACAATCTATTAAGCGATACTCAGGATTGCTTCGAGTCTAGTGCTATGTACCGTTTTCTAACGGAATCATATAATGGGCGAAATTTGATGAGCTGTTCACTTTATCACGCTGTGTGGAGTTGACATATTAATTAAAATATTTTCGAACGAAGAATAATATACATACATTAGGTTAGTTTTAAAAAATATTCTTAAAAACCATCTTTACATATTTAGTTATCATAGTATCTTCGTGTATATTGGAGCAGACATAAAAAATTAAAGAAAAAAATGGCTGTAAGAATGAATTTAATAAGTAAATTTACATTTAAGTGAACATTAATGTTTTATCTACAAATGAAATATTTTGCCTTATGTGAATATGCGTTATGCAAAAAAAAGCAATAATTTATTTTTAGGGGACAGTAGCATAACAATTGGCTGACATTAATTGAGTATTTGTGGTACATAAATTTTAGTTTTTTGTTTAATTTTTAGTGCCCAGATGAGGAAAATTTTCTTACTTTAAATTTAACACCGAACTCTTGCAAGAACATTTTTAGTATATACTCATATGTATTGAAGTGAACACTAGTACTGAAGGGTTTAACATATTCATAGTGATTATTTTTCCATTCCAATTTTAATAAAGCACCTGCGTTTAAATAAGATTAAAATAAAAAACGCATGGAAATATACTAAAAAAAATTCGTGCACCTAGTTGGAACTTTTAATGTTACCCTATTATTTTCGAATATGAATAAATTAAATCACGATAATCATTGACACCATAACTTCATCATTAATGTGTATCCATTAATTTATTTCTGATTTTTATAAATAAAGTAGTATTAATTCGGTTACTTAAATTATAAGGAGAGGTTCATCCGACGTCAGCCGAGTTGCATTTCCTATCTATGTGGATAGATTTTATTAAATATTATTTCATGCAGCCCTTAAAAATTTGTTATGAGAATAATGGAAATAATTATTCGTATACCAAGTGGCATAAATTTCAGCCTGGAATGTGAGCCTGGTACATATGTGATGATGTCATGGTAAAAAAAGTAATCGAACCATGTTGGTCTGTTGTTAAATAACTCCTTAAGTACCGAATCGAATTGTTTTCCATCTTTCGGTTTATTTTTTTATTTAAGTTAGTAACTTTGAATACGATAAACGTAGCTCTTTAAATCAAACTTTTCGACAAAGTTATGAGAAAACCACAATCAGACGGTCCAAAATCGTAGTTTTGGTTTTTTTACCGCCTTTATTTTTTAATTAATACTGTGGATATGTCACATTATAATTTCGACAATATATGTATTCTATAAGATTTTTCCACCATAGCATAAATTAATAGCTATATGAAATTTTTCCTCTGTTTTTCAGAACATTGTGAATAGGTATTCTTGAATCGGCATCAGAAAAAGATTTCTCTCTAATTGAACATCTATCCATTCCATTCACACAGTAAATAGAGTTAAGGAAATTTCATGATTTTCTATCTTCATGTACTTCTTTCGTTTCAGTAATTTTGATCATCCATGTAGGTCCATGTATTTATATTCTCCTATTTTTAATGTGGCCAAATTACTTTATGTAAATAACTTTATAAGTAAAAATAAAACTGTGAAGCAATGAACTAACGAATCGGGATGAGTTATACTCACCCGATTTATGCTCTGGAGTCTTATATATTATATTGGTCTATAATACACTCACGTAAGTACTATGTAATTTAATCGATATACATAACTGCTTAGTCTGTAAACGCCGACATGTTTACAGACTAAGCAGTTATGTATATTATGTTTTATCTTCAAAAATAATAAAATCATTAACAGGATATATTCTGATTGCATTAAAGGTTAGGCGATTAAATCAAACATTCAATGTGTAATATTTTATGGCTTTATGATAATGATAATAAGCACACCAGAGGTGGGAAATTCAAATATTGTAAATATAAGCTGTATTAATTCGAGTTCAAAATTTTTCGAAACTACCTTAAGTTTTTCTCGTATTTCGATCAGTAAATACAATTTATTTATCTCTAAGTTATTTAAGCAGAGTATGATAAAATAATATATTTGTTGGTTGTGAAGTTACATATTTAAAAATCAAAATATATGATTCTAGTTATATTATATTCAATATTGTTTACTTTTAATTCGTTTATGGGTAGTATTTTTACTTAACGACATATAATTTCTTAAAAGGTCATTTCATTATTTTCTAATTATTTTATTTTATTCATTCCGGTTTTATTTAAAACTACGAACAGAATTTTGGAAAGTTTCAACGGGTTTTTGAGGCGATATTTGTATTGGAGATAAATGGGACACTTGTCGAATGGGTGATAGGTAATAGAGTTGAATTTATTATAAAATGCTTCTATTTTCTTATCAAAAGCAGTTAACATTTATGTTAATGGATTTTCCGTTGTTAGTAATATAAATTAAATTCACTATAATGGTGCTCCCGTAACCGTGACTACATTAATAGTTTAAGTATCAGATATTGAAACACTGGATTTTTATTTTGAGCATAAACTTATTGTATTATAAGTTCATATCATTATTTTATATTAAAACATTTAATAATGGATTTTAAATTATAAAATGTAACTTGTAAGTAAAAAATTAATTAATCAAAGTAAGGAAAAAAACTTACGTGTGTTCATTAAAGAAGGACTTGCATTTTTTTGCATCTGACAAAGCTCCTCGTCAATATCTCGTAACCTTGAAGATAATACGCCCACGTCGCGTTGCATATAATCTAATTTAATAAAATCATACCCAGATACAAATACTTTTGGTAATATGAAGAAAAAGAACACTATGACCGATAAAGAATTCGTCACCATCATTATTAACAAATATAACACATAGTTCTTTTTCAAATTTCAATTAAATTTATACAACGTTCAAAAAGCAACTGTTGATTATATTAATGAATTTCTTAAACGATATCAACATTACTGTTCAAGAAAATAATCTAAAAAATGATTACAGAAAACCCTGTAGATTAAAATACTAAGCGTAATACGCGAGACGTGATTATATCGTCTACCGTAGATATGAGTGATCATTGTGTATAAGGACTTAAAGTGTTTTTATGCATGGATTTCATCAATGAATAACTAATGTATAATTTTACTTTCGGAGGAATACATATATTAGTTTTAAAATAGAATAAAGTTATTATACTTTTACTTTAAATGATTAATATTTATGTAAATACGACCCTAAAAAATACCTGATTCTTAGGTGCCAAACTGTCTGTTTAAAATTGAAGGTATATTTCTATTATGAAAATGAGTGTAACTCTTTATGCAAAATCAGTGTAATTGAATATTATACTCAAAAACCTACTTACGAAAGTATTTCTAAAGGAAAGTAAAATTAATGTGATTATCCAGCATTTTTAAATTCTGAAGTGACATTAAAATTTTTCTAAGCTAATGTAATAGGAATATATAAACCATAAACATATTTTAATTTTTTTCTATCATTAATCTCTCTAAGTAATCATAGAAGCAGCATATGAGCAAAAAAATATATAAAACATTCTAGATTAATAATTACTCATTTGTGAACTCTAAATATAAGTTCAAATGTATATTTCTTTGTTTCTGAATTCGTGCCTTGAGAATAAGTAGGCACATTATTATTTATGAGAAACATTTCTTTAGAATTAAAATACATAAAAGAATCCAACATAAAAAACGAATACTACAACAACTAAGAACCATACACACTCATTAATTCATTCTTTTGTGTTGGTACTTCAACAGATTTTCCTTAAAGTTAATACCATATTTACTTGAAGCAATTTTTCTTTTTTTTCAATATTATCTCTAAGACTTGTTTTTAACGGAACTGGATCAAAACATCCACAGCTTCTCATGTAAAAGTCAAATCGAATAAACGTCAGTGTGTATTTCACTAACATAATTTTTTGGGACATTAAAGAAATTGTATTATTAGAAATAATTGCATGCTTAAAACACTCTGAGAGATTAAAAATTTAAAACTATACTGAAAAAAATCTATTCGTAACAGTAATGTTTCATCTCCTAAAAAATGTTTTCGAAAAGAGTTGAAAATTCAAATTCAAAATCATACATGTCAATTCGAGCATGGGGTTATTATTACGGCATAGTTTGCAGTTTACGTTGCTAACAGAGTACACGAGTATAAAAAAATACTTGGTATACAATAAAACGAAACAAAATTATAATCCTTATTATTTTCGTGTTACATCAAAACCTCAATTCAGTATCATTTTACTTAATCCGATACATTTTAATTAATGAAATGTACTTATTAACGTAATTATTGCTATTATTATGGTTTATATCTTAAGATTTTGTTTGGTTCTATTTAATATTGTACTCTTAACATACAATTGTGTTGATTACTGTATTTTTTGTGGTATATTTATATTGATTGCTGTATATTTATTATTGTTTTTATAGTTTTTAATTAACCTAGAAAAATTGTTTCAGACCAATATTATGAACTGTTTTAATATTACTTTTAAATTAATTTATAAGATTCAGAAGTTTTTCCGTTTGTCCACGTACCTTATATGTGAATATTTTTTCACGTTTTTTGTTCCTTTTCATTCGATTATTTTTATTGTTTACCTCAAGAAGAGAAAAGGAATTCATCGGCGGCCTACCCACCTGTCCATGCTTTTATTTCGAATATCATATGAAATATCGATAGATAGGGAAATATATAAGGAGCAATTTTTTCCAGAATTTTGTGTAAATTTATTCTTGATAAAAAATTATGGAATATTTTCCATAATTTTACTCACTTTAAGTTTACCAAATTAAAGTTTTCCGTTAAACTATAGAACTGATTCTTATTCTCATGTCGCAGTTTTTTGAGAAATTCACGATATATTTACGGCTTAAATTATATCAATATTTTTACAAACTTTAATAGAAAAGCTTTTTAATCTTAAACGCTAAGAATATATGGAGAAGTGTGTACAAATATTTCCCTTGCAATGAAAGTTCTGCTGTACTTAACAAGTTTGATTTTGTATGTGTTAGTAGCCAATCATTTAAATATTTAAGTCAATTACTATAAAATGTAAGTGATAACAGCCGCAAAAGAGGAAACATTTTAAAATTAATTGTATTATGTTATGTCTTTGTTTTCAGTTACATATAGTAAAAAATGTTTTCATTGGCTTTGGAAACAGGGGATCAGTAAACAAATTCAATTTAAATTGAAAACTTTTCAATAAAGTTTATTTTTAAATCTAATTTGATCTAAATCTCAATTAATGAATACTAGTAGAATCAGTACGAATTCAAAGTAATCTTATGGAAGTAATATATAGAAATTTGCATGTAATCTAGTATTAATCACTCGTTTATCTATTTGGATATAATAGGACATTCGTGTCAACATTATCAAGTATACAAATTGATGAAGATTATTGATATATATTTCTTATCGTAAAAACCAAGCTATGGATGAATTTAGTCAGAATACATAAGTAATGCTGTATGTGTAGATATATATCTATCAGGCGAATTTAATAGTACATTGTCGTGTTAGCCACGATTCTGTCACGTAAATTCATGTGGTATTTAATCACGGGTAAAGAGGTTTGGTTTCATTATTATAGTTAGAAATCGTTATCGTATTACAAGCAATATTTTCTGAAATCTTTCAATATATCAAGCATACTAACCCATATATATATATATATATATATATATATATATATATAAATATATATATATATATATATATGTATATATATATATACATACATATATATATATATATATATATATATATATATATATATATATATATATATATACATATATGTACATACATTTTTAAAAATTAATAATACTAAAAGTTATTCAGGTGGAAATTTAGCAGCGAGTAAATAACGATTTTTTTTTAAATTTGGGCGTTAATCGATTTCTTTTTATTTGTTATAAGGTGTACGATATCATTTGAAGAGTTCACAAGGATTCCAAAACAACTTGTGCGGAATGTTAGTCAAGATAGTTTTAAGATATAGTAGCAAATCTCCGAAACTAATAGTTAAAATTAGAAAAAAATTAGCATTATTAGAATTTTACCTAAAGTTTAACGTAAAATTAAAACGATGAGACTAAATGATATATATTTTTAAGATATGCATAATATTTTACACCTAACAAAGATGTTAACATGATGAAAAATAATATTATTTTTCATCATGTAAACGTTTTTGTTAGGTGTAAAATATTGTAAATATCTAATACCCTTTAATATTTATATTATTGGTGGCTATTCCAAACAATTTCCACAAACGAATGATCTACTAATGACATCTAAGTTTAGAAGAGAATAACGTAGTAATTGGATATTCCCATAATTAAATGTTCATTAAAAGTAATTACTTATTGTGTCAATCATATCAAGTATAATTAACGTATACTTAATTTAATCAAACTACATTTTTCCACAGATTATTACTTGATAGTCACATTTAAGTGCTCGTGTAGGAGTAGGATAGGGTTGGTTTTTATTTGACAAGTTCATCCAATGTCGCATTGTTTTATTAAGTTATGTTGGACGCTTGTATTCCATCAAAGATAATAGATGTATTTTAAAATCGAATGACTTCATTAGCATTAATCATAATCTACTACCGTTAGTTTATATGTGCTTTAGTGTGCAAGTAACAGCGTAGTGCGAGTACTCCTACGCTATAGGATTTCAACTATTATATTTATTGTTATTTTTTAATAATATTTAAAGAAATCTCTCTGTCATATCCCATCAGAACAATAATCTTCTGCAATCACATGTTATTTTCCATAATATTTCGACACACCAATTTCATACAAGATGAGTTGTAACGGAGATTTCTCCGAGTACATACTTCTCCTACTAACCGACTTCTTATTTTATTTTCACTCTTCAAATTACTTCTCAGTTATAGGTAAATTAAAAAAAATATGTTTTAACCTTCTGGTTTGTTTGGTTTTTTTTGTTTTTAAGATTCCTCTTTCTGGTATACAACAGTTTTAAATTGTAACCTGAAATTATTATAGCCATTAAAAATGAATTCGTTTGTATACCACGGAGTGTAAGGTTTAGATTAAAAAGTCCTTAAATAAACATTAAATAGTCGAAGTTTACAAATTGAACATTTTTAATGTAAATTAAGTAATATACATATATATATATATATATATATATATATATACATATAATTAGCTTCACGGAGCTTATTTTATCTCAATTTTACATTTTTAGCGGTATGCTCCTGACAGTGCGCTGGCAGGATATTAAAAACAATTGTATCTCTAGATTCTCCATTACGCTACCTTGTTTTACAAGAGCGCAACCAAACTATGTAATAAATTGAACTTTGATATTCAGGGGATATCCCCTCACATTTCAACAACATGTGTTCTTAGAAGGTATTAAAATATTATCTTTTTATCTTAAATAAACCCATTTTGACATTTTTCTTCAATGCACTATCAGTCTTCACTTTTTCCTGTTTTTTACTAATGTAGAGATTTATAATTGCGTTCTTCTTTTATTTATTATTAGCATTTCCTACGTGTAATAATAATAATTATCGTACTTTAATTATTATTATGATTTAATACGCGAAATATATTAAAAAAACTTAAAACTTAACAAATCAATGGGCAACAAAAACACAGATGATAAAAAATTATTACTGATAAAAGAATAAGAAAAATTATGTAGCTAGAGCTTCAACCAAGCGTAGAATAAATATTATGTTACGCAAGCAAGGAAGAATATTCCTTGACAAGTTAAAAGAAAGTTGCTCACATTTACAGATGTAATCAAAGTCAAAAAGAAACTGGTTCTGAAACAGGCTTCATTCTGTTTTTTTTCTTATTTTTACGATTCATATCCCTTAGCATAGAATTATGTTGAGTAATTGAATTTTTCTCTTTTATCGATAACCTAGAAGACTTTTTAAGAAACCAATTCTTAACATTACAATCTGTTTTCACGTTACTTTTAAATTAATTCCTAAAATTCCGAAACCTTCATTTGTCCACATAAGATACGTGGACAAATTAAGGTTCCGGTATTTGTAAATACTTGTTAAATATTTTCCTTCCTCTCCGTTCAATTATTTTTATTATTTGCCTCAAAAGGGGAAAGAGAACTTATTTATTCGGAGATCTGTCCACCTGTCCCTGCTTTCATTTTATAAATAAAAAAAATCTATTTTTTTCAAAATCTTTTCAGAAACGTAATTAGTCGAGAAGTATTGAAAGGAATGTACTAAAATATGAGTTAAGCGTCTGTAATTTCATCTAAGATTGTACCTACTATTTAATTTATTAAGAAATTAACTCTTCTTTTTTTGAATTAACCTTTGTTAGATATTTTACATAGATTTTAAATTCTTCTTTATTATATTGTTTTTGCTAATAGTTTCATAAAGAGTAATAGATGTTTTCAAACTAATATTTGTTACATATTTTACATAGATCCTAAATTCTATTTTTTTACGTTGCTCTTGCTAATGGTTTTGCAAATAATAAGAAATGCCACTTTTTATCAGCGATTCCTGAAGTATTATATAAATTACTCAAACGTTACTGGTAGAGTACACAAAGAGAATTATGTTCAAACTTTTGTTTAGTTAGCAACTGAGTTTCGGCAAGGAATGAACCAACAATATAATGACATTTTCATAAAGAAAGCACCACGATTATTATAGGTGCACTCTCCGAGTACACAACCAGGCATTGGTTTCAATGATTTGAAGAAAAAATTTCGATTTTATTTGTTTGAAGTTTGAACTATCTTGCTGAGATAATGTCATTTCCTCATGCTGAATAAAAAAGCGATATCGGATTCCGGAGAAGAAGTAGAAATATTATTTGTTTATCACATGTGTCAACACTAATTATCTGAAATGGAGGATTACGATACACAAGAAAGAGGCCAAGAATTTTAGTTTTTTAAACATACATCCAAGCAAGTTTTATTACAAAAACGACTTTTTATAATCCTTATTTTATTACTTTTTACTTGATAAAGTGGTAAATATATTATACATTATTATCTATTGGAAATAAAACTAATTTTTGGGCAAAATGTTTAAGTCTCCTAAATTTCTTTGAAATGCTGAAATTTTTATACCGTTTTTCTGTACTTAGTTCTTGATTAACAATAATTAAATAATGTATTTCATCTGTACCCTTTATTAATGATTCTCTGATAAATATGTCATGTGCAGAATACTCCGTAAGCATCCTCTACATGACAGTGAAAACTAATCCTAATTCTAATAATTACTTTAAAAATTCTAAATGTTAGGAATACTTTTCATAAATTGGTATAGTGATTAAACTTGAAACCTGTATTTTTAATTTATATTTTGTTTGAATAAAAACTATGACAAGAAGGTGTAAAAGCAATTTAATGAAAATTAATTCATCATTGCCTTGTTGTCATATCAATAGGAAAACAAATGGAATATTATTATTCTTTTATTTTACAGTTATTTTAAAACTCTTGGTAAAAAGATATTATGAAATATTGTTTGATATTTTTAAATTAAGTTCGGTTCACGATATTTTGGCTTCTAAAATAAATAATATACTCTTAAAACTTAATACTCTTAAAATAAACTGAGAAGTTTGATATCATACATCAACAAATGGGCACTCTAATGAGTCTCATAGTCAAACTTGTAGATAAACTATCAAAATAGGTACAACTCTACATATAGCTGCTTGGAACACAAATGGTTTAGCTCCAAACAAAAATGAGGCAGAGATTCTAATGACGGAAAACAAGCTTGATGTAATGTTAATTTCAGAAGCACACTGTACACCTGCGTCATGTATTAAGTTCGCAAACCACAATTGTTACCATACTTCCCACCCCGATGGAACTAGCCATGCTGGAACTGCAGTAATAGTAAAAAAATATATTAAACATCATCTACTTCCTAGCTACAGACATGATTACCTCCAGGCAACCACAATAGCGGTCGAAGATAAACATGGGTACTTGATTGTCTCGGCAATATACTGTCCACCAAAACACAAAGTAAGCGAAGCAATGTTCTCTCATTTTTTCAGTACGCTTGGTAACCGTTTTTTAGTGGGCGGCGACTGGAACACTAAACACACGTGCTGGGCCTCAAGACTAACAACAACTTGAGGCCGGCAACTCAAATCAAGTATTACCAGTAATAACTTGACGACTGTCACAACAGCCGAGCCAACATACTGGCCGAGTGACCCGAATAAAATTCCTGACCTACTGGATTTTTTACCACACACCTGTCATGTTAACCATAAGCACGAAGTTAATAGAAGTCACAAGGCCAGAAACATTGTACAACAAAAAAACTGACTGGGAATCATTTATGGACTACGTTGAAGAACATCTACAGCTAAAAGTAGCTCTAAAAACACCAGAGGAAGTGGTAAACGCTACAACACATATTACAACACTGATACAAGAAGCATGTTGGATTAATACTCCTCCACTCGACCCCCAGGTTATTCCAACGAACTATCCCTTACAAATAAAAAGCGCAGTCCTACATAAGAGACGTCTTCGTAGAATCTGGCATCAAAGCAGACTAACAGAAGACAAGAAGAATTTAAATAGTGCTAGTAAAACCCTAAAGGATGCTACAGGCTTGGCGTGATGATACTCTGCAGACACAGCTTGAATCATTGACTGCTTCTGAGGACACTAATTACTCACTATGGAAATTCACTAAGAACTACGATAGACCTCAGATAGCTAAACCACCCCTAACTATGAACTCGAAGTGGGCCAGAACACCCCAAGAAAAGGCAGACGCTTTTGCCGAACACCTGTCAAGAATGTTCTGTCCTAACGACAACAACGACCAACAATTTGAAGACCATATCGACCAAAATTTAAGTCAAGCTCATCAGATGTCACTACCACCTGCTCCCATAACATTTTCAGAGGTCTGTAGGGTCATCAAAAATCTTAAAGACAAAAAATCGCCTGGCTTTGACTTAATTACGAAGGAGATATTGAAGCAGCTTCCAAAAAAGGCAGTGATATTTCTTACGAAGTTATTAAATGGTATCCTTAGAGTGCAACACATCCCACAACAATGGAAAATGTCACAAATTCTGATGATTCATAAACCAGGAAAACCACCCAACAATGTAACCTCATATAGACAAATTAGCCTATTACCTATTTTGTCGAAAGTCTTCGAGAAACTTCTCCTAAACAGAATAATTCCCATCCTTGAAAAAGAACAAATAATTCCTAACCACCAGTTTGGATTCAGATCACATCATTTCACTACGGAACAAGTTCATAGAGTTACTGAGAAAATAAGGAAATCCCTGGAAAACAAAGAGTTTTCCAGGATTAACAGGGAGTTTTCCAGAAGCACTCAGTTTTTCTCGACATCCAACAAGCCTTCGATCGAGTGTGGCATAAGGGATTACTATTTCAAATAAAAAGATACTTGTCACACAGCCTCTATCCACTACTACACTCCTACCTGACAGAACGCTGGTAAGAGTGGAAAGTGGAAAGAGGCTGAAGCCACTTCTGAGTTCTATGAAATCAAAGCGGGCGTTCCCCAAGGATCAGTCTTGGGATCTTTATTGTATACCTTGTATACGTGTGACCTACCGAGCACAGAGGGCACAATAACTGCGACATTTGCTGATGACACAGCGATTCTGGCAAGCAGTAAGAATACTAATGAAGCCTCAGAAATGTTGCAAACTGGCCTTGACAAAATAACAAACTGGCTCCACAAATGGCGCATCAAGGCAAGCGCTGCTAAGTCCGTTCATGTCACCTTCACTTTGCGGAAGGGCAACTGTCCAGCTGTGAAACTGGAGAACAACACACTTTCCCAACGAGACAGCGTAAAATACCTTGGCCTACACCTTGACCGACGTTTAACCTGGCGCCAACACATAAAAACAAAGAGAAATGAGCTTAAGATAAGATACAACAAACTTTTATGGCTCCCAGGAAGGAATAATAAACTATCTCTAAACAACAAGCTACTCATCTACAAAGCCATCTTAAAACCAGTTTGGCTATATGGCGTTCAGTTATGGGGAAGTGCCTGTAACTCAAACATTGCCATACTGCAATCCCTTGGTACATCACTAACATGGAAATACATGAACAATTGGGTATGAACACTGTGAAATCGGAGTTTACACAAATGACAGAAAGATACAGAGAAAGGCTGGAACGCCACCCAAACAAACTCGCAACTGAACTATTTACGCGTAGTTATCAGAAGCGCCTCAAAAGAAAGGATGTCCTAATCTCCTGATTACGAGTAGACGCTCTCATTGGAGGGCACACTCTACCTGATCTATCGCCCACAAAACATCCGCTAAAAGCAAATGCTGATTGCAGATTATAACAGAGAAAAAAAAAATTAAATAAATATAGCTTAACCATCTGCTAATATTTAGGAACAGCTCAGTTTTATTTAAATTGAAAAAAAAAAATTAAAATAAATGAAAGAGGAAAAGAAAAGAGTTATGGGATGGTTGGCAGCTTGTCAGCTATTTTTAAAAATATATTTACAATAAAATATATCTTTATAATTTCTGAAATTCATGTACGTTACTGTGAACTAGATATACTTGCACGTAATTATCCTTAAGCAATATTTAATACCCTTTCCTCCCTTCCTGAACCTTAAATAAAAACAATTATGAATATTCGGTTCATAAACAGATAAGGTGAGACCCAATCAATATTATACGATTTTCTCAATAGTTACAACTCACATAAATTGCATTAGGTGCCCATTCTATTTGCAATTATCCACACACCACAACTTGCCCATTGCAGCGCCTACTACCGACAAGCACTCCTACCGGCAGGCACCGGCGGTAGTTGGTTGGGAGACACGACAAATCCATTACCGCACTTTGATGATGGCGGGATTTCACCACCTCGCGCACTTCGCAATATTAGCTCAGCGTGCTAGCTGGCTAAATCCGTCCCTACATGGCTTCAGGTTAAGTAGTTAGATGGAGTGGTGATAAACGTTAGAATGATTTGAATATTTTGTTGCTGGAATATAAATATCTTAAGAGTAATAATATTCTTACCATTAAGTATAAGTGATTTCATTTCTGATAAAAGTTATATATATAATAAATCCATTTTTCCGTTTACAAGTTATCAAATATTAATATTACATTACTCCTTTTGGTTTCCCTTTAAAGTTCTGATATATATCTGAACCATAAATTTTTGTATAACGGTTTATAACTACACATATGTATGTACATAAGAACGTATAAAAAATATACGATATCCAAAGCGAATCATTTACACATGAAATAATTTATTCCAGGCTATTTTTGACAGTTAGCAAGTAGACAAATCACTTTAGTGTCGTTTTACGAAGGAAACAATTATTTCATTTTTTATCTTTACTTTCATATAATTAAATAGGGGTTAAATATTACGATTACATCTGTCATAATCGATAGGTGTATAACCGTTCTACTGTTCGAATATAATTAAATTGGCGTTATATTCTTCTTATTCTCTTAGTATATAAATATTCATCAGCAATTATTTTTTTGCTTAAAAATACCTACTAAATAAGATACAGCCAAATACGGTGGTATTTAATTTAAAGAGGAATAACGATTTGATCATTTTTATTCCATATTATTTATATATCGGGAATAAGATACAAGAAACAATACATCGAATCTTAACTACACTCTACGTCAATGGCTTTCTTAGTAATTCTTTATTAGTATTTTAAAACAGAATAATTTTTTTTAGTATTAACCGAAGGTGTGTAGCCGTTGTAAAACAAAACATTACTTTTTGCTAATAACTCTTTGCTATTCTCGGGGATTAGGTTACTTAAGTTGTAAAATTTCGGTTAAACGGGAATATCGAAGGTCCCTACAAATAAAAAAAATCGATTCGGGGAAAGGTTTACAAATAATAAGGAGAGACATGACTGTGATACGGTAAATAATTTATTTTTATAGTATTTTCATAAATTAAAAAAAATCACGAAAATAATAAAATATGCTTACTAAATACGATTAAAACTGTTTTCTTCAGATATGAAAAAAATGTGATTTTTTGATACATTTTATCTATCTCGAGTTCCTAGTGAACGTCTTTTCAAAGTGCTATCAAGTTTGCCAATTTTATGTTAAACTTAAAATTTTTTTCGATCTTGGGAACAATGTTTTTGTTAAAATTATTTTCCAACATCTAACTATTTTTCTCTTAATTCTTCAATAACTGCCTTGACATTAAAAAGACGACCTGATATTTTTTAATTTTCCAAGATTAACACACTATTAGGCCATTATCTTTATTCGTTTCTTTTAAAAGACTAGTGACACCTGTGAGCATGAGTGTTAGTGTGCGTACATTCGTGCTATACGTCTTGGGTGCGGGCGCAGAGCTACGACCACGCTCCTTTTCAATGTCCAGGACCTTCTTTCTTCCAACCTTCCACCTCCCTTTCATTCTATATTCTAAGAAAATAGGTGTATTTCTTTTTTCAGTACTGTTATAAGTTTAGAGTACATTCTTTAATCTTTATTAATAATTTATTTTTATACATTACCTAATCTATAAACAAAATTATTTGGTACTCAGTGCTTTAATGGTTAATGAAATTAAAACTAAAATTTCTCTAGATTCGTACTATGCTTGCCAATTGTAATTTAACTATCAATTTTCTACGACTAATATGAGTTTGCAGATTATTTGTACATTATAATGCAGTATTAAATAGGGGAAACATTCACTAAGATTAAGTACACATTAGATTATAATAAAAGTATTTCCGAAATTACAATTAACTAGACCGAGTGTCTGGAACAATATCTGGAATCGTCTCAATCTTCAATCAAGCGGGACAGTTTCGGAAAAGTCATGAAAGGTCAATGCAAACCTGAAACTTTTGTGAAAATTTAAGGTTAAACTTATATACGATTAAGGGAGTAATACCAGAATAATAACCTCCATCAAATATTTTTGTAATCAACTCACAACACTCGGTGGTAGTTTTGAAGTTAAATTGAATTTGGCATTGTTGTTTAAATTTTAAGATAATTCGATTATATATATATATATATATATATATATATATATATATATATATATATATATATATATATATAAATAATGAAATTAAAATTTTGACAAGTTTATGACATTATGTAATTTTCGTGAAATTGCTAAAATTATCTATCTTTATTCAATTCAATAATAATAATTATAAATTAGAATAAAAATAAATTAGAATAAAAATAAATTATAAATTTTATTCGACATACTAATAACCGAATAAAATATGTGGGTAATATTTTTTAATTTTTAATTTAGTTACAAATTATTTAAAATGGAATTGTACATAGAAATACAGAAAAGTCAGACAATTTAATAAAATATTGACTCTAATAATATTTAAACTATAAAAGTATATGTTGTCTCTCTATCTCTATCATGGTCCAGAGTCAAGTCTTTATAAAATTGAAATTTTTATTAAGTAGTGTTAGTCATTCAAAACCATATATGGCTTGATGATTTACTTAAGAATTTTTTCCACATGAAAGAAGAGCGAGTAGCGATAATATTAATGAAGCACATTTTATATATTATATATTATAATGTTATCAATTTAGATAAAATTGACACTTTTTGAAGTATTCCTAACAAAGTTGCGTTAGCCATAGACATGTCACTTTTACAGCTTACTGTAACTAAACATGTAATTTTGATGGGTCAGTGTTATCATATAAACAGTATAAAATCTATTACGAAATAGGTCTCCATGATTTCCTGAAAATAGTTTCGTAAATTTGAAAGAAGAGTGGGTAATTGCAAAAGTTAGGGAAGACTAGTTTATAACAAAACGAATTTATATATAATTGAGATTGTTTAAATGTTTATAACAAAATTGTGTTGACTACTGACATTTTGAATTTATAGTTACTTATAATCCAATATTTTTGAAATAATGTATAGTGCTTTATCAATTATTTTTTGTTGTTTTTGTAGGTTGCAATGGCAATGATTTTTTATTCATTCTAATTGTCTTTTTCTATCAGCGGAAGGGTGTTTTCCATAAGGACCAATCCAATTAAAAAAGGAAAACAGCAGATGTAACAGAAATGTATTTTGATGAAAATGGGTAACTAATCATTTGTCATAAATCGCTATTGTATACACCATTTTACATTATTAATCAAGATAATATAACCATACTTTATCTGTCGTCATTAATTTTTATAAAATTATTATAAATACGTTGCTGAATGATTTGAAAAATATTACTTTGTAGTTAAACAAGCTGTAAATATTAATATTCCAGTAGTCATGGAGTTTTCTTTGGTGAATGAGACCAAAAAAGTTTTTGAATTGAAAGAAGATTATGGATTGTGGGTTATAAATTTATCCCAAAAATTTTATTTGGAATACGTTTCATTATGAACTGCAAATTATTTTATGGCTATTGGACTGTTATGTCATAGAAGAGATCTTGCAGGTTAGTCATATTTTAAATTTTTTAAAACACACACACACACACGCACGCACACACACACATACACACACCGACACACACACACACACACACACGCATATATATATATATATATATATATATATATATATATATATATACGTATATATATTTCAGATTAAAGCTTGAGAAAGAAACAAGTTTTTCTTTAAGAACTCAAGACATCAGTCTTGGTTTATTTTACTGTTTTCTTGGCAATACGATGTACGATCAGCTGATTCAGCATCCGGTTCGCTCTTCATATTATTAGTGGTAGCATCGTTAGTTGTCAGTTTTGAGTCACCGTCGCTTTTACTTCCAGAAACTGTTAAATACAAATATAGAATGTTAATAATACCCTTTGAAATAATAAATTAAATGAACTCAGGAAAGCTCACACTCAATTTCGTATGTATGAATGCTTGCCAAGTTGGAATGATAATTGGAAAGATTTTAAATATATTTACATTTTGCATATTTTAAATATTTTGTATTTCTAACAAAATTGTTTTGTGGATACCTTTACTTCTATTTCGAAATTGTGATAATAAACAGAATAATTGAATATTTATTCTGTATCTGTTATCATGTTATAAGCAGACTGAGTAGAATAGGTAACGATGACGCATTGCCACGTTCATGAAGTTTCTCATTTTACTTCCTAAATAGATTAAAATGTAATTTTATAGCTTATTTTATACCATATAATATGAATAATAAAACAGTATTGAATTAATTATTTACTGCTTCACTTACTTTTTGCGAGGAAGCTATTAACCAGTGTTTGGAAAGGGGCCTCTATAGTTAATATCAAAAAGAGAGACATCAGTACTGTGAGGCTGATTTCACTAAAGAATGTGAAAAGCTGAAAAAATAGAAAAAAAAATAAACATAAGCCAATAATTACGCGAATACTTACGACATTTATTTAATAAACAATTCTGTTCGCAGTTCATATATAAGGATGAATGCAGAGATATGTCACATTAGTGATGGCTATGTTTTTATACGACGGTCTCATTTCGGATGAGCCAACTAATCAAATCATAATCCAGAGCTCATTAAAACAACTGGTAAATATCAATTGATAATAAATACTTTTATAATGAAATATTGCGATACCGCGTTGTGTTATCAGTTATCTATTTTTAACTAAATAAAACTTGCTTGTACAAATTAATCAGTAATAAACTGGAGATAAAATATTTATAAACTAAGAGAATGTTGATGAATTAGGCACATTCATTACATAATTAATTTCTTCTTATAACAACCTATATTTAATTTCTTTGAGAATCTCTCAATATAATTTAGTGCGTTATTCTTAGCAATATTATTTTCAAGTACTCATTCTTAATTATAATATTTGTATCTTTGCATTCATCTTCGGTGTAAAATGAAACGCAGGTTAGAATAAAGTAAGACATAAATGCAGTTTAACATGAAAATTGTATCTTTTTTTTCCTATGTAAAGGCAAATTTTCTGTATTTTATTATATTTAACAAATTTTCTGTTTGTTGTTATCTTAATAAATTAAAATTTCTCCAATGGCAAATGGCTGTCAAAAGCCAAAATTTAAAACGTCTTCTCAGGTTATTCTTTTCGCTAGTTTAAATTATAGAATTTCATGTCATGAACTATGACTAATTGTCATGAATG
>JAYKKI010000151.1:1000000-1075000 GCA_039881145.1 Druceiella hillmani
ATTTGCGTCCAATAAAGAAAGTTATTTCCGATAATGCATTAATTTTGATTGCAATTATAACGCCTCATTTATTGTATTGCTCCTTTGTGTTTCTCTAGAATATTATGACACAGATTTCCAAAAGATGAAACATTACAGAAAAAACAAAATGTGGCTGGTACGCACATTTTAACCGATGATTAAAACTCGCGTTTGCAATTTATATTTTTTTTTTTACTTTGCAATGCCATCGGAATCTATTCTGAGAATTCGAAAGTATTATCCATTTTTATAAAATTAAATTTGTTAATAAATATATAAACCAAACTGATTAGAAAATACAGATGCATCATTAGTTCACTTTTGATGTAAGTAATTTCTAACTTATATTAAAGCTAAACTAAGACTGAGGAGGAACGCCGTTCCTCGCCAGTTTTATGATATTAAGAGACCGTTGTTTGACTAGTAGTAATTTGTTTTTGTTGCATTGACTATTGTTAACGTAGTTCCAGTTTTTTTTATAGTTTATGTAATTACGGTAATAATAGTTACAGATTTAATCAGTTAAAATTGGTGCCTTTATATTCGAGAACTTTGTTTTATTTGAAGATGTTCCAACAGAAAGGGGAAATGGGATCTCCAGTGGACCATAGTAGGATCTCCACCTCCTAAGCCCTTTGCTGCAAACGAATTTCTTAATGAAGTATATCTGGCCTGCTTATATTTTATGACAGTGACGTGATTCGAAGTATGCCAAATTAAGTCATCGTGTTCTCATGTGAATAATAAAGGATGTAAATTTAATCACTATCACATTTCTTTCTGTTGATCCTGAAGTTAACAAAAGTGATTTCAATGTGCGACAAAAGAAGATCATCATCGTTGCATTCCATAATCTAAAAAGAAAGGCTCAATCACTGTAATGACTTGTCAATGAAGGTACGTCATCAGGGTCTTCATTAATCTTGCTAGCATTGCGACGTACTGAACTTCTCTTGCATACAACAATATTATGTAATGTAGCAATTGTTACAATAATTGGTTTTACATTTTATAATTGAACTCTATAGTTCGATGTAATATGGGAAAATCGTCTCCTCCATGTGCCAAAATTTTTTTTAATAACATTTTTTGTCCTTCTCTGACTCTCATCATAAAATTATCAAGGGAATACCGTTAGATCTATCAGGAGAGTCAATAAGAATATTTTGAAACTCTAATCACCATCACCAAGGAAATAATAATTGCTAAACTTCTTATTTTGTAAAGTGATTTTTATAGTATTGGCATTAAAAGTGGCATTATAACGGTCATCTTCAAACAATTTCCAGTGTACTGTATCAGCCACTACTAATATATTAAATAAAAAGTAATTTTTTTAATCCGCAATAATTCAGAATTATTACCTCTTGAAATCGAAAAATGACAAGTACTATATTTGAGAAAATTATCATAACATAACATCATAATTATTGAAATCATAATGGTGTTTATAATTAGTCTGGTTTTAATATTAGATTGCGCGCCCAACCTATTGTAACAACAGCTTTCGAAAATTTTGCAATTTTATGAAAAAATATTGTTTTATTCTTAAGTAGTATTTCTATACGCAGTTGATTTGCATACATTAAAGAGTTTTCCTGTAAATTGTTGAATATTTCCGGTAGTAGAAAACTCTCATTTTAACAACATTTATGCAAAAGTTGTACCGACGTTATTTCTTAACATGATGTTAATATTGTATTTATAATTCATGTAATTAGTGCAGATAAAATTATTTGAACTGTATGTCTATATACGTAGTAAGTAATTGTGTATTACTTTTGATCTACCTGAATGTGAATTTCTTCAATTAAATTTTTATTTGCTTATCAATCTGTAAAAGAAACTTTCACCATTCATATAGAATCTCCAAATTCGACATTATACCAAATTTCCAGACGAAATGCCCGTAACCGGAATTTTTTTTACGGTTTATGAAATTTAATCTAATATTTCTTCATCTTAAAAAGATGAAGTTTCATTTAGGTATAATCAATGTAGGTATAATAAGTATAATATCTTACTATGTTATAATTAATTATAATCAATGATTTCAATCAATGATGAATATATATATAATCAATGATGAATCAATTCTAGTTTCAAAGAAATCAGTAATGTCAAGTTTTCAAGTGCGGCGTAGGCAGTTGTAATTAAGGAATTTAATCAACGGGCATCTTGTTTGTCCACCCAATCTTGAGTAATCAAAATATTTAATTAATCGTCAAAATTTCAACCACCGGTTTACATAATGACGGATCTTACAACCCCCTATTTTCACACCGAATAATTCCTTTCTTTAACATCGAATTTTGGTAATTAGTTTCTTTAATCATGGGTATAAAAACGGGCCGAAAAAAGTTCGAAACGTGCCAAGAAATAATCACTTTCAATGGTGTATTCGCTTCATATGTAGTTTAACAAAGAATACTACACCCGAATAAACACACATCACGCACACACACATATAACTCCCACGTCTTTAAAATTTGAGAAAAATAAATCACTGGTATTTAAGATTAGCGATATTTAGTTTTGTTAGAAGAGTTTTGAGTGAAAATTACAGAAACAAAATATTTGTTCAAATTGTGGACCCGAAACACACTGACTTTCTTATTTCTCACAGGTGCATAAGCAATTACTTGTGGTCTACTTACTATCGTAATACAATTTCTCACAGGTGCATAAGCAATTACTTGTGGTCTACTTTCTTATTTCTCACAGGTGCATAAGCAATTACTTGTGGTCTACTTTCTTATTTCTCACAAGTGCATAAGCAATTACTTGTGGTCTACTTTCTATCGTCAAAATATTGAATTCATCTTATTATTACTTCCAATGATTATTCATAAAACAATATCTGAGATCGTTGTTTTAATTGAAATACAAGTGTTGATTCTTTATTAACATGGAAATATAAGTAATATATTACAATTTAATGTGGTTTACGATTGTATAAAAGAGTGTATTAAAGTATCATATTAGTGGATGCAAAATTTACTGCCTCGATCGAATAAACATGCAATACAAGTAACAAAAACGTTTATATTAAAAGTTTAGTAGAAAACGAAAAGAAAGTGAGATTTAAGAAATATGAAGTATTGTATTATTTTCAGAGGAAGAAAAAAATGTTTTCACTTACAATGCAACTATGATTCCAAACTGATAGTACAAACAGATTCCAAGGCTGGTACCTAAAGCAGCTAGGATCACTACAGTGAGAGCACTGAAAGCACGTTTTTTACCACCAAAGAGAAAGGCTATGACAAGGGGTGAGGCCACGTAAAGTTGCATGTCCACAGCCAGGTACCATGTTTGATCAATGCACTGAAGTATTTTGAATTCAATTTACTTATCTACAACGTCTATTTGTAATAACATGTTATGAAAATTATGGACTATACTATAAATATAAATGAAGAAAGTGACATAACGATTCATACAATGGGCGGTCAAATATGATGACTTGAATACTTTAATCCGTGGAGAATAAATTTGCACAGAATAATTATCATTACTAGAAACTGGTTGCCAATTTATTGGAATATTTGAAATATAAATACAAAATCGATAAATGGACATGAATTACTATTAAATTGTAATTTTAATGAATGCAGATTTTTTATTATAGAATAACTTTTTGATAATCGTTGTGCCATTTAAAGTCACAAATGTTCTTTTGTAAGCTTCGGCTATAATTAATTGAATTGTTTACAAAATTGTAGGATTCATTTAATAATCCAAATCCTTTTTTTCAAACATTTTGAATAACAAGCACGAAGCTATAAAAAAATATACTGGCCTATCGTAGAAACGTAAGACTTACTTGCAGGAGTCATTATAATTGTGGGTGTATATATAATTCTACAACTATATTTACATTCACAGCTTTACAATTAAAAAATTATCTCAAATACACATGTTTAATTAAATTGCTTAAAATATTAACATTTTACTTACAATGTTTTCATATTTTACATAATTCTGCACATACAGTAAAGTGACCCACCAGTTGTGAAGGCAGTTATTGACAGCAACGCTGACAGGCCTCCAATCAGGCCCATCACTTACATGATTGAAGAAAGAAATCTGTAGCAATATAACACCAGCTAAAAGAGGTGTTAGCCGTATATATCTGTTGAAGTATAGCAAGGGGACTGATTTGATAAAGTCGCCTGAAAATTAAGGATAAGAATTTTTATGAAGTTTAGATAGCTTTTTTTAACGACAATTTGTATTTTTATAAGCGTCAATTCTCAGTTGGCATCATCAAAGTTAAAAAAAAAGTAAAAGGAATATTATTATAACGATAAATTGATTCTGATATATAAACGTTTAAGGCTTGCTATGCTGACTAAATTCTATTAAAATTATATGGAAAAAATGAAACATTTTAATAATTAACATTTGATTGGTGTTTTAAATAAAATTCGCTGATATCATTTTTATACATATATAATTTATGCGTTACTAATAAACATCATTCTTTATCGTGATAAAATGAAATAATATTACTTTGCTTTGTTTTCAATTTTTTTTAAGTGAAAATACCTCTCCTTCCTGTTTTAAAATTTACATAAATTCTACAGAAAACTTTTAGCGGTTATATCTTGTAAATGAAAAAAAAATAATCCTTACTTGTATCGTATAGCACTACTCGTATTGCCTATCTATACTTAATAGATTAATGTTTAATAATTAACAAAAAACATTGAAAAAATTACACAGAGTTTATTTTTTTTCTTTTCTAAAGACGTGATTACGTGAAAAAATGGAGGTTATCTGACATCGCCTATCCCTTTATATTAAACACATCTAGGATACTGCGAAAAAATCAAAGCACTTAAATTCTCCATTACATTCGTCTTAAGGATGCGATATAATTATTCTCGGGGATTTCATTTTATGTTGTATATTTTACTTTGTTCTTTAATTTACCTCCCTTTTTAGTTGACACTTTCTTATCAATGCACCTTTTATTTGTCTTTTTAATGCTCAATACAAGCACATTATTAATCTTTTATAACAACGTATAACTATAGAACCCGGATAAAAATTAATTAAGATATTCCCCAGATTATGGTAAATGACACCATTTTGAGCTGAGATCGTACACCGGAAAAAATATTTTCACCCAAACAGAAAAATTGCGTAAAATACATACAAATAGAAATACGTACCAGTTTTCTTAAACTTTTTCAGGACACCCCACGTTAGTAAGAATGCTGCCATGAAGAAAAATGTATCAACAGCCAAGGTTGATGTTATTACCCATAAAGTGGTAAATTTATCTGCCCACTGTTCAGGAAGATTTACATTTCATATTATATTTTTCCTTGGTGTTACTTTTTCCATATACACAAAAACATTCATATTAAACTAATAACATGTCACTGTTTCAGTTGAATTTAGTCAGATAATCAGTTTAGACTGATCAAACATGGTTCAAAATATAATCATCAGATAATCTATATGCTTATCGATAAAGTTTTATTAAAATCCATCAACTCATTCTTATGTAAGGACGTATTACCCTTCTATCTACCATAATCATCACTATTCCCATGGAATGAACTCTAGAATAAAAAAAATCCAGATTAATATGCACTTGGAAAACTTTTATTAGTGGCGATATTTTCTTCATTAGTCAATTATTTAATATATGAAAAATAGATCTTTTCTTTGTTGACTTAAATTTTCTTTGTTGATTGAAAGACTTAATATTCATAAAAATTGGACCAAATTGCGCCTATTTGTATAAATAAGGCAAATCAAGACTACGGGAGGGATGCGGCGAATACAGCGCTGCAGTGTTTAGTACTTTATGAGACAAATAATTTGGAAACCTTTCATTAAATAATTTTGTTTTATTTCACCAGGAAAATGTATGTATAGGTTTCTCCAGGTAGCTTATAGTGGATGTATAGTTTATTTTATGTAGCTATAAATTGTTGTCTTGCTTTGGTTTAAACAAAATCTACACATGAATTAGTTTTCCAAGTAATATAATTTAAGCAAGTCAAGAGGTTGACAGAACTGTTAAACAATAAATAAAAAATTTAAAACTTGCATTCATAAGGTAATTATATTTTTAAATATGTTTGATGAATCTATCTAGCTTAAAACCATTTCCTGGTTTAATATAAGGTCATATTACTCTATTTTCACATACTTCCGCTTTAATCATTTTCGAATATTCCTTCAAACTTATATTTTCACGGTTCTTCACATTATTATCTTTTATACCTCCTCTATTATATATATGTTTTGCTTTTCCACTTTTTCCTTCCATGTATACAGTTATTTTTTCTATTTATATTTTTTTCGTGTGTCTGAAATATAGAGAATATTTCTGATATTTTATTGGGACCCCGATGATAACTAGAAATTCTCTGTGAATTTGAAAAACTGTATTCGTATTTGATCATTCATTCAAAGTTTAGGAATGGATATATTAAAATTTTGATTCAATTTCTGATCACTTTTTTAAAAAACTTTTATTTATTAACATAAATAAATTTAAAATATTGCACGTACATTTTTTTTCTAAATTTTTCAAAAATAAAATTAATTAACTTAGCCATAAAATACCTTGAGTGTGGTGCCAGCTCGTAAGCACAGCTTGTCCAGTGCAGCTACAGGCATAATTGTTTCGAACGGTATTTAATTAATGTAAAATTAACATTTAACCTTCTTACCATAAAGACATCTATTGGATTTACAGTCGGAACCAAAAGTGCTGTTGAGTAACAGTGACCGATCATTATCCATATTATGGATATTGCCCGAATCCCATTTATGCAGCCCAAAGGATTGTCAACATTTGGAATCTTGATTAGTTTATTCATATTGCGGTACGCCGAGAATGAGGTAAGAAGGTTTATTCCATCTAAAATCATAATAATTGTGATAATAACAATTACATGCTTAGCAATTTGGCAAATAAAATAATATGGAAACCATGACGTTATAATTTTATTTCGTTGCAAGAAAATATAAAGTTACATTTACACAAATTTTATTTTATATTTATATTGCCTTACCTCTGGCTGAAACTTTATTATATACATCATATAATGTGCTCACTACTACCAGAAGAACTATAAATGAAAATACAATTCTGAAAAAGAAAATATATTTTATAAGTTATATAATAAAACAAATTAAAAAAACGCTTTGCATATACAATATAACTTTAGTAACTTGTAAGCAATTATTTCTAAAATTGTGGTTAATTTTTACATCTAAATATTGAAATTTATTAATATTTTGTCATATAAACAAACTAAAATCGTTTTGATTCCATAAGTTTTGTATATGAAACACTAAATCTTTATTTATTTTACTTATTCAATAAAACAATAAATATCAACTTTATCTTTAATATATAGCAACATAATATTGTAACGACAAAGATTTTAAGTACGTTTGTTTTGAAGACAAATTTCACAAATTATTAAATCTATTAAAATCATGTTTCATAATTGGATTTAGACAGGAGAAAATAAGTTAAATTGACGTGAAATACATCTTACTTCGAAACGTAACTCGGTTGCCACGCATAATTCTTGATTTGCACGAAATCATATAAAATTTTAATAGTTTGAAAAATAATTAATGATACATACATAAATTCATCGTATAAAAAAAAATAAATGCTTTATAGAACGCAATGTCATCTTTATAAATCTTGCATACGATAAAAAATTTCGTAAATATATAAAAGAAACACTAAAAGAATTACAGAAAACATTAATGGAAAAATATATATAGTCGGTTAATTCAAAAAGAACTAACATCCGACGTTGATCCCCACTCGGCAACAGCGCCTAACACTGAGGCGTAACTCTGCGAACATACTATATATTCCTACTAGTCTTATTCGTCATGTGGATAAACTGAAGTTCACTACGTCTTAAAATTACTGGTTGTATTCCGACACAGCTTTACCAGATTTTGTCTGATATGTAAGGATAAGGTAACATTGAAATAAAAGTTCCAATACAAAAAATACTTACGTGCAGTTGTTGTGTTTTAGGCAAAAACTATTAGGTATGTCTATATGGAAAAACACTTTATTCTAAGTTTTAATTTAGATACTTTCGGAACTATCAAAAACTATATTAATAGAAACATTCATGCCATGAAACATCTCATTAATAAAAGTAGTGAATTTAAAAAAAATAAGTCATCTCTGACATTGCTACCAGTGGCGTGCAGTGCTCGTTAGCAATTATGTATAATAGCTTTACTTGTATATCTGGTATGTGTATGTCATAAATGTATGACTATTTAAATGTAATTAATTTATTATACTCAAGCGAAATCCGCAATTTAATATTTGATCTGTAGTCCAAACGTACAACTGAATGCTACCACTTCGTGCAATTTTAAATGAAATGTACAAACTTCATTGTACATGACAAACTTATTAAGATTTACTTATATGAAATTACAAACGTGTTTGCGATGCAAAAGTTCTACGAGTAAGTAAAATTGATTACATAATTTCGTAATCGATTCGTAGCGCGAGGGCAACCTTACAACAGGTAGCTTGCGGTTATAATGAGAATGAAACAATCCCATGTATTATTTCAGTCGTATCATATAATGGCAACTATGACGTCGAACTCTGATTATCGGTAATTCCGAATTAAACAAATTGAAAATAAATAAAAAGGCTAGTTTCCCATTTGGAAAATACCCTTATTATATTTGACAGTCATTTTATTAATTATTGTTTCCTGTTAGTGTGTATTTTGGTAGTTTGTTATGGGGAATATCGTCGTGCCAGGATGATCTGATGCTCCGTAGACTATTATTCAATTGAAATTTCCCAATTTATTGTCTACAGAAAAATAATAGAACTAAGAATGTTAAGCCAAAATCAATTCTGAAACTACAAGTTCCTAATAAATATAATTTCCAACATTTTCACGTGCGACAAGTTTTTGGGTTCACAGATGGTTTATTTGAAATACTATCTTTTGCTGATAATTTACCTTTTTATAAATAAAAGGATATTCATAAAGAACAAAGTATGTAATAAAAATATTCCTCTCTTAATGAAGTTAACAAAAAAATTGATTTTAAAGTATTTTGCTATGAAATATTTCTGTCAAATACCAAATTTAAAGTCTATCTTCACAGAGCCATTCTTGCTTATTTAAATTTTTACTTATTTTATGTTTATGTAAACGTTCGTGTTAGTATTTGCTTATTCGATGTTTGGTGTAAGTAAGGATGTTAATTAAGCTGGAAAAACTTTTAAAAAAAATTCATTTAATAACCAACAAATATTGAAATTTTCATTGATTTTAAACTACGTTTATTCCAACTTCAATTTTTTCTAAGAAACTCGGAAAAATAGCATTATATCAATTTCTAAAAATAGAATCGAAGTCAATGATAAACATATTTATAATATATTTACATATTTATATTACATCCCGCTTAATATAAATATATATATATATATATATACAATTCAATATATATACATATTTATATTACATCCCGCGAACTTTTTGACCTACTTTCTTACCTGTATTCACTCCTAAATTCTTAATAAATTTGCATATTAATTTATTGACTTTACAAGATTGCCATGTTAATAATATTTGAACTTGAATTTCATTTCGTTTACTGGTAACTTTTATTTATGACCTTAGATCACCTTGAGTTCGGAAGATCACACATATCTTGCCACGAATACCTATATAGGTGCCTATGTATATATTAATAAACACTTATATAATGCATACAAGTGATGTACGTTTACATTCTAAATATTTATGGTGATTACTCTGAACTTATGGAATTGAAACTGAAACGATTCTAACCTTGTAAAAATGATCATACAGTGCAATTAATGGTGATTAGACGCCTATACAGAACAATGTTATACCTTGCTTCAATTACATAAAAAAAAAATAAAAATATTTTTGTGTTTGGCTACTTACAATTTCTCATATTTAAACAAAATACGAGTGTTTGTAGAACAATATTAATCTGAAAATGCATTTGTTGATTTAAAATACATTTCGTTATTGGTTTATAAGTTAGAACACACATTAGACAGGAACAGAATATTTTCATGTCAAATATGTGGCTGTCGATCTGTCGAAATATTAATTTTATTTTCAACCGTTATTATATCCTGATAAGTCTGCAAATATTTCTATTTAAGTACTTCTTAATATCTTTAAATAATTATATCAATAGAGGAACCCATTTTTCGATTAAAACCCTGACATCGCCTGAAATTTTGCAAAAGGATTTCAAGATGGTTTATTATTTATTTAAAAGCCCCAAATTAATAAATTCATTCTTTTCTGATTTTTAATATTGACTTGCATGAGGGTGGATCAAAAAGTTAGCAAAATTAAGGGAATAAGGGGGTGGGGGGTGTGTGACTTACTCACATAGTCGCTAATAAAAGGGGCTGCTCATTACAAGTATAATTAAAAAATATAGTCGCTAATAAAAGTCATTCTGACCATTTTCTGGGCACAGCTCATTGACTTCAAAGATAAGAGTGTTTTTACAATAGAAGATGCTGGTCTACTAGAATAGCTTAAAGAAGCATTGAAAGAAATAAGTCGAGGTAAGTTAACGAAAGTTTTTCTGTTTTTGCAGGACAATGCAACTGTTCACAAGAAACGTATTGTATTGACAGCCTTTCACAAGTGTGGCTTTCAAATATTAAAACACCACCTTAGATTCCGGACTTGATTCCTTACGACTATTGTTTTGTTCCTAAAAATTAAAAAGGAATTTTTTAAAAAAATTAACGATTATCAAGAGGCCAAATACACAATTTCAGCTTATTTTCTATATAATGAGAAACCGTTTTTTTTTGAGGTTATAAATAAATTAATCCTTAGGTATGAGAAATATATTAGAGTGAACAGAGAAGATAATGAAAAGGAAAAATAACACCAGATTTCTTTTATCTTCCTTCCAATTCAATCTGCGAACCTGTTGACCACCCCTCTCATCTCTATTATTTTTTTAATTGTAATCCTAAATGCTTAATAAATTAACATATCACAACTCATTTACTTGTTTTATAGTTACGGCAAATAAACAAAATACGTAAATTATACCCGACGTAATAAATTTTAGTAATAATATGACTTACTTATTAAAATAAATCTATTGTATTTGTTCTCATAAAAAATGTATGTTTTGTTATAGTGTTTTCTTCGGATAAAATTTCTAATGTCAAGAACATGCCATTATAGATTTTGAAGTGTAAATAAACTTTCATAAAAAAATGATTTTTCAGAAAATTTCATATTTTCTTTTTTTTGTATCGATGATCTATAATAAATTAATAAATTTTCGCTATGGTTTTGTATAAAGAACTTATCCTTCTTACATCGCAATCAAATCTTCTGTCCTTAAAGTTTTATCCTTAGCTTCTCTGCAAAATATTTCCTGTGAGGATGTTGATGTTCCGGGGATCACAAACATAGCATCGATGTAGTTCGTAGAGTTACATGCACTTGGGACACATACTCCGAGCATGCCCGATATTGTCATTCCTTGTAAAGATGGAATGCTGCAAGTAAAATTTTAGAGGTCAATAATGCATGAGATATTAAGCTAGTTTATTAATTTAATTATTAATCATACCTAAAATTTTGTAAATAAAACAGAAATTTACAAAACAGTCAAATATAACATTTAATTAATTTGCTCAGTCGAATTCAATATAATCTAAAATCTGTCGTCATTTAAATATTGGATTCTCTATAACGCTGTCTATTATTTTCTTTTGTCTTCGACCTCACATGTTATTTTCCGTGAAAATTCAACAAACAAGAGAACTGAGTAGTTGGTTGCTTACTCAATAACGAAAACAATGCATATCAAGGAGTCTCTAGTAATTTTAATATCGTATTTCATCATGCTTTTGAATTTTATTCTGGTATTGTATTCTCGTACCGAATAAAAGGAATCTAAAAAGCCTACTAAACTTGAAAATAATCAGCACTATGAGGGTTTAACACACTTTTAGGCAGGCATATAAGGGACATCGCATTTCTAATTAAACCATTTACAAATATTATTTTTCACAACGTAAATATCCTGCCTACTAAATTTTTCACTGGCGTAAAACGAAACTAAATAGATAACGGTGTAATTACATATAGAATGTTTTCTCTTTACTTTTGCTATAAGGCCTCCCCTTACGCCGACTTTCAAGATTTTAAGTCAATCCGAAATAATGACACTATCGCATAAGTAAAAAAAAGCTTTAATTGACCATATCGTATATATATTTTCGTTGCATGAAATAAAATACTTTTTTATGCAGTATAAGGTTATAGGGTTCAGATAAAGGTATTAATTTCAACTTGATATCTCCGTAGTCGTAAAAATGGCTTTGATAAAGAGAGGGACAGACGGAATAACCGCAACCAAATGATAAGATCATTTGGTTGCGGTTATTCTGTGTCCCTCTCTTTTTTTATTTTGAGGGGTGGAACCTACGAAATTAGGAAATGCCACATTTTTATTTTAATGTTACTGATATTCATCAATTGACGACATTAAATATCAACAAACGATGGCATATATACATATATATATATATATATATATATATATATATATATATATATATATACATATATATATACATATATATGTATATATATATACACACACACAAATGTGCGTGTGTGTATGTGTGCATATGTGCGTGTATAAAAAAATCGTAACTAGTTAGAAAGTTATTAATTTTGTAATCTCTCACAACCTTTTTCTTACAGTTTCAAACTTAATGTTTAAATTTAATATTGATATCCGGTACATGATATACTACAAATTCAAAGTGGGGAACTTACCCTTTATGTTGAAATGCAACTTCTTGGCCATTTATTTCATCGATGACAAAAGCATAGGATAGCATACAGTACTTTCCTTTGACACGAATATTATCGACTGTTTCATCAACAGATATACATTGGTAGTATTCACCAAAACTATTCGAGTTACCAAGTAATATTCCGGAAGGAAGTTTTCCACTTGCGTCCACAACTGCAAAACTCGAAAAAACGTTTATTTCTCGTAGATAAAAGAATAGAAAATGACTGTTGCTCAAAATAATATTTACTTTAAATATAAATTTGGCTATGAGGTACAAAAGCAAATATTATCAACACTGTAGTAATTCAAATGTAGCAGCTTTAATTTAAATAAATTGTTCTCGTTATAAAAGAATGTCTGGTAGATGAAGTGAGGCAATTGTAAAATAGCAATATAGATGATAAGTTGATAGCAAAGTATCTTGTCAATATTTTTGTGTTAATGTCGTATTTTTTGAAAAGTTATAAAATATTAATGGTAATTTAATTTAGAAAGCGTTAAATTTGAAAAGCGTTTCCAACTTTCATTCGGAAAACCATACAAATAACTCAAATGAATATAAAGTATTAACATTTTTAACATTTTTGTATTTAAGCTTCTAGAGTTCTCCGATATTTCATATTCAATTTTAACATTATAAACCTAATAGTACATGGTTTGTTTATTAGCATGTTAGACAATCACGTTTAAATAGGTAAAGAGATTTAGAAATAGTGTTATTTGATTCGATGTTTTTATTGCATAATAAAATTTCGTTATTATAATATGTCATTAGATGACACGACCTATTTCTATTGTCTATTGATTAATTATTTTGAATACTTAATTTTAATGTGAATCTTTCTACTTTAATAAACAATTACCAAAGAAACCGAAGACAAAAATTGGTATGCATATACTATTAAACATGTTTCTATATATTTTTTAAAAGTTCATAAATTATTATATTTGTTCTTACGTGAAAATTATTTAAAATCAATACAAATTACATTACATGACGAACTCCAATATCTTTAACGTAAGCCTTTTACGTTTAATAGTTTTGTCCTAAAAAGGCTTAAATAAATACATGTATAGTAAATACCAATTACTAGTAAAATCCAACACGGAAATCTCATTTCTAATACATCGAATTGCAGTTATAGTGATGCACGTGGTAGGAGGTCATCCTCCTTTCACGTCTTGATTGGAATTTGTCTCTGTTCCCTTTTATAAAACGTTCTGTTGTGGAATGAGATGTCATTCCATCTGACAGAATCATGTAGACTCCCTTTTTGAATCCAAATTCTAGGTCGGAAACATTTTGTTCTAACATATTTTCCCTATATTATCACATACATACATGTTATAGTAGCTTTCGCTTTTACCAGGGACCTCTATTCCGCAGATATTTTCATCTTAAAGTTACCCTCGATAAGAAAAATTTAACAATATAAATTTAGATACAAACTATTAAAGTTTAGTGAGGGAATTGGGGCAAGTACGAAGAATGACGGGAGGTTCTACTATTTGACATAAACTCCATCCGCTGAAACTTTTATTCATTAAAATACACAATGAACTTACCGATTTTTTTTTCCATTCCATGTTTACATGGTAAAGAACCATTCATTATTTGTAAATTGTTTAAGAATATAATTTCGTTCATGAAATCATCAAAATCGACCCGAGATGCGGAAATTTTATGACAAACGATAAATGCCACTCATAGGTCTGAGTTTTTTATTTTAAGCTATGTATTTAAATAACGTGGTCATTCAAAAGTTAGTCTCCATCAGCCGACTATTCATTATGACAATATACCCCATTATAGTAAAATAAAATATGCTAGGGATTACGTTGAACTAATGTTACCCACAGTTTGGCCAACGTGATATAATGGCAATGTAAACAAATTTCAGAAAAATAATTGTAGGTTTAAATAAGCCTAATTATATGGTTTCGAAATAAGTATTGCTTTATACATGTGCATAATGTGAAGATTTATTACATTTTTGGTATGACTGACACGCTGATGCCCGTATGCTCTGCATGGCGCCAAGACTCTTAGTCGGGCTAATTCGTGATTTGATTTTATTAAATTGTACAGAAATAACAATAGAATATTCTTGTTGTAATTTATGGAAAGTCGTACTATGCTTAATAATCATATACAGACAGTTCTCGTATTTACAGTAAGTTGGGCTCCAGAAATATGCGACGTAAATTGAATCGACCTAAGTCGAAACATATTTTTTCATACATTTCCATATAATATTCAGGAGTTAGGTTCTACAAGGGTTTTTACTAAAGATAAATCTATATTTAATTTTCTTCAAACTCCCTGCAAATTGGTAGGTTTTATTTCTTTCCGTGATACAGCAATATTTTATAAGCCCTGCACATATTGTATTGTCACATTTCTAAAAATCTATCATTATCATACCATCAACTTCATTAGCCTTCACTGCCGGTGAAAATGTTCTTCTGAGATGAAAAATTCACTGTCTTCTTAATACATTGATTACAGCAAAGATCTAGTGTTATGAGGCAGAAATACAACCTTTATTTGGTGATTAATATTGGCGATGGAGTTTCCCTGACGTAATTTTTAAGAGCTTGCGGATTTTCAGACCTATAAATCAAAAGTGATTTTAATTTAGAATTGCCTTCAACATTTGATCTAAATAAGAGCTGTAGTCGGTCTTTAGCCCCTTTGTAGTCAATTACAGATTTCTCATCTCGAGATATGAAAATATAGACAGATATTTTCTTTCACAATAAACCAATTTCATCCAAAATTAAAAATTATTTTAGTGAAAAATTCGCAGTTTTGATGATTTATTTTAATATGTCGGGAAAACTCTGAGCAACCACATGATCGGCACAAGCAACCTCTCCTTGCACCCAAATGTCATGCAGTGAATATCTCGTCTTAATGCGCATGAATTATCCGCGGCTGTCAGAAATAGTTTCTGAGTCTTCATTGCTATTTTTTCTGTTATTATTTTGTAGTATTTTGATAATACTGAGCGCCTTGTTGTGAATGATAGCGAGACTGAATATAATACGTTGCTGAAATTGGTCTTGAATATAATTGTGTTCTTCCATCTTAGAAATTAAAGAGTTGTTTTACGTATGATACTGCTTTTTATATAAACGGAATGTAAAGCTGTAAGAAGATTATTTTCATCTTTCAATATTTTCTGTACAGTTTTACCTGATAAATTAATTTCACATCCAACTAATGAAGTGTATAAACCGCGATTTTTAAGTATTAAAAATCTTAGATTTAACCTCAATTTTTTTAACTTTCTCACTTTTTTCTGCACTTCACTATTGCTGTTTTCTTTAGGTGGCATAATACATTACATAATTTCGAACAAATTTTGAATTAGTAACTAACAGAAACTTTCGAAAAAATAAAGAAAACAATTGCACATTTGATAGTCTATGGCATACTACAGTGATATGACGCGCGCGCTCTTTGACACGGGGGATACCCCGCACACTGATACCCGACACCCGAAACAAAAGAATTTACATTGCTCGAATCTGACACGACTACAGCCTGACGTAAATCGAAACAATTGCCGCCACTTAGAGGATAGGTGTCAAAACACTTTTTGACGTAACTTTATTAAAATTATATACGCATTTGTATGTCATTTCTTATATTTTTTTATGTAAATCATTTGTATATTATATTTATATAATACCATAATATATATAAAGTACTGTAATATATATTATACAAAATTAATATAATACGTTTTCTCATTCATCATGATAAAAAGATTTTATTTCTACATGCGGTCGTTGCGAACGAAAAATAGTTACAGAAACAATTTTTCGTAAAAAAAATATGTATAATACGAGTAAATATATAATGGATTACTCAAGTAATAGAAATTATTTTTCTTTATTAAAGGATATAATAAAACATACTTTAAATAAAATAAATATTATACAAATATGCATAATTTAAAATATTGTAAAGCATTGTTTTTTGTAAATTTAATTTATGAGTATAAATGTAAATATATACCCAGAAACTCAATAAAATTAAGAATAAAATTAAATGTATGAAAAATATTTATAATGTAAAATATATTTTTATATGTATTCAATTAAAAATATATTTAAAATCTATCTTGAGTTTGCAATAGATTTTATAATTTTTTTAAAAATAAAATTGAAAAATATAAATTTAAATTTTTTAGTTAAAAAAAATATTTTTTACTTTTTTCCTAATTGAATGGTTTATTTTACTCAAGTAAACCGTTTTTATTACTCTAATAATCCATTTTACTAATATTAATCACACTGAGGATCCTCACAGAGTACGGGTGACCAATGAAATGACTCGCTTTCAAATTTAACGGGCCATCAGTTACTTGGTCTTTTTGTAGACTCCAAGTCGTCGCTTTTTGGTTATACGGGATAGAGTGAAGTAGATGAGGTTCATTATCTACCAAGTTTAGTCTAATAAAAATTGTGCATTGGTGAAGGTGTTGCCTATTGTATACTAAGGTATATATGTTCTAATAGATACTGCTAGTGGTTTATTCTCAAATCTGTAAATGAGAACAAGTATGGTCATATTTTAACAAGGATTTTGTTCCAAAAGAATTAATTGTGAATATGTGGTTATCATTCGGAGTGTTTTGTGTGCGGAATAATATAAGACTAAATTATTGAAACTGTACAATACATAAAAAAGGGTAATAACAATTATGAAATAATGTGCAATATAAAGACAATTAAAAACTTTTGTTATGATGACTTTTTCATCGTGTATAATATTTAAAACTTTCAATCAAATGTATGTGGGAGTGGAGGATCGTCAAGCGCAGTCAATCACGAACATAGTTACGAATCTCATTACGTTCAGGTGTGATTGGCATGTGGGGTAAAGTGAGCGACATGTGGCTGATAGTTCCTGCGAGCAGACGTCTCGGCAGAACTGAGCGGTGCGCATTCTGAGAATATCACTTTTTCTCCAGTCTAATTATCCTTAATTAATGTTTTCATCAATAACGTTATAGAGTGTGACATTTACAATTTGTGATTCAAATTAGTGCTTCAATTGTCTACAACTAACGCAACCATGATTGCTCCTGATTAAATTGCCTGCCTTTCTCATTATCAGAAGTGGAATTAGGAACCACTCGTCGTAAACGGAGGATGCTGTTGAAACAATAAAAGTAATTTTTTTGATGCTATTAAATTTAATTAAAGCTTCTCCTGGTAGAAATTCAATCAAAATTCGACTCACGCAACTCATTGAAAATTCAATTTCCTTTGATGTTGATATTGAGTCTGTAGATCAAAACTCTATGGAAGTTAATTGAAAGTGAATGATTTTGTATTAGATTGACCCTCCCACATTATATTTTTGGTGCTAGTTCAGTGATATTTGTGGAGTAATAGTTAAGCACTAGATGTTTTACAATCGCTGGATAAGCACTCGGCAGATAGTTGCAGAGTGCACCTTATTCACTGTTTTGCTGTCGCCGGTTAAGTGTTAGTTGTAGAACGCTAGTAAGCCCTAATTTGATTTAGTATGGTAGAGGTTTTGTATATGGCTAAAGAAGTTATCACTCTGACAGAGATGAAGATTTTGATTTTAGTCGTTTCGATAATAAGTTTCTTTGCAAAAAGTAAAATTTCAGTTTTTTTCTAATATAGTCCCAAATCATATTCAGACTTTATTCCCATTTTTTGATCAGGGTTGTAAAGTTGAATTACTCTCATTGTTTCGTCTTATTTCAGAGTAGTCGTGCGAGGACGAAAGTCAGAATGGACATGTCTGAATTGGGGAACGTCGAGTGCAGTCAATCATAAACAATAACACAGTTGCGAATTTCATTGGGCGTTGAAGATACTTTCAAACTTCACTGCATTTAGGTATGATCGGCATGCAATATGAAGCAACCGGGAGCTGGTTGATAGTTCATGCGGGCGACGGAATAGGCAGAAGTAAGCGAAGGGAAAAATTCGGCGCGCATTCTGAGAACATCACGTTATGCCACCTTCCCTTTTATATATACAATATACATATATATATATATATGTATATATATATATATATATATATATATATATATATATATACATATATTTTTTTTTTTTTGTTAATAAGAAAATTATCGGTTTTTTTACAAATAGAGAGTTACTAGATATACTTAGGCATTGGAATTATTTTATGATAGACTCATATCCAATTTTATTAGTAATTATAAATCTCTAGCTATATTACCCGACTTATAATATACCACAGGCATAATAATTTTATTATTACCTTTTCCCTTAAAACCTCGTTTTTCAATTTGATTTTTTGTTATTCGATGCTCTGTTTTCAGAATTATTGTGTCTTGTTTCTTTATTTCTTTGTTTATTTTCTCTATGCTTTCTTTTCTTTTAGAAATTTTGTAATTTTTTCTTAACGCTTTCTTGCATTTTGAGGACTAAAAACTACCAAATAAAAAAAATTTTAACAAAATAAAACAAACATACAAAAATGTGATTTGTACTTTTGCTTCTTATTCTCTCCGAATCATTCGTTTTCGTTGCTAAAATGATATTTAATATAACACGTGAGGCCTGAAGTCCATCTTATATATTATATACCTTCGAGAATTAGACTTTCTGGACCATAGCTTCAAAATATTCTTGATTATACGTAATTTCATTTCTTTAAAATATCAAAAACACAGAATGTACAATTTTGAGCTTTTATGGTTTTTGAATATTCAGATCCATTTGATACTGGCTAGCGAGAAGGACGGAAGTGTTAATAAAAGCGTGTCTGTGTGAAAAATCCACGAACTTCAAGGATATTGTAAAATTTTAAAAAAAATTATGTAAAATTATAGAAATAACTATAACATCCTTAGTAAAGATTCGGTAAGGTTACACATTTTTGCAACTCGCTTACGCCCATTCCCAGCCAATTCTACTAAACTCTCTTAGTGTTGATGGGTGATCAAGGGCTGTTTATTACGAATACTAGGAGTGGAAGACGATAGGTGATTGTGGTGAAACAGAGTACACACACATACATTTTTCTTTTGTATAAATGTTGACTAATATTGATTAAAAAAAAAAATTTTTTTTTTTTTCCTTCAGCATTTTTACTTTTTGTTCTGTTAGATCCTACCCTTTCTTTGCTAAAATAATGCTGATACATTGCGCCGAAGTTTATCTTATATAACCTTCGGACTGAAATAATACTAACATACGCGCGCTGAAGTTCGTCTTATATATTTTCGAGGATCAACGTTTCTAGATTATAGCTTCTAATATTTCCAGTGCAAAGCATCCTTAAATACACGCGCGGTAAAGCTTGTCATATATTTTAGGATATCGAAATTTTTAGAAGACAACATGCACAATTTCCGGCTCAGAATATTTTTGAATATACGGATACATTTGATTTCCGTCATTTTAAAGGTGGTCGAGAGATAAAGACAGGGTGATTATAGCGGCTAAATACTACGGCAGTTTATCACAATGGGGAAAGTTTGAAATGTACTAGAAGGGTATATGTACACTTTCTAGGTAAACTCCATACTCCATTCAGGTGCAGTCTGATGTATGTTTAATATTTGTTTAGTAAGCAGTTTTATTTATTATGTATTAATTAATATTTCATCCATTGTCCATTCCAAATCAAATAAGCAAACTAGAATGGCTGTGTACAATGATTTTATTTTCCACATGCGGTTTTATCGATGTAGCAATAACTTACTACTAATTAGTGTCTACTAGTCTTTTGCCTTTTGACATGCTCTTGGTTTGGTGTAATTGGTTTGTGTCTATAAATTAAAAACACTGCTAAAAATGTAACCACTAAATATAATATTTTTTGTGAGTTAGCATTACCAAAACAAAACAAAATGGTCTATCTAATATTTATATTCATAAATATCTCCAAAAGTGAATACAGCATAATTCTACAGTTTTATTATGCTAACTAATACAATTCTAAAGTATGTTTGTTTGTCTTTGTTTCACATCGCAATAAAAAAATGATGTAATTTCTTGTAAACCAATAACCAAAGAATCGGAAAATGATATAGAATACTTTTTTTTAAATTTTTTGTTCCAATTTTTAAAAAATACACAAAGTGAAAGATGAAGCAGTGCTGTAATGGAGCAATGAGGCGAAGTGACTTTTGAGTCATTACACAATGTAGGGGAGCAACAGAATTAATCAATTCAGTCCTTAATATATTATCTTACCTTTAATATTATAAATGCAAAGACAACAAAATTTGTACCAGGAAACCTGGTTCTAACTAATATTAAAATCCAACTAATATCATAAATGAAAAAGTGTGATCATTTTTTCTACTTTTACATAACAACGTAGCTAGGAATCGATATAACTTTTGCAGAGATAGCTGGCGGGCCAGGAAATTACATAAGCTACTTTCCAACCTAGGAAATTTCGTTCTAATTAATATTACAATCCCATCTAATATTAAAAATTGTAATGTGATTCCTTGTTTTTCCTTCACGTCACAATAGAGCAACGCATCGTAGTGATTTTTTGCACAGACATGATTGGTAGGCCGGAAAATGACATATGTGATCTTCTAATCCGTTAAATGTAATCCAAACTAATATTAAAATCCCAAATAATATTAAAAATTGGAATTGTATTTGCTTGTCCTTCTTTCACGTCACAACGGAACAATGAATTAAGGTATTTTTTGCATACATGTAGTAATTTTTTGCATCTGAGTCGGGAAATTTCATTCTAACTAATATTACAACCATAACTAACATTTTAAATGCAAAAATGTACTTCTTTGCTGTCCTTTTAGGTCACAAGGGAGCAATAGATCAAAATAATGTTTTGCGCGGAAAATTTTCATGGATCGGGATATGATATAGGCTACTTTTTATTTCGGGAAATCTCATTCTTTTGGGAAATCTCAATCTTTCGGCAACATTCTCATTTGAAAAGAGTACACTATGGGAATAACGAAGCAATGGTGTAAAGGAGTCAGGAATAGACTTGATTTTTTGAAACGCTGCATACGCAAAATAATGTAGCAACGGGGTTCCTAACTTAGAGAGAAATATTTTATTTTGCTTATCGTTTATATCACAAAGTGATAAAAATAATTGTTTAGTATTTAATTTGCTGATTACATTAAACGGTCTAAGCGGTAACGATCTAATCATAATAGTCATCAAATGAAATCTAAACTTTGTTTCAAAATACCTCTTCAATAATGTCCTAGTCAATTGCAAACAATTTCGCTTCCGTGCATTGAGAGATACGGTGATTTTTTTAAATTTTATTACATGTCAATCGGTATCTTAATATGAAACATACGAGTATATTGACGAATTTAATTTACGTAGGTCTAAATCTGTGAAAACTAAAGACAAGGAGAATATATGAACCAACAGACGTAACAAAATTAAAGAGTTCCGTTTTTGATCCAGTGCACTAAAAACATAGAAAATGTAGGTTACGTCAGCTACGAATATCACAATATTTGGCTACGATCGATGTTTATGATTTTGGAAGTTCATATTTTTTTTGAAGTTGAAAATATACCAAGTATTCAGGTTTTAAAATGTTTCATACGGACAGCCGAACGTCAGGAAATTATAATGGTTACGGAACGCTAAGAACAGAAAACGTTGACTACCCTAGTTATGAATATCATGTCATCACTTATACTATAATCACTTGAGTGAAGACACGGATAAAAATATTAATGTTTATACATAAAACGTGTTCTTCTTTTAGACGTTGTTTATACAAATTTTTGATATCAGTCTAGATTCTTAGGTTGAAATTTTTATAAAAAATAGGACTGGCAGTGGCCAAAAATTGTATAAATTATCATTGGTAATTCACATCTGCTGATGAAAACTATTGCTGTATGCTGTTCTATTCTTTAATTGCGTTTCGTAAAATATTATTAATAATTATAAATACAATATGATTGCATTGTATAATTGAAATAATAATAATATCACAAAACGTAATTATTACCAAACGAAGGAAACTATCAAAATTGGTACGTATAGTTTACGAACTATTTGTAATTGTACGTACGTACTTCATCTACTTGCGCTTGTACTTCATCAAATAACAATTGATAATAAAGTAACTTCTATTCAGTACAGTGGAGATTCTACTGGAAATAAATTAAAGTTAAAAACTTTGAATAAGTTAACTCAATCTAAGATCTTAACATATATGAAACCCAAATTAATCCAACATCACCCAAAGTAATTGTCATTTTATTTAAACAATTATTTTTCGGAGGATGATGGAAAGGATCTACCTCTCATCCATCCCCACCAATCATTACCATTTCCCTAAGATCCCAAATGTCTGAGCGTTATTAGCAACACATTGAATAAAGAAAATTTGAAATCTATTTTCTCAAAAGTAGGATTTCTCGCGGAGAAAATCCAACATATTCAATGGGGGAATAATTCCCTAACATTCTCTACTTTTCCTTTCCCAAATTCGGGAAGCTCATTTCTGAATTCGACTAAAATAACTGTTATAATAACTGGAATAAGATTTGGATCTTAAAAGTAAAATACGTTTCAGTTTCAGACAAGTGTATATAACAAATTCCATTATTATTTTCAAAAATGTCTTTGATCTATAGATATCCATGTTACAAGTTTTAAAATAGTCCGCATACAAGGCATTTTGAAATTACTACAACAACATTAATCAATATAAATTAGCCACGATGGAAGTTCTCAATTAGATCCAGTCATTCGTCTATAATGTGTATCTTCTCATCTGGTCCATCTAGTTCATAACATATATCTAGTTCAAAACGCGCCACGGCTATCGCAGGAATGTACACCGCGCTATGAATGTGACTGAGGTTCACTGTGTTAGCGCGTTACTGAATGGGGAGCTTCCTACATGTTATTTATTTATTAATAACTAGGATAGGAATGGTAAACTCATAGTAACTCTAAAGGGGCCATTACGGCAACATGGAAAACGATAGTTGATAATCCCTTTCTACCGTTTGAGAGAGAGCCAGTGCTTAATACAGGACAAGTGGTTGCGTAGTAAAGTTGCCCTCATTGTTTGTGCTACGTTGATTCTGTTTTCGTCATAATTTCATGTAAATTTTTGCTTGAGAAGTAGTGTTGCAGTAGCTACTATATATACCTGACACACACACATACACACATATATATACATATATATATATATATATATATATATATATATATATGTGTATATATATATATATATATATATATATGTAGTTATTATAAAAGAACCCGAAACACAATTTTATATCTTTTCTTTGGATCCGTAGGACAATCACGAGACGAATCGAGTAGGATAATAGCCAATCTTCAGTATCACTCCATTTGGTTCGTTTGTGAATATATCAATAAATATAATTATAATGTCGTATGAATTTTGAACTATTAAAGAGATTCATCCGTTCCCCAATTAATGTTCCCTATATGTTTTGATTATATTAAAATACATAAATACTTATTTCATTTTAGTTACTAATAAATTACATGCGAAAACCGGAGTAAAATATCGACTAGAGGATTTACAGAAGGTTATCAAAATGTGAAGAAAAAAAACTTTAGCACTGGATAAAGCACGTACTGCTTATTTTGTTTTTAATGGCACAAAATTTGAGTACCTCGTGAAGATGTTATAAAACAACCAAGATTTGGAAGAAAATAAATATTCTCAGCTGCACAAGACAATGAATCGAAAGGCCATAGGGCCAAATGTTGTCAACCGTTTTACGGTTTGACCATTTAAATGATGAGAAAATTGCTTACAAAAGATGCTTAGATACTTTATTAAGCAAAGTTGAGCCCATATATTCAAACAAAATAAATACTTTAAATGGAACAGATGTACAACTTTTATTAAATTTGGAAATTCTACAAAAATGCATATAATGTTAGTGAAACTGCTGGTAAATAAAAGAGCAGGAAGTAAAAAAGGCTGATGCCAAAATTAAGGAGGAGGGGAGAAACCTGAAGCAGTTCCAGGTACCGATCATGTACCAAAAAGAAAGAGAACTAGATGTGATAAAATAAACGATTATTATTCTTTGATTTGCGCTGAAAAGTTTGATAATCCGTTAACAAATGATTGGATCATATGTTATAAATGTACTTCCTGGGCGCATAAGGAGTGCATGAAAATCCATCCAGAGACTTGGTCTGTGACTTTGTATTTAGTCATTGCAATTCACAATTAATTATTGAAGAATGTACAAGATGTGAAAGTATATATTAGTAAGCACGTCTTTATTTCATTATTCATTCGAAAGATCAATTATTTATTCATCATTTACTCGAAAGAGCCACACTTTGTAATGATAATATGCAAAAAAATACACAGTAATAGGATTTATTTTTAGTTGTAATTCATTTTCAGTATATATAATATATATATATATATATATATATATATAATATATATATATATATATATATATATATATATATCTTTATTTCACATGTATATAAATGGAGTTTTAATCAAAAATAACTATATTGAAGCATTCTTAACATTGAAATTATTATAAAATAATATACACTATATACTGTTCGAGCTATCGAGCTATTGCATATATTTGCAATAACTCGATAGCATATATAAATAAATTTTAAAATCGATTTGTTAATTTAACCATGGTGACTTAACAAATAAATAAAAGATGAACTCTTTTACGCATTTATAATTTTGTTTGAATAGATAAATATCAAACACACATTATGATATTTTTAGAACACAATTATTAATCTAACCATTAATCACGTTACTCCGAATATAAAATTTTAGCCACACTTTAGATTATCATATTGATATTATTTTTTAGAATGAATCTAAATGTATTTATGTTTATTTTCTTCACTAAACTATGTTCATATTTAAAATAAGAGTGGAAATAGAAACAGAATTTGCTTAAACATTTCAGAGTCTCAAACAAAATATCTTTAATGTGAGTATTATCGAATGCTTATGCATAAAAATGAAGTATCCGGAATTTTTATTTTCCTTTGCAAACTAGATTTGGAGATATTTTATATTTTATTAAACATTTTTCGGCTCTAAATGTTAAAGCGCAAATTCAGCATGAAGGATACTCTTATTACCAGTGAAACCTCCCTACAACTTTATATCTATTACTAAATTTTTGCTTACTGCATCTTTTCCACTTAGATCACTTTAATTTTGTCATACATTTTCGTGATTTTTGACCGATCCCTCTAATATATATTTTTTAGTTAAATGTAAAAAAATGGGAAAACATCTTTCTCTAAAACTATAGTCAGCATTGCAGTAGGATTAAGAATCTATTCGATATAAATTATATTAATATTTAAAGAAAAGGAAAAAAGTAAAAAGTTGTCATTCAATCTACTATTTTTCATTTTTCTTAGGTAAAATCCTGCCATTTCACTTTAGGTGCAAAGAAACGTAAGTGACATAGATGAGAAGTAACGCTTTTCTCTTAATAACGTTGTCAATATTTTGCCTTACATTAAAAACACTGTCTTGAAAATTGCCTTGAAACTAATTAGATAACTTAAAAAATATCAAAATTATTACTAAATCAATGATACAAAAAGCAACAATTTTTAAAAACTGCAAGAAAATTAAACCTGTTAAATTTAAGTAGAACTTGTACTATAAGTGTTAAGTTTAAACATTTAAGAGCAAATAGTATTTTGATTAAACTATTAAGAAATACACTTAACATATTGATTTGTATTGTGAATATCTAATAAACATAAAACCTACTATAATAAACGTATATATTGGATATGTAAAAGGCAATGAAATTTCGAATGAATGCTATCATTTTCCGATAAATATTAGGTAAAATTTACAATAGTTTTTTTTTCAAATTATGAACTTGAACCTATAAAACATTTTTCATTTACAATTTTCTGGGTGTTAACGTTTGAGATATATGTAGGTAATGATATTTTATCATTTTGTCAAATTTCAAGTTTTGCGTTAAACCGTTTCTAAGAAAAAACGGCTGTTTTCGATGTAAGAACACGTCAGTGATCTTTATAATACAGGTTAGTTTATATTTTTTTAAGTTAAGAAATATTACAAATAGAAAATATGCTTGTCGTTTGATCTGGTAAGACCATAGGCGGGCAACTAAAATGAAATACGGACTTCTATATAATCTTAAACCAACTTCCAAACAGATTATATTCGTGAGTAATAAGAATATACAAGTATAATACTCGCGTTACCTTATGTGAAAGAAAAATAGCAGAGAAAATCCAACTTACAAGTTAATGCAACAGCTTCATCCGCATTCCATTGTAATTCACACAATTCTTCATCTATCTCTTGTCTTATTCCGAATCCCTGTCTCTTCAGCACCGAATTTCGTGCCGACATGATTTGAGATTTCAGTACATCATTCCCTAATGCAGTGTGATCATCAAAAATACACAATATTCCAAAAATAAGCGTTAAAGAAATCCAAAGAAACATATTTTTAAATTAAATTTAAACTCATACTAAATTAATTATATTAAAAGTTTGTTTAAAATGCTAATGACATTATTATTTTAATACACATAGATGTCAGTTAACTCAATATGAATATCAAACTAATACGTTTTAATCGCCTCATTTATGTACGTATCTTATCATTTTGGTTTAATATTTGTAATGAAGATTATTGAATGTGATTAGATAATTTTCTTAATAAAACTAAGTGTGATATAAGAATGTATGTATAAATAAAACAGTACTTATATTGATACCGACTAATGATCTCCGTCAAAAATTAGGAAAAAACTATTTTATTTACTAATGCTTTATTGTTCGAACTTCCTCTGACTGCAATATTTAAGGTATTAAATTTCACCTAAATTAAATTTTTTGGAAAATTAAAAAATACTATTTTTATGCTTTTAAAAATACTATACAAATTTTCGAATATATATTAGGTAAATAAATATAAATTAAGTTTTCTACCGAAATTAAATTTCAACCAAGTTTTAATGGCAGTATTCTAATTAAAAAAAATTTTTAAATGAAATTCGGAAAATTTTTGGCTTTTCTATTGGTAAATTTATGTATTTCTGAATGACGTTACATGAAGAGTAGATGATATTTATTTTTTAATAGCATTACATATTTTTATTTTCTCTTCATATTGCGAAAAAAATTAAAAATCATGTGACTCCCAAAAATCTCGCTAGCGTTTCCTACTGAGCAGATCTTACATCTAATTACTGCTTTCGTATTTTTAGGAGTACAAATGATGCTATATTTAAATTAAAATAATAATACATTTATGTGGGTAGGTCCGGGAACAAGTGCCGGACAATGAAATAAATTATTCCTTGATTGAAAAATAAATGATCGTCGATGCAATAAAATTTAAAAGATAACTTTTTTATTAATTATTTCATCTCTTTTTCGTATACATGATACTTGCGCACATTGTTCAGCGCTGCTCATGGGAATAACCCGAGAACAGCTGCGAAGACATCGCCACTGCAAGTAAACACCACACTCCTGGTAAGTTTCGGGTATGTTAAAAACAGTTATGTGTAATATTTTTTTACCACTCAGAAAAAGGGCGTTTATTCAACGTCGACGGGACAGGACGTTTTATTTCGAATACAATTTATTCCTTTATAGCCAACGAATAGCATCTTTCTTTGTTCCTATCGTCGTTTATTAGAAATGAAAATGTCAATTAACTGTGAAGTCAAAATGATGGTTAGCGAATGGCTTATCTTTGCTAATCATAGGCTTGTAATGGGTTACTCATTATTTCGCCGATATTACGTATTGATGATAAAGATGTTAGAGGGAATGTGGTATCAACTGGACGTTTTAGGGTCCAGTGTGTGTGGGATCACATTCCATTATCCACATATCATTAACCGAGGTTTGAAAGAAGGGTGACTTTTGTAACACGCTCCTTATTAAAGCTGTGAATAATCTTCGATACATTAAAAATGGGATTTCCTTGCTGTATGCTACGAATAATAGACATATCTTATGCATCAAATAGCTAAGTCTACACCAGTACTTATTTAAGCGTTTACACGTAAGTTTTGAGCTCTCAACATACGTAATCAATAAAAATTATCAATACGTTATGCTGGGTATTGATATGATATTGTAAGAATTTTAGAACTAAGTGAATACGAGATGATGAGAAATAGGAGTCTATACTCCTATTTCTCATGCTACAACTTATTTCATGAAAATCTGTTAGGCTTTTACGCGGGATTAAGTAAAAATGTCCAAATCATTTTCACTACATAAGTTTTCACTTAGAAGAAGTCTATATTTGTATTGTAAAATATTATTTCATCACAGAACCTATATGCATACTAAATGTGTCAATGGTAAATTGTTTTTTGCGAAGAAAAAGAAGCGTATGTTTTCACATTTATAATATTGAAATCAAATACGGCACATTAAAGCTTCTGTAATGGCTTATAGACAAAGACTCTTTAAAAAATGTAAATTTTCTTTTTATTTCATTTGTTTTTCCAGTTTTCCGAGTTTTTAAACTAAATTCAACCTTGCTATATCAATTTTAAAGAGACAGACACAAATTTAACACCTCGTGAACTATTTACTTTCTAGTTTATTGAAAATTTTCAGTTTCAGAATTCCCATTGTGAAAGAAGTGAAAATGTAATTCAAGTTCGTGTAAATCGGTTGAACATTTTGATACTTTGTTTGAAATCTACGAAATTGCAACATAACGATAAAGTTTAAAGGACGGAAGTTTTGCCTGCGATGTCAGAATGATATATTTTTAAAAGAAAACAATGGCAAAAAGTTCGTCAGTATAAGCAAAAAAAATTTTAGTTCGTCAATATAAGCAAAAAAAAATTATTATTTTGAATCATCCCTTTGTAAAAAAATGAATTTATTCTTAAATATTTATAATGCAAGTTCCCTGTATCAGATATATCATCTGAGTAGGATTTTATAAATTAAATACATTTTTTATGAGAATAAATATAAATAAACGGTTTATGAAGACTATGATGAAGACTTGACAATTATAAGCAATTTTAATTTCGACTACAGAGAACAAAAGTTTCTTAAGTTTCTTTGGTACTTAATAAACCATATAAAACCCTCTTTTCAGAAGTTGAGAATGAACTTGTCAAGACTGTAATGGAAAAAATTTTCACAATTTTATCAACAAAGGTAATTTTTGATACAATTGTGAAAAATTATAAAAAATAACTACTTGGTTATAAGTACTTGCAATCTATAATAACATCTGATCATGTATAAGATAAAATTAGTCTTCAAACAGTAGCCATATATGTGACAAAACTTTTTCTGTTTCCTTTTTATTAAGTGTTCTAATGTAAAAAAATTTTAGAATAAGGTTTCTCTGTAAATACTTGTGCTGTGTGTTATTTAGGAGAAATTGTATGTAGCCAATAATAAAAAGGGTTATAATCGAAATTATAATATGCAATATAAATCACCCTCTCAGAGACAGACTTATATGACAGTTTATGCATAATAATGTCGATCCATTGGCGAATTAATTTAAAATTTACATTACGTAATGTAAATTTTCTTTTTGGTTGGCAATTTTTTTGAATGGTATGTTTACTTAACTTCATAAGATCAGAAAAAATATTACTTAAATGTTACAAAAATAAAAACTCGTTACAAAATAATTACAATTTAAAGAATTTAAAAGATTATCGTAAATAGTAATTGTAGGCCTCTCACATATATAAATATATATAGGTATATATGTATGTGTGTGTATATATATATATATATATATATATATATATATATATATGACAGGACCAGATATAGTGTATGAATTTGATACTAGGAAACTAGTACGTGCGATGTCCACATTTCGAACGACCTTTTTTCTGTAGTTAAGGATGCATTTACAAAATATTACCGCTCGAAAATGGAAATTTATTAGACATAAAATCCCTAATATAAAGTACTATCGCTGATTGTTGGTTTATAAATTTAAAGCCTATGTGTATTTTGATCGCTTAAATTGTAACTAAAATAAAGACAGGTGTTTAATATTTCTTTGATAACGAGTTTAATTTATTTCATATCAAAATTAAGGTGATACAACAATAACACACGTTAGTATAATTCTTCTTTTAATTCAGATGTAAGCAATTGATCAGGTCAGCAAAGCAGAATGTGTAAAATTATTTTATCTATCATATGCAGAACATACTCGTGTATAAAGCCAATTAAAAACCGAAAAAATGTATACGACTGTTATGCGTGAACAAAACTTTTAATTATTATTTCTTAATAATCGCGAATGATACTAATGACTAAAAATACCACGATAGGTTAAAGGTTTCCAAAGAAAATAAGAGTTCAAGAGATTTCCGTACATATTTAGGCAGTTATAAGTATTTAAGCATATAAAGTATTATATTAAGCTATTAAACAAATATAAATGATTCGTGACGTGAATGTATTGCCTAATATATCTTTCACATGCATAAATATTTAAAAAGATGTAAGATCTAGAATAACGGCTTTAGTTTTTCTGCAATTTTCGGGGCAGATGTGAACCTTCGAAAACAGAAAAGCTTGAAAAAAAACCTAGTTTTTTCAAGATTTTTGATTTAGCAGTTTCCGAAATAAGGCACTAATGCTGAATTTCCGCATATTTTTCAGATTTCCTTTTTAATGTACAATTTAAAATTAAAATACACTCACACACACACACACAAAATATATACATGATATATATATATATATATATATATATATACATGTAAGTATAATTATAAATGAGTGTGTATATATATATATATTTATATATATATATGAGGAATTTATTTTACCTAAGCTAAGGAAGGTCAAACAAACTATAACTATATACCCATAATATAGTAGTGATCATGAAACATTTTCAATTAGAACAGCCAGAACACAATCTGCAGCACGTCTCAGTGCGGAATGATAAACTGTTTTTGTTGTAGGGCGTAGGGAACGAAATTTGAAGGTAATTGTAACTATATTTTTGTTGAATAATTATTGAAGCAGAAAAAGAAAAATTCCTCTTTTACCGGAAAAAAAATTTTCTTTTTCTCTTTTATTATTGCTCCAAAAAGTAAAAGAGGAATAGAAAAATTAAGGATAAGTAAATAAGCATTCTACCATCTTTTCCTATTTCAAATGGAATCAAGTTTATTTAGAATTAATTGTCTGAACCTGTCCCTCTTTAGCGATTTTGTCGGGTAATGAATTAAGAAAACCGATTTTCATGAAATTAGTATAAAAAAATAAAAAGTAATTTGTTTTTAAAATCTATAAAGGTTTGATGTATTTTTGAGTATTAATATATTACATATTCCCGAGTACTAAATAAACTATAAAAACTGAAGTTTTGTTTCAAAAATTTAGATACTTTTGTAATTGTATATTTAGACAAGGGCAAATTTGTTTTTACTCAAGTATTCCTTCCACCTCATAAGAGATATAGTTAATATTACATATTACATACGGTTTATGAGAAAAAACTGCTATAACCGACAGAAACGTTAATATCTCCTAAGAGCATATAAATTCCCAACATATTAATGAAATATAGTTTATGTATTTTGTTGTAGCGCAATAAAGTCTCGTAACAAATTTGGCGTAATACTAGACGGAGTTCCAAATCCATTGCTTTTGTTGTTGATCGCAAAGAGTTTATATGTATACGGTAATAATACCACTATTAAAATGTTATTGAAATATTTATTTAGATTTGTATTTTATCAGTAAACGCGATTAAAATTTTTCCCACTTATTAAACATAATTAACCTTAAGTGACATTGATTTTTCTTACCCGACGTTTGAAAACGTGAGTCTATTGCCGATGAAAATATTCGTAATTGGTATTAACTGCAACTCAACTAATTTTAGATGAAGAAGATGAACGTATGTGAAGGTCTTTAACAGAATATATATTCAAAAGCTACTCTAAACTAAAATTCATTGTCGTTAAATACTTTTACTTGATTGGCTAGAGATATTTGTGTTATATGTATGCTATTAAAGATCGTGAGAATAAAAAAATTGGCCCCAAAGTTTTTTCTAGCTGCTGTTTATTCAATTCATAAAATTTCACCATTTTTTCCGAGTAGAAGCCGTGGCCAGTTTAAATGGAAATACATAACTAATTTATTAGTTTCCTATATTATATAATATATAAATATTATATATATTTTATTAAATATTTTTAGATAGTATTGTAAAGGTAAATAAATTAATTTAATTGCCTTTATCGTTAATGATATTTCATTTTGAGTAACTGTGTGAAGTGATATTATTTATATAATTCGAAGGATTGTAAATATATAAATCATATAATTTATGTATATTCTAAGTGACCGCTTGCCAAATATCTAAAAATCCAATGAGTAATTAATCTAAGACTTCTTTCGAATTTATAAGCTGCTTTTATACGTTCAAGTAACATACGCTTCGCCATTCAAATAATTTTAATTGACGCTACTACCGTCGCACACATTCAAAATTGGTGATATTTTAATGACTTAATTACTTTTCAATTTCAGCCCAAGTTTTCATTGCTGATGTTGTCATTGTTGAGTTTGTCATTGTCAATCATCATGCCAGTTTACTTCTTTATTTTCTTTCGTGGCTATTAAATGTTATTATTTTAGTTAATTTTGTTTATGAAGGATTGTTATTGTTGGGCTCCTAAAGCATTAATCAGTGTAGCGCCGCGCACCTATGTCCCATCCCCATTCTACGAACTTACACGATTTATTAAAATTTTGTATGAAAATTACCCTTTTCAAATGTTTCCACAGAAAAAATGGGTAGCTAATTATATCGCTTATAAAATACTAATTAATAGAGAATTTTTTAATAAATTTGGAAAATCGACGTTTTACATTTTTTTATTTGCGTACCCTGATTTTTAAAAAATGCAAATATCATTCACAGACTAGTATGTAATGTGTAAACTCCTCCGAGTAAAATTATGGCATATATTTAATATATACTATATTTAATAATAATATAAAATGTTTTACCTTTTTTTGGAGACAAAAACTAACAATTCTATAAATGAATTTCGAATCGGTTGCTGAATCAGCCAACCGTCAATCATTTTCTCAACGAAACAAAATAATCAATCAAAGTTTACGTAATGAATTGTAAAATAAAATTTGTTTCTTTGTGAAGCTTAAATTATATCAATAAACTTTATCTTATTATAATATCCATAAGGAGAAAAAATTTGAAGATATTTTTTTTATAATAGGCAGGAAGCATTTTACATGTGCCCGTAATGCAATGGATTCCAAATAAAGTGTTGGAATTGTAAAGAGTTTGTGAGTCCACTAAGTGTAAATTTAAGTTCGATGCGGCAATGGTTAAAATATTCAACTAAATAAAATTAAAATATTATTGAAAGTCGGAGTATTTTTTAATTTTCAATCAACAGGCAGTTACGTGTGTAGCAAACATACAGTTACAAGCTTGGGCCGCTTAAAATTTATGTGGCTCTGTAGTTTAAAAAATATTGTTTCTAAGATATTTAGTAAAAGCCATTTTCCAGGTTGAACCAAACTTGGAAAACTCAGATTTATAATCGAGGGAACGCACTAACTCTTTGCAGTGCGAAAAATTTATACGGTGTCAATTGCAAAAAAAATCCATGTGTGTTGTTCTTTAATACCAATATTACTTAATTTGAAATAATCGTTACGTTACTGTCCATAGAAAAGTAATAATAATGTTAATATCAAAAAATTAGTGAGGATTACTAAAGTATGGCTTTATAACCTTGATTTATAAAATTAATTATAAATTATCAACTTATCCCCATTGATTAAATGTATTCTTGAATCATTTATATCAAAATGTTTTTCTTTTTTTCTACTATTTCCCTCTTTTAATTTTTTTGATGCTTGTGGAAAACCCCCTTTTACCGATAAAAAAAGATATTTATATTTGGTTTTGAATGACTAGCAAATCAAAATTCCACTTGTGTGGCGAATTATACAGATAAATGCTATTTTTAATTTAAAAATTAGTACGAATTGTATTTTATTAAATTGTCTCAGATTTTTTGTATTTCGATCTCATCGATTCAATATATTTTATGATTAATAGATTTAATTTTACAAAACAAAGAAAAGGGATGCAGAGTATTTTTCTCCCTAAGGGTCTAATGTGGATTAAAATGAAATAAGACCACTTTATTTAAAAAATATATAATTGTCAGAAATTTATACGAGACTGAAGAAAATAAAACCTAAATAACACAAATTTAAAGTAGTTATGTACCTACAAATATAAATATAAAAATAATAATATTTAAAGTTTCCCTCTGGACGATTTTATAAACATGGAAACAGCTCAGTTTATAATAATGTTATTTTAAGCTGTATATAAAAGGTTTGTAATAATAGTGCTGCTTACTACTTCCAGTTTAGTATTATATACAAACTCTAATAATAAAACAATTTGAAACCTAGGCGAAACGGACGAATGACCTTCTTTGCACAATTCGTTCTTTGCCTTGAAATCACTTCGTGTCAATATCTTGATCTCCTTAAAAATATTCCTTGTATATTCCTTGTATATATAAACATATACAAATATTCCTTGTATACGTATACATTCAAAAAAATATTTTTGAAACATACTATTAGAGTATCTGTATGTCATAAGATTCAAATTTATGCTAAATTCCAAGTTTCTCTCTTATACTTTTTTTGAAAAACAAACCAGCTATGAGGGACAGACAGGCAAAAAAAAATTTCCGTGTGTCCCTTTTTCCCTTTTGAAGTGTGAAACTTGAAAATGAATCAGGAATAATATAAAACATATCCACCTTATCTTCAAAATTTATGTTCCTAATATGTCTGCAAAGGTAAAGCTGTTGAGAAGAAAATTAAAGATCGAAGGAAAATAAAGTAACGGTGTTGTTTTCAATACTTTTCATAAACGACCTAAAATGGTTATCTTAAATATTCTATTCAATACTTCACTGAAAAGAAACAAAAATTAGCATAGACCAAATAAATACCCAAACCGACATAGGTTTAAATATTAGGTTGACTTAAGTCTTACAGAAAAAAAAGTAATGTATGTATCGTTATGCTGACATTTTCAACAATATCCTTTTTCCACATTCCCCGGAACGTTATTCTTATCTACTTTACACAAATTTCTGTTTTATCTAAATGTTTAATTTAGTGTTATAGTTACCTGCATTTATGTTATGTACTATGAATACAGTTATAAAATATTAACATATATCTATTTGTACACTCCACGTAAAAAGTATACAACAGAAAAGTATAAATATTATAAATGACGTCATTATTTAAATAGAAGTCGACCTACTGTATTGCGCCTAAGGGTTTTAATAAAGTCAAATTAATGAAGCAGAATATCTCGCAAATATTTGTTCGTGTGTCGTCTGACTTAATTTAAAACGTACCCAGGTAAACTGAAATATTATATACTATATAATTCGAGGCTTATAATAATTGTAGACATATGATATATTTTTAAAATAGCCCTCACAATTAGTAATAAATTCTATTTATATAATTTTAGCAGCTTTATGCAATATTTTATAATTTATTGAAATTTTGACTTCATTGGTACACATATATATATATATATATATATACATATATATATATATATATATATATATATATATATATATATATATCTACATATATACTAAATTCAATTCTCTTGAAACAGGAACTGTAATGTAAGGTTTACGTACGTTAAATCGAATTTACTTTCATAACTACGATTGATATTTAGGTATCGATTTACAAAAATATTTCACTTTGGTTATTGTACCTCCCCTAATTCATTAAATCCAACTAGACATATATTTTCGCAATAGGTTCGAGTTTGCCCTGGACTTCGTTGACTTTCCGAAGACTACCCCTGTTGATTGAAAATATCCCAGTTAATGGAAATTTAGTTGATGCTCCTATTATAATCTAAATATGATATTACATCAAATTTCTATATACAGATAATTAGTAAATACCAATTAATCATCGTATCAACCGAATTGTCAGGTAATTGATAGGAAAGATGTAATATAGCACTTTTAGTGTGAATTCCAATAACCATATATGGCTGAGTTCTAAATAATCACATTTATAGAATACGCAATATACAAAAAGTAATTTTTTCCCAAAAAGGAAAAAAATCCAATCATAATTGGAAATTATCATAAGTAACTAGGTTCTGTTTGCCTTATAATACGATTACTATATATTAGATTATCTATCTGAAGTCGTACCTTGTACTATTTAAGTTTCTTCAAACAGTTTTTGTAGCAATAAATATATTGTTAATTTCCTGTGAAACAAAAATTTATATACACAGCAATTAGCGAATATGCAATGAACGAGAAAGACATTATATAATTGCAGCCGCCAATAGATAGAGACGTTAAAAAAAAAACAAAAGAGACTTGGTCCCATGATCGAGCGCATTTTAAAATCTAGAGAGTTCACACAATTGATAGCACCTTAAAAAATAATCAATAAGCACTGAAGATAGACAAAAAGAAACCTAGAACAATTTTTTGTTCGTGTTATCACGAAATACTTGTCATTTATTTAATAGGCAAGTGTAAATATCTACAAGATTTTTTTAAAATAATATAAGATATTATAACAATAAATAATTTGACATGCTACGGTTGTGTCTTATTTTCTTAGCGACTTCTTCACCGAACCCATTTTTCTATTTGTTGGAGTCTAACTATGTTCAGTTTTATTAGTCCCAGTATTTTATTAGTCCCAGGATTATTTATATAGTTAAAGTGTAATTGAAGAAAGTATTTGGAAAACATAAATTACTATTTTTCATTGTCTATTTCTATTTTTAATTATTTTTGTAACAATATCAATACGATATAAACATTACAAATAAAGTAAGTGTTGTAATGCAGTATATTTAATATATCAGGGCTAATTCGTTTTATTTCCATAATTGAAATTTTTCTGACTTCAAATTTTTAAATGATTCTTCCTCTCCAACTTACATATGATAGCGTTGTATTTAATATAGTGTTAAGAGTTAATAAATAAATTTAATAAATAGATAATAACGTTTATAATGAGAGAAAATACCGTGCTCACCATAGCGTTGAAACAATAGATACATATTTTGCATGTATGTAAGGAAAAGTACTAAAAAAAAAGAACAAATATTTATTTGTCTTCTTGGGCATACGAATTGTTAATGGACGGAAATTTCTTCTTTATAAATGACTCACCTTAAACATCTTATCTCATATTGTTATGTACGTACATTTATGAATTTTCATCTACGTATATAGGAGTACGTAACCAATTACAAATAGATGCAAATATACCATCTCATTTAAGGGAAATTAAATCAGTGATTTAAATGTTTTACCACTTCTAAATGGACAGATAGACTACGGTGTTCATTAGTTTCTAGATTTGATTGTAAATTATTTTATTTATCATTTTTAGCAGAATTTAATTTAGTTACTGTTAAGAATTTTATTCTATTTAAGATATTTATATTTCAATAACAAAATATACAAATAATTCCAGCGTTGAGCACCACTCCATCAAACTACATTACCTGAAGCCATGTAGAGATGGATTTAGCCAGCTCGCACGCTGTGCTAATATTGCGAAGTGGAAAGGTCCCGGCACGATCGAAGTGCGGTAATGGATTTGTCGTGTCTCCCAACCGCCTACCGTCGCTACCTAATGGGAAACATCTTCGACAAATATGTATGTGCGAGTTCTTGCTGTTAGTAGGTGGTGCAATTGGCAAGTTGTGGTGCGTGCATAATTACGAATAGATTTTATTGAATTGGTATACAATGCAATTTGCGTGAGAAGTGAATTTGGAGCAAATCATTGAAAGTTGTTTTCACATCATCTTATTTAGGTCTGATATGAATAGATGTTATTTGTTCCAAGTGTTCCTCAATTCAAAAGTCTAGTTTTTCAAAGGTGTATATGTATATATATGTATGTATATGTATATATATATATATATATGTATATATATATATATATATATATATATATATATATATACATATTTAGTCCGCAGAATAATAATACGTATTCTATACCAAATATATTTGTTTTAGCTGTAGTGATATATTTCTAAAGCGACAGTTGTCACGAATCAAACTTAGTTTTAAAACACCAATCACTATTTCATAATATACTGTCATTAATGGCCGGTTTCTGAGGGTACTAAATAACCTTTCCATAGCTATTGGTTCATTAAAGTTATTGGTTCGATAAACTAAAAAAACTGTAAATGCGTTTCTGAGTACCATAACCATCGTTTCGATAAGTACTGTTTTTTTTAGTATTGTTTTTCACTTTTCCTGTGCATGATGACTCTTTCTTGGAAATAAAGTTTTTACGATTTTTTTAATAAAATGCAACATTTTGTACTGAATATATTTGAAATAGGATATTACTTTACGTAAGATAATAGTACATATAAAATGAAAATTAAATTATTTTTTAAATACATTTTTATTTTAAATATAAAAATTAATAATTTTTTAATAACTTTGGCTGTACATGCATAACTGTGCTACTGATCTTAAAAACCTAAATGTGACGTTTATCTCACAGAAGCAAAACTAACTGTTAAGAATTTATTGTCAACTTCTGACACACTAGAGGACATCTGTCGAATAGATAACTTTCTTTTGGCTTTTGGGAAACGACTTTTGACAAATTATCGGTTCAATAAAGGTATTCAATAGATAGACTGTCCAATTCACAAGTCCAAAGCATCTTTCGATTTAATAAGTATCGCAGCATGTTTCGTTGCCAGTTTCCTGGTATCTTTGGTTAAATCTCAAACTGTTCAACTTTTTTTAAATTTCTCATCTAATTTTCTTCCTTGTTTGTATACAAGAACTATTGGTGCCTTCCTATATTTCATATCTTGAACACTCTCCCACCAACTGATTCCTTTAAATATTATATTAGTGTGGTGTTATATATTTAATTATTGCCGCCAATTTTTAATTGTTCACTTGTTTTTAAAATTAATATTTTTATATTATATATTCAAAATAATTATTTTATATATTCAAAATAATTTTTATTTTATTTAAAATATTGTGCCATATTAAATATTTTGCTTAAATTATACCTAAACACTCGTTACTTAGATGCGACTCTCCTAAGTATTGAGTGAAAAATTGTGTGGTCTTATTATATTTCATAATATATTCTACTTTGAAACAAAACGCTACTTTTTAGCATAGCTTCGACACAAGTCGAGCTGTGTTTAGTCTGCATTGTGAATAGTTCAATAATATTACATCTAGCCTTTAAAAATATACATGTGGAAATATTTATTTATTCACTGAGTGTTCATATTTTAGCCTAACGTATTAGCCTACTACAGATAAAATGGGGTCGAAATGGAAAAAAATAAATATTTGACCCAGTTAAAACCACTCTGTTAATTGATACGGATCAAATATATTTTAGTTTGACATATGTATTGTAATTCGTACACGATGTAAAAATAAGTGAATTTAAAAATCGTGCTCGTATAGTAAATGTTTTGTACCATCAATGCAATTTATGATTTGATTATATTGATTCCTCTATGATTTACTAAAATTCTCCAACTTAGTTTTTTCCTTTATTTTGTATGGAATAACGAAATTTATGGTTTTCTTTGAAAAATTCGTTAAACCTTATTTTCATTTTACTTATTTATAATCCATTTAAATAGCTTTTATTTACTTCTAAAAGCAGATTGCGATCAGAAAATACATTTTTGAGGATTGACTCCGTAATAAATATTTCCTTAAGCACAAAATAAAATTTGTTTTTTATTTTTGTCCCATTTATAATTACTATATTGAATATCGGCCCTTTACATCAAAATGCTTAACAACAGTGTCACAGGAAGGCAACTGCTTCGATAAAGAGATCGAAGTTTTAGCAATATGGGTATTCTACGAATAGGTGGCGCACAGTGCCGCCTTATAAGCAATTACATGTAGCTTGCCCTGAACATTTGGTATAACACATTTACGAAAATTTAAACATATTTAAATTGTTCTATTCGAACGAAAGTTACACTTCGATATATGATTTGTAGTTCGCACACACATAGCGAACGTTTCTGGTTGCTAAAATTTTAGATAAAACTTACAAATTTCACACCAATAATGCATGAAATTCCAAAATGTTTCGATACAAACATTTTACAAATGGGCAATACGAAATTAAATTCGATTATTTCCTTTTAAAACGTATGAACTGACGTTCGCCAGGTACGCAATACGGATAAGGATCTGACCGTATGGTCAGATGGCAGTCTCCAGGCACGCAATAGGTTGTTAGATTATCAACTATATTCAAACTAAAACAATGCTGTAATTATGATATTTGCAAATGATGAATTTTTTATTTATCTTTGTGTTGTTATAATGAACTTGCTGTCAGTTTATCTTATCTTTTTTGACGTGCATTTTCACCGTGAAACAATGGCGTCTGTCAAATGTTGCTGTTAATTACGTGATTAAGGCAGAATTTAAAAAAATTCTTTAGTCAAAAAATAGTATAATTGAAAATGATAGAACGAAGTCAATGCGTTCATAAGTCTAGTGTGCGATAATTTGATAGTAATTTTTAGGATTAATATTGGTGGAACAAGTTCTGTTTAGCAAAAATGTAAATTTCCAATTTTTTTTGTTTCAAATGAAAAAAAATTATTAAATAACGAGAAGTAGAATTCGGTCGCGATTATTTTATAAAAAAAAGGATTTGATAGAAGTTCCCATGAAAAACTGCACTTTTTCAAGTAAATTTTAAAACAACACAAAAAAATTTCATTTACAAAGAGGAATTTATATTAAAAAAAAAAGATGGAAACGAAAACATGAAATTGCGTAAATAAATCGCACAAATTGAGGTTATATTATATTTTACAGTAAATGGTTAATCGTTTCTTCATAGAAAAGCATATTTGAAATAATTTTTTTGTAATGAAATAATCATGCCTGAGTCCTAATTCTTTTCAATGCCTAGTTTTTATGTATATTCCTTCATTTAAGCCAAAAAAACGTAATGGTGACTAATCAGAATTTGAATTACGTCGAGAGTTTATTGATTTTCAGTGCCTACGATTCATTATTGAGACACGTTTGCAATTTATAACATCTTCACTGCCGTTTTCAGCGCAATCAGGGGCGGTTGGTGGACGCTTGTACGTGTATGTGTATTCTATGTAATTTTTTATATGTTTGTCCCTTCATAGCTTGCCCTTCTCAAAAAGCACTGCACGCCATTGCTACGGATACTCTGTCTCGCGTGATGATGAACTTAAATGTAATGAACATTTTACTTCCCTTTTCTTTGTCATTATGATTAGGAATTCTGAAATTTTGATACCTAGGTATTCTGATTGAATGTACCTCATTTGCTTTAGTAATTTTTACCTATTCCAATATGTACCTTTATTTTCGTTCTAAAAGTTTATTATATTATAAAATTGTTCTCCCTCAGTTTTACTTTGAAATAGCAAAAACTAATTTTCATTGGCGAAATTTCACTTTTTAATTTCGATTCTATGTAGTGTTTAAGCATACTTTTATATTGTACAATATGCATTTAAACTTATAAATAAAAAATTAAATCTAACAATTCATAGTTTGCGACTCTGAGGTTGCGGTCACTAACAATGAAGTTTTTACGAGCCGTTTACTACAATGCAATATATAAAATTTTATTGTCGAGTTAAGGGGTTTAAATAATTTTGGAGTTATGTAAATTGTCTATAGTCCTATAATTTATGGAAGAATATTATTAAGAATACTATTAAGTAAATGAAAATATTTAATTTTTCTCTAAAATATTGGAATGTTTTTCTGATAGGAATTATAACTAAATAAATGGCGCTTCAAAATATATTGGTATATTACGTACTTACGTAAATATTATATCTTCTCATCTCAGTCTAAGCATTTGAGTTATCGCCAAATTAAAAAAAAATAACAAAATACCTTCTTCCCGACATATTAAACTTTGGTCACGTTTAAGATTAACCCGCTAAGTTGAATATTTAATACAAGAGGAGTTACTACATAGCCCACGCTTATGATAACGAGCCAACTTTAGCTGGCAAACTTAAATGTTATGAATGTAGACGTGTTGTTAACTCTAATACTATAAAGTAATAAGTGTTCTGTATGTAGTACTACGTATCGAAAATTAGTAATTCGGTTGGTCCTATGTGTAATTTACTACATATAATGTTGTACAAATAATGTCATTTCCAATTACACTTAAAGCAGAAATAAAAATAAGGTTACTTTTATTAAAAATAACTTGTAATACCCTTTTTTGTGGGTATTAATATATACTTAAAATCATTAATCAAAACTGAAAACCGATGTACGTAATATGTAGAATTACTCTTTTTATTATAAAATAACATGTTTATGATATAGTCTAATTATTAATATATTCACAAGTGGTAAACACTTTTTAGACTAAAGTATTTATCCTTATAAGTTGACAAATATTTTTCATTCGTTAACCGTTTAAATATACTCAGGGAGGGAAGTGATATTTTTCCGTAAAAATAAAATAATTTATTTTCTATTTTTGCTTGCAATTTGATATCATGTAGCAATACTCAGATTTTAATGTCATTGGAAAGAAATTTATATAAGTTAGGAAAGGTCAATGAAAAAAAAAACAAATTTCTGTTTGCAATAGTTTATGTACAATTATTTATCACTAAACAATTATTTACAAATTTTGCAAATATCTTACCATATTGGCGCAATGCCAATTTATATTAACTATGCCTTTAGTTTAAAAAGTAAGGCGAATAAAATATCCTTAGAAAAATGTAAGTAGATTTGGATTTTAAGGTAATTAAAATTTAATTTTTGTCAATTATATCACTTTACGGGCTTCTCGTCTTTACCTACTTGTTGAATATCAGCTGAATTACTTCGATTTATATAACTTCTCGATTTATATAACTTTTCGATTTATATAAAAATTAAATAACTTCTATTTTCTTTAGATATCAAAATTTAATAGTGAAAGATTACAGAGATTTAAAATCTATATAAATTAATAAATGTCCAATGAGTAATTCGTTAATAAAAATATTTATGTCTAAATATAACTAGGACTTTTCAGCTCTACTATATAAAAACCATTATTGTATGAAATTAACCCAAAAAATATCGTTTTTAAAACTAGACAAGAATATTCTGATAAAATCTAATAAAGCGAATGAAATACTGTAGTCATCAATACGCCCATCGTTACGAGCGCTAATTTGGTATAGATCTACTAAATTTGAGTAAAGGTTTAACTAGTGTTAAGTATAAACCTTTATACATAATTATTCACCCATATATATGTTGCCACTGTATTAAGTCACTTCCTGATATATTAGACTCCGCCCTTTGATTACGATTGTCATGCAGTTATGTGTCACCTGCTCATAGTATTGTAAATTTATGTTTAGTACATAATGCATGCGTACTTGCCTCTGTATTTTCCTCATATTTTTGGCGTTAAATAATGTATTTTTGACTAGGGTGTACTAAAAATAATCATCGTCGATGCATGTCTAGTATTATCGATATCTACGGAAAAAAAGCGCGAAGAAAATTTTAAATATATTTTAATTTAGAAAGAAATCTAAACTCTACTGGGTTTTCGTAACAGCTAGAAAATTGCAAGAGACGGTCTTCAGGTTTTCAGTATTTTATGAAATCCTAAAAATGTTCCGGAAATGGAGCAGGGACAGGTAAATGATTTTAAATTCCGGTGACTTCAATTTCTTCATAAAAGTACGTTCGTAATTTTTTCATTTACTTTCGAGAAAGTTATTGAGTAAAAATTTAGGATTTTATTTTACACGAAAACAAATATGACAAACAAGTGTGCGAATGTACTTGTGTATAGACATATAGGCTTTATAAAACAAATAGCGAATCGCATGCAACCACGCAACTGAACTAGATGTCGATAACAATAAAATAGTACTGTATCTTTCTTGATATTGACATGCGTCGATGATTTTTCTTAGTTAAACAAAATATTATTTAATGCAGAAAATATGTACATAATACAGCGGAAAGTCTGCATGCTATATATACTAACCATAAATTAACAATACTATGAGCAGATGACACATAATTGGATGACAACCGTAATCAAACGGCGGACTCTAATAAATAGGGGTCTGGTTTAATGTAGTGGCCACATATATATGGTGAATATTAATGTATAAACGTTTAAACTTAAACAGTTGTTAAATTTAGTGAAACCTTTACTCAAACTTAGTAGAACTATTTCAAATTAGCACGAGTAACTACGCGAGACCGACGGGCGCATTAATTTCTAGAGTATTTCATTCGCTTAATTAGATGTTATGCATATATTTCTGTATAATTTTAAAAATTATATTTTTGCATTTCTTTTATATAAGTAAATGGATTCAGGATAATAATCTACATAATTCAAAATTACGGTTTTTGTATAATATCTATATATATATAAGAGCTAAAAAGTTCATGTTGGAAGAGAAAGTGATATTTAAAATGAGTCTTTTGTATACTTCGTTGGACATTTATTCATATATATTTATCGGAAAGCTCCGCAACATTTTCCTATTAAATTTTGATGATAAACAAAATAGAAGTTATTTAATCTTTACCTTTAATACACTTTTAATCGCAAATCAGCCTTAAAATCGAAATAATTAAGCTAATATTTAAAAAGTAGATAAGGACGAAAAACCTGAAATATCGAAATCAAATAAATTTTAATTATCTTAAAATACAAATCCACCTTATATTTATCATTAACCAAGGGCAACATTAATATAAATTGACCTGGAGCTCATGTGGTAAGATATTTGTAAAATTTGTAAAAATTTTGTTTAATGATCAATGATATTTCGCAAACTATTGCCAATAGAAATTTGTTTGTTCTTATTGATTTTTTCTAAGTTATATAAATTTATTTCAAACAAAATTAAAATCCGAGTATTGCTATATGATATCAAATTGCAAACGAAGAAAGAAAATAAAATGTCACTTCACGCCTGAGTATTTTTAAATGGTTAACAACAAAAAAATATCTATCAATATATTAGGATAAAAAATGTAGTCTGAAATCTATTTACGACTTGTATATATATGAATATACTTGTATGTATATATATATATATATATATATATATATATATGTATACATAAATATATATATATATATATATATACATAAATATATATATATATATATATATATATATATATATATATATATATATATAAATATATATATATATATATATGAATATATGAATATATTTATAGTTGGACAATGTTTTAGTCTAGTTATTTTATAAAAAGTAATTTTAATTTTTTGTGCATTGGTTTTGAGTTATACTTAAATTTGTAATGCAAAATTCTATTGCTAGTAGTTTTTAATAAATTATTCTCATCTTTATTTCTAGTTTCAGTGCTGTTAGAAATAATATTATATACGTACCAATGTATGTAGAATATTACACAAACGATTAACCGAATTGTACATTTTCGATTTATAGCACTATACACAGATCACTTATTACTTTATCGTATTATACTTACAACACGTATACGTTCATAATATTTAAGTTTACCATCTGTAGTTTGCTTGTTTTCACAAGCACGGGGCCAAGTTGTATGGGCTCTAGTATTAAATATTATATTTAATCGATTAATCTTAAACGAAATCAAAACTTAATACCTTGGAAAGAAGGTATCTTGTTAATGTTTTTTTTTTGCTTAAGTTTGATGTTAGCTGATACGTTTACATACTAAGCTGGTATACGGATAAAATAGTATTTTGTAAGTACATACTATCCCAATAAAATAAATACAACTTCGACGGATATCAACGAACAAACAGAGATAAGAATACCAGTTTGTTGGTTTTTAAGCCGCCATTTCATTACGATAATAATATTAATAATTCATGTCAGAAATAACATTCCAATATTTCAAACAAAATAAAAATGTACAATAAATTAACAGTAGTGTTAATAATATTATTTAAATTATAGAACTATGGACTATTGTTATCCCTCAACTCGATACTAAAGATTGTTTAGATGGCGCTATAGAAAAGGGCTCGTAAAAATGTCACTATTAGTGACTGTGACCTAAGAGTAGCGAACTATGAATTGCAAATTAGTAGATTTAGTTTTTTTATTTATACATTTAAATACATATCGCACAATATAAAGTATGTTTGAAAGCTATATAGAATTGAAATTTTAAAATGGAAAACTTCGCCAATGATAATGAGTTTTTACTTACATTCAAAATAAAACTGAGGAGGAAAAATTGTTTTATATAATAAACCTTCAAAATATAAGTACATATTGGAATAAATGATATTTACTAAAGCAAATGAGATACACTGGGATAGAAGAGTATGACCTTCAATGATGCTACTTATTTTGATGCTGAACGCCACTCACGCAGATGATTAAATAGTAGAAAATTCAAGCGGTATAAACATTTCAGAATATTTAATCATAACAAAGGTAATGTTTGCTACGATTTTAAATTCACCATCACACGGGATCCATTTTATAAAATACCTATATTGCTAAAACTTTGATCCTCTTTCTAACAAGTTACTTGTCTATCACAGTCTGTTGTTAAATATTTTGATGTAAAGACTTATATTTAATATAGTTGAATTAATAAGAGATCAAGAACAGACAACACATTTTATTTGGTTTTCAGGGAAATTGTTATTGTGGAGCCAAGCGGGCGGTCAACAAATTGTATATTCTAATTTAAACATCTAATAAAGGGTAAAACATTGGATTATAAAAGTGTATTCAGAAAAATAAATAATTAATGTAAACATTTGCTTCAACACAATTTTCAAACACAACTATAAAAACGCTTATCCCGAACAAAGTAAAAGAAATTGGCAAAATAATATTAAGAGAGAACTGTAAAAGTCCAGGATGTATGCAATAAATACTAGGTTGAAAAATGTTAGTAAATTATAGAAGGATAAATATATTCAATTCATAAATTACATTTATAACACGAAACATTTATCAAAGGAATAAGATTTGCAATTCAATAATTTTTACATAGTTTAAGAACCGCAAAAATTATGTCAAATTAAACATACGTGATTCATACTAAATTTGAACAGGGTTGTCTTAATTGGGTCAAATATTTATTTTTTCCCTTTCGACACTATTTTATCTGTGGTAGGTTAACACATTAGCATAAAAAATGCTGTTAAATAAATAAATAAACATTTTCACATGTATATTTTAATGGACTAGATTTAATATTATTTAATTATTCATAATGCAGACCGAATGTATTTCGATTTGTGCCAAAGCGATGTATCCTTATAAAAATGCAAGTAAAAAGCAGAATTTTGTTTTAAATTACATATATATTATTACGATTATGAAATAATTCATAGTTCTTAACCATTGAAATCTGATATTAATTTGTAATACAAGAAAATTCGATCGGCTTTGACTGCACTTAACAAGCAAATAGACGTTTTCATGCCAAAACTTTCTATTTATTGTTGTTTAATCAATATATTAAAGAAATTAGGAAAATATATCCTCATTTATAATTTCAGCAGCCACGCCAATAAATTGAATAGAACTTATTAACTAATTACAGTTGTATAGAACTTATTAAAGATACAAGGAAACTTCATATATTTATTATATTCTACTCCTTATAATTATTAGAAATATAAAAAATATATGTAAAATATATATGCGCACAATACCTATTTTTTCTCTTACTATTCATAATAATATTTAATAGATTTTTAAAGTTGAGCTGAACGTATTCAGTTAAAGTATCCTAATATTTCATTACGTAATAAGAAACTAATTGAAAAGAATATTTTCAAGTGGAAAACGTCTCGATCCAGTTGAAATTCTGGCTTAAAGTTATTATCAAATCACGTTTTCTAACTTCTACTTACCATTATATTAATGATTTTAATAGTCAATATTGATAAGAATCATATTAATGATACTTTGTATAAAGCAAATTTATACAGAACTACAATTTTCTTAATAAATTTTATACTGGAAGACTCTAACTTATTTCGAATATTAATTCGCCACGTGAACAATGGGGAACAATATCAACAATGTCTCTTTGTTGACAAAATTGTCGATGACGTTCATATTAAGGGAAAACATTGTATGGCTAACATTTTCTTTGATGCAGATTCCACTATATATATGTGTGTGTGTATATATACACACACACACACACACACACACATATATATATATATATATATATATTTATATATAAATATATATAAATATATATATATATATATATATATATATATATATATATATATATATATATATATATATATATATACTCTGTCGTTCGGGTATGTTCGACCTGCCGGTGAATATATTAGTAGCACGCCATGGTCGTAACATTCGCAAAATTGCAATTTTTTTTATAAAAAAAATTTCAAGGAGGTAAGCCAAAAAAAAACCTTTTCACGTCACAATTTCAAAAAAATATTAAGAAATGGTTTTCGAAGAAGAAATGTTAATAGAATTTATTTTTCTATGAATGGTAGGATTTGGTGTAATGATTATCTTGAATTAATTTTATGACATAAAACTGAATTTTTTTTCGAACATTGAATGTGATTATGTGGGAAACTGTTAGGTTTTTTAAGTTCACCATGAAAAAGTATTGTAAGGAAAATTATAATCAGCCACGGTAAAAGCCGCAAAATATATATATATAGATATATATATATATATATATATATATATATATATATATATATTTAAAGCTGTTTAATTCCAAACAATGATTCTACAAATATGTAATTAGCACGATAAGGTAAATAATTAGAATCTGAACAACCAAGTGAACAAGAGTAGCTTTATTTCACACTTAGAGTAACAAATTTTATTTTCATTAGACATATATTTATTTAATTATGCATGAACTTTAATATAACGGATACATATAGTTATTTATTCAGAGAGCAATCTCTCACAGCTGACCAGAATATCAACCAGAAATCGAATCCGGGTTTCCGCGGTGTGTCGCACCATAAAAGCCGTCGATTACGGTATCTACGCTGCTCATTGTTGAGGAATTCTATGGTAGACCTTCAATTTTTATGGTGAAATTCTAACCAAAATATTTACGATACTATATTAAATAATGCCAGAGGCACATCAATAAAAAAATAGTATCATACATTCACACAAATAAAACACATAAATAAAAAAATAGTATCATACATTGTATATAATTTTTAACTGTATTGTTTGCACCTTTCTTATTTACAACAATGAAAGTCAAATTACAACAAATGTTATGTGTTTATTCCTTACTCTTCAAGTTTCAGTCCTCAAATGTGCGATCATTGCACTCTAATTTTACTAAAGAGTAAGTTTAAGTCGCTTTTAACTTTTTCTATTTAGATTATAACAAGCATATACAAACGAAATTCCTCTACTCTTTAGTGTTGAGGAATTATATCGTGGGTTTTTAATTTCCATATTCAGACTCTAACCAAATTACCATAAAACTATAGTAGGAATATACTCTTCTATATAAAAAAAGAAAGAACCATCTAAATTGATTGGATGAAATCAGGAGATATGAGATATTAAAAAAAGTATATTCGAATAAAAAACTTACTATATTTTGAAGTCCACTCAAAAATGTAAAAAAGCCATGCGTGTTCAAAATAAAAATTAAACGACATTTTGGAATGAATCTATTTTAGTCTGAATATGACATTACTATATTGAACTCGACGTCATTTCTCTCCTGTTTATCGCTAATGAGCACACGATTTCAGCATTTTATAAACAAAAATTATCATTACAGGAATTTAATATAAAGAACACTAGCTTTAGTCTTATTGCGTCGCCACAGAGGTCAGTTCCGAACTTAAAGACGTTTTTACATGAAACATCATATACATGGAGCATGATTATTTTGGCGTTACGTTAATTTACATATAAATACTAAGCAAAGACAAAGAAATAGAAAAAAATTTAAGATAGAGGTACCTTCAATACATGCCGACATTGGTTTTTACCGAACAAAATGTCAAAGAAGTCCACGATCTTGTATTGACTGCTCATAAATTTATCATTAGGTATATACTTGAGGGTACAAGGTTCTCAAAGATTAATGATTTTGAGAGCCCTCTAACGAGTCAGCGAATTCCATATAAAAATTTTCTGCATGTTAGTTACCGAAACTCTTAACGAAGGGTTAAAATAAATAGCGATTCCATGTTTCAGGTTATGTTCACAGATTTTCCAGGCTAAATAGTTATTAATACTTTTTTTATGTACAGGGTAAGAGTTAAAATAGATGTTATATTATATTGAACTTTATATTATAATTAATTTCTATTGTAAAATAAAGATCACACTAATCACTTGTTGGACTTTTCAAAATTATCCCTTACTGTTAATAAAGGTTTGTATGATGAGTCTATATTTCGTCCATTACAAATTTTAACTGTGATCAAAATAACCCTTATACACCGCACATTCTCTTAAAAAATGTCACGTGTATCTGAGAGAAATCGAGTTTATTTTAATATCCTTTTGTTTATCCGATTTCTGCAGTGAGATTGTGATTAAGAAATAGAGTTAATATTATAAGTACTATTTTTTTCGTTGCTTTGTGTACTGCTTGTGTGAGAAGAGATGACTTAGGTTTGAATTTTGAAAAATATTTACACGACTACACAGCCTGAGCATAGAAACTTCAATAAAATTACGTTATAAGTCATGAAATCTTCAAATCATGATAGATTATTCGTTTGAGATAAATAAAATAAGCTACCTTTCTATGTACATCATAAAGTTGCAAAAATAGCCTTATCGTCTATTTAACAATTTTTTCAAGACGATGCTAAATGAAGGAAAATATAAGTACAAAAATATTAATTACGAGTTTCAGCTCAAATTTTGATTCATCCATCGTTGGCATCAGATGAAAACGAGTGAAATTAAAAATATAAAAACATGAAGATTGTTTATATATCCAATTTCAATTTGAAAAAAAATTACAACAAAACGGAGAAGTTTCGGACTATCTACTTATCCCTTAATGATATTACTACTATAGATTAAAAAGATCAGGATATACTAATAAATTAATCCCTATTTCGTTAAGTAAATATGTTTGAAAAATAATTAACAAAGTTTTTTCTCTGTCATGTATTCCTGCCTACAAAACAAATTTAAAACAGCCTTGAATGTATTTTCATTTGTGAAAGTTCAGTTCTCGTGTTTACTGTTAGCGTTTTTCCTACATGAAATTGAATAATATAACTTCTGAGAATTTCTTTCTTATTGGAAGTCTATGAAATAAAAAAGAACATATAAAATTTCAAACTATTAGATTCAGCGGTTTGAGCTATTAATATACCCAGTTTATGGAAAATCCTCTTTTTGGTTTTGTAGAAATCTTTTTTAGTAAGTATTCGTGATCGAAAGTGACAGAGTTTCTAAACATGACGTTTAGGCTATGCATTGATATACCAAAAAGAAAAAAATTAAATTAACAACCTCTTGTCTTCTTTTTATCGAAAGCTGCCTTTATTTATTTTGTTAAATAAATTTGTTTGCTAATTTTGAAGTATGTAGTTTTTATTGTTTTGGTTATATAAAATGTTTATGGTTTCCAACGCCGTTTTTTAACCCATGAGGTATATTCATAATATTTTGAAGTCTCTTCTCAGCAACAACCTATATTCTAAAAGAGTATTCCAAATTTTACGTATTTAAAACAAGCGTTTGAACCTGAACCTGAGCCGTCGGTTAGTTAGTGAGGAAGAGGGTTACGTTTGTAACATTTAGACGGAAATAAACAAAAAAATACGCTCTATTTCAATATAGCACGCTACACCCAATGATGCAGGTTTAAAACACTTTATTATATTGCCTTCACTTGCAAATAATGCCTTCACTTTAAAAGGAACTTTGACATTAAAAATTGTTTCCAATTTGGTAGCACTAAAAACTGGCAACATAAGAAATATAAATGTTTCATTGAATGTTTACGGGCAATCTATTTGTATAAGTTAAATTTGAAAATTATATGAGAACAGAAGAAATTATCAATATGTAATTATCTCAGTGCTTGTCTCATTTCGGGTATATCATCGTTCGCATACAGTTATACTTGGTGGCACCACTTGTGATCGTATTTTTTTTCGCTTTCCCTCTTTTTGGAGTCATGTTCCACCTTTAGAATAGTTATAGGTATTTGTTTTTATCATAACTTCAGCAGTATTATACAAGTATTCATTTCGTTTGGCAATTTGTTCGACACTGTTTGATTAAAAAATGTGCTGTTAGTTTATTATTATATGGAATAAACCGTTACCCACAACTCTACTCTCTTAATCAAAATGACGAATTTATTTTTTTATATCAAGGATCTTTTTGCGAATCCGTCCTCACAATTCCAATTCCTGCCTTCTTAAAACTAAGTGCTCCGTTTTCTTATTATATTAGTTCCAATAATTAAATTCTAATTTTCTTAAACAATTTTATAAAAATAGAATATGAATTTTAACTTGCATTTCTTTAGTTTAAAATTTTAGTAGTTTTTAACTAATGCTCTAATTAACAAATAAACAAAAAATTAAAAAATAAAGAAACAAACGAATGAAAAAGGCACGAACGAAAGTTCCGTAGATAATATTTTATTCAAAATAAAGCTCATGTAGAATTCAATTTTTTCTTGATGTATAATCTCAGTGAAATTCCTTTTCAAATCCACTTTTACAACGCTGCTCTTTTAAGCGGACAGGTACATCGTCCATTTGTTAAACAAACGGTTCAGAGTTGGTTTCTATTAAATATAAGGTACGTCCCCATGCAAAAATTGTTAAAAATATGTGATTTACAAATCACTCCTTGAGCCTTTTTATATATTAGAAGAAATCAGCAGTTTTAGACGTTTCTCACGATACTAAATTATATTAAAAGTACTAGTAAAATCCCTACTACGACAATCCCGCACATATTTAGATGCATACAATATATAAGAATATAGGCATATATTCTTTTTAAAAGTTAACATTATTTTTTCACCGTATTACGTATTATGTAATCTATTATGGGCAATATATGTTAAGTTAATTATTAATCAGTTATATTTTAGTCCCATGTAATATTAATATATAAAAAGACATTCTTAAAAATTCAATTATATGTTATATTTTAAGCATAGATAAGGACTTTAGTTTCTCTCCCATTTATAACAAATTGTGGGGAAATTGTATGAATATACTGTCGGACGAAAATTTTCTCGCAAGTCACTTTTAATGTTTTCAGTATAAACAAAAAATGATATTTTGCAGAAAATTACACCAAACTGATAACTGACCTTTTTTGTACGGGTATATGGTTTCATACCAACTTTAAACGTTGTTCATTATTTCATAAACTAGACAAAATTTACATTGCGCGCTCACGAAGTATTATTTACTGTAAATAGGTTGTATAGTGCAAAAGTTACACAAAAAAGTGGGATTAGGATTTGTCATTCTGAACAACTTTTTCTTTTGAATACGGTGAAAATATTCAATAAACTGAGAGAAAACGACAATATTTACGATTGTATTGTTTACAAATCACTCACCAGAGTGAGGTTGATAAAAAGGACGGCCGCTTTTTGATAGGTATTTGCTTCTCTTCTTTGAATTATATCATACCTTAGATTAAATATGGCTTATTATTATAAAAATGATCACAGACATTGATTAATTTTATAAATAGGATCGTGGAATAAAAAGTAAAAGGATTAATTTTAAAAATGTAAGAAAAAAACTAAACCGTTTTTAATATTTTGTAATTGGAAAGTTCTGAGAACTGACCATTTGTTATATGATAATATAATAATTAATCCGAGTTTCGAAAATGCAAGTCCTATTTAAACCATTTTTGTTCTAATTTATAATTTGTTTATAAAAATTTGAGGCAATTTGAAATTGTTTGCCTCAAGTCAAGATAAATTATTTAAAACGAGAAAATTTTCATTCTATGATGATTTAATCAATAACAAAGTTAGGAACAACTCGATTTGATTTTGTGGATTTTATCTTAAAAAACGGATAATAGAGTAACCTATTAGCAGATTTAGGATATATATTCTTGGATAGTTAAGACATTAGGACTACCTCTAGGTGTCAGGGAAATTTGTGCTCGCTTTGATCGCAGTTATAAAATGACCAACTAGATATTTATCATATTTTTGATAATCTAAATACTCCCAATGTTATTTATCGAATTGTATATAAAAACTTTATAAATATGAAAATAATTAAAAAAAAGCTGCTACGTTCCATATCGCCTTAAGTACCAACAAAAGGTAAAACTCCGTTTAAATTTACTTTTAACACAATTAACTTCAACAACAATTAATATAAAACACCAACTCATTGAAAAAATCTGGTGTTCACTATTCAATAATTTAATTGTTCAATTTACGAGGCAATCAATATATACATATATATATATATATATATATATATATATATATATATATATATATATATATATACGTGTGTGCATGTCTGACAATTCACAACTGACCTTCGTCACAAGAGGGACACATCCAGACGATCGTAAACATTATTGTTATATTTTATGTTTAGCTAACCGCCTCAACCATGTTTACCTGGCCCTCTCATAAAAAGTTATGATAGCAGGTTTATCGGAGCTGTTGACTTACCTAGTCATAAAATTTATATGAATATGTAAATGTCGTTAAAGATTGTGGAAATCTCCAGATAATTGTTAGATTTTTTCAAAACTTGTTTTTTCGTATTTCATATCCTTAGGATATATTGTCTAAATTTGTATAGTTCTCGTTAAATCTTTTATTAACGTAAATCGCTGCGTGTTCCGCATCTATTACGATTTTTAAACTTTACGAAAAACAATTTTAGATCATTTACTACTAAGTTTCATTAACATTCACTTTTTTAACTTTTAATCTGACTTTAAATTTTTTATTTACAGCACACTTTTTTTAATTTTTATTCACCCCGTTATTGTCAGGCATCGGTAAATTAAATTAAGCCAGACAAATTAATTGCCATCCATATATCGATCTTGATCGTGCCCAGAAATATTTGGAAATCGGTGGTCGTCATTTAGAATTTTTTTAACATTCTCAAATATTCAAGGTAAGTAATTTTATCAATCTCTGGACAAACTTAAATTTTTACTGTTTTATTAAGACGATATCTTAGTCAAAAAAATTAATCAAGGTTAAACGTAACTCAATATAATGTACAGTCTTTCTTTACGATAGCTAAGGTACAATTTGTATAACTTTCCGAAAGCGGCAATAACATATATGACTAAGGATTTTTTTAAGATGCTAATAACAGTTAAGGAGTATTGTTTGTTTCACATAAAATAACACTTTAAGGTATATTCATTCGCTCCGCTATTTATCCTGTTTGATATTAAAACACACTTGACTGTAATTTAAGCGCAACAGTTTAAAATTTCATCGTTTTCTGAGTAGATTTCATAGTCTTCTAAGGGAACATTTGCTCAGTATACAGTCAGTAATCCTCGGATTACTTGAAGTTATTTAACTATAAACTCCGTGTTACTTAGAGTACAAACTTGAATGTTAATTATTTGATTTTATAATTTTAAATATGATGATGAGTTATTCTACCGATATATCCTTCACGTGACATTTTTATTAACTAAGGTATTTACACAGATAGGGATTTTGAAGTAAAAAGATTTCACTTAAGGCGTCAAAAGGTTTTCATATTCTATTAAACATTTACCCTTTCACATTTTAAATAACGCTCGTCAGTATGGATGTATTTTGTTTTACGACTATTACTGAACATTAACAATATGCCCGTTTAATAATATGGATGTCAGGTTAGGGGCGAAAAAACAAAAGATAAATTTTTGGCATCATTATTTACACAATATAATAGTAAATAGCTGATTTTAATTGTGAGAAATAATTTTCCAAATAAGAAGAGATTCTATCAGAATCTATTTCAAATGAGAAATAGTTAAAATTTTTAAATTATTGTTCGATTATTTATTTCAAAATTATTCCGTGATTTATTTATTACAAATTCATTAATGAAAATCAGTTTCAGTACCGTATGTTTAATATTGCATTCTAATGTTGTTTCTTTGCCTTACATACTGCAATGATGCAAGTTAAAAATATATTTTCTAATATTTTAATACTATGAACATGTTTAAGAATAAATGTAAGACATGTTATTTCATCATCATAAATAAAGTTTAATATGAACTAGCAGACGTCGAGTAATAGACCTTTAATTGATTCACTATTTTTGTTTAATATTAACTGTGTGAAATATTTTTTAAAAAACCGACTTCAAAAAAATAGTTACTAAAAAGTAAAAAATAATTAGCTCAAAATATACCTATTTTTAAAATAGTTATAAATACGTTACTTATTTTTGAAGTCGGTGTCAGCACTGTAGACAAACTTAAACAAATTTTTAATTTTACTTAATTTATAATACATATATAAAAATATAGCTTCTAATATAATCATAATAGGAAATAATTTCATAACGAGCGAATTTCTAACATTAAGTTTTTTGGTCTGCTTTGCTGGCACCGACTTCTAAAATAAGTAACTTAGTTATTTATTACGAATAAATAGATATCTATTTTTAGTTAAATATTTTTTATTTTTTATAATCTATATTTTTTGAAGTCGATTTGTTCAAATATTTTGTCTTAGAATTTTTAGTGATTAATATATACTATTAATGTGTGATAGGTATAGTGTGATGACTATACCTATCACTCAAATATTTTCTGTCTTAGGATATTGTAAAATTATTAAAAGTCACGGGAAAAATTAAATATATATTTAATTTCCTCCTTGTCTAAAGTTAATTGTAATTATTAGACAGAAGCAAAGTAATACTACCATTACTTAGCCACCAACGAAAAAAAATTAAGTTGGAAATCAATTTGATTCCTTCTTTTTATATCACATAGTAGTCTTTTATATTCTACGTAATGTTTTAAAATATTTGGAGATTTGGCACTAAAATATTATGAGAATAAGTAAGTTTTATTTTAAAAAATGGTGAAATTTACTGAAGCAGTTAAAGGTTTTAATTGCAAAAAGTAAAACAATAAAAGATATCGTTGAATTTTTTTGCCTCAACTCAAAAAACAATTGTTCGTCATATCTAAATGAAATGAGGTACCTAGGAATTATTAAATATTTCGCCAGTTATTTAATTAAAAATGATCGTCGTTTTAAATAGATAAATATTTATAAATGCAAGCAATTAAAATGTAAAAAAAATAAACATGTCCATCTCTAAACTCAGCCCTTATTTTAAAAATAACATTATAGTCATCGAAATCACATGACGTTTTAAAGGAAGCAACGATTAAATAAAACGGAGTCGACAAATTTCACAATTCCGAAATTGTAATCTCAATTTCCTCGCCATGTTGTTGCTTCCATCGTGACTTTTTTCCGAATACTTTTGCTAAATTTTTGAACATTTACGGCAAGTCTAACTAATTTAATGAAAAAGTTATAAAATTACCTAATAATAATTTTATTACCTTTCCATATATCTTAATTTCAAGGAAAATATTTAAATTACTCAAAAAAATTATGCTAGAGAAAAAGTCTTTAGTTTTATGTCCTCCATTTTTATTTGCCAATTTGTTCACTACTAATCCAAGACTCGTAATAATTATTAAGTTAATGACATATTTTTACCACTCATTCAGCCAGCCTGATTTACATTTTATATATTGCTTTACTGTCATTGTTTACAGCCATACTTTTAATGCATTGTATGACAATTAAAAGTATGCAATGGAAAATACTGAGATGAGTCAAACAACATTGAATTTCTTTTTAACTTGGCATAAGCCGGCCTTGTCGCTGGGAATTGGGGAATTAATCTTTACATAAATACAAGGATTCAGAGGTATTTTTGTTAAGTAAAGTATATAGAATATTTAAAGTAGACGGAACCAGAGAATCTTTAAATACTATTTATATAATTACGATATTTTTGATTAAATTTAATTTATGTATAAAGTAATTATGTATAATAATACTCATCAGTTATTACGCACGTAAAAGTGTGTGCATATAATTGACAGCTTAGTTTATTTCTAATAATAAGTAGATAGTTGTATCTGTTATAGTATGTTTTCGGACTGGAATTGCCCAATATATCAATTTGATTACTTTTTATTATGAATATAACAGATATTTGTTTTTTTACATGAATCTTCTTTACACATGACAAGCACGGATAAACATGTATTGGTCACTAAATGTACCAAAGTCGCGTCACGTTAATAAAATTAGAAAATTAATTTGAGTCACCAATAGCTTTTAATTTCTGCCATGTTTTATAGTAGACCTAAAACTTTAATTACATTCTAAAAAAGCAGAAAGCTGAAAGTGAGTATCTAAGTATAGATTCATGCTTGGTACACAGTGCGTGTACCAAGCATGAACGTGTACTTAGAGATCGAATTTAGTTCAAATTAGATTTATGGCTATTTTTAAACAACTTTAAAAAAAGGAGTCGGAATATTTGTTATGTGTGTTCAGCGATAATTTTTTACCAAGTGGACCGATTTCGATGATTCTTTTCTCTCTACACACGGCGCCCGGGAATAAGTTTCGGACAAAGAAAGACGTCATTCTTTGACTGAATAATAGTGGATTGTCCTTAAAATATAATTTAAGACATGACTTTTTTTTCAGAAAATTGAAAATATTGTACATAATTATTTCATCTTTTTCGTACACACGATACTTGTGCACTTTATTCAGCGCCGCACAGAGGAATAACCTGCGAACAACTGCGAAGACATCTAGCCGCCCGGGTAAGCACCACCGCTTCAAGCAAGTATTGAATGTTTCAAAGAGAGTTATGTGCCAAATTACGAGTAGCCAAATAAGGATTTATATTCATTTGGAAATATATTCTTCCGCCACAAACGTGTTAACAATAAGTATTAAAATAATCCTTTATAACTATTATAACTATGTCAAACCAAAATTTACCGTTATGTAATTACCAATTTAATTTGAAGGACAATAATAGGACAAAAAACTTATTCGGGAACAGTCAAAAGAAAAAGTATATCGTTCATCAATTATATGTAACGAAAAAACAAGGTAAGTGTAATTTATGTAAAAACCTATAGTGAAATTTTGTCTAAAATATTCAGTCTTACCACAACAATGTGCTTATGAAAAACCCCTGTTTAATAGCATGTATTAAACGACCACATATATGGCCTAATGAAAAACTTATCAAAATTTAATTATAATTAAGTTAATTAAATAATTAAGTATAAAGCGAAAAGCATTATACTTTTTCAAAGAAAAATAAAGCCATTTACACGCATATGTAACAAATAAGAGTTATCTTTTTTTTAATTTAAAATGTTAGCAAAATAAACACAATGTTCTGATCGTATGTTCTGACCCAGGAAACATATTATCGATTTACAATCGCGACCGGCGGAAGTGACTGATGCTACATCTAGCCAGTACTTATTACACCTAAACCTGCAATCTATCAGCAATAAGTCGCGAACGTGAACTTGAGCGCTCGGATATCCGACGAAAATCTGGCTCGCCAAATGTTTCCATCACTGGCGAACGCATTCATTGTATGTGCACAGGATTCGGACGCTACCCCGCGGTAGACAATTGCCGACTGCGTTGTAGTGTAGACGTATTTTTGCAGCTATTCACATACAAGGACGAATAACAAATAATTAATTTATACGGTTCGCGAATAAGAATGTTTATTTAATAAAAAATCAAAATATTACAAGAATGTTCCAACTCTGTATAATGTCCGCGTGATACGTACGAACATAGCGTATGGACTTCACTTAACCATCATTTTTGACTAAAATAAGCAAGGTTATGTAAAATATGGTAAATAATTCAACACCATCAAATACCCAACCAAATCAACTACCCTATATTTATTAAGATTTGATAAGTAAAGGTTACATCTTCCGTGATTTCAATACGACTTGTTTATAGGTAGTTTGTGACGTGTTGTTAAAACAAAATGTCTAAAACAAGAAAAGATTTACGCTGTCCGTTGTTTGGTAACCCACAAGAATTAAAAGAAACTATATTGCCGATGTTTAATGGTGCAAAACAATTTAAAAGATCTTAGTAGTTGTGAAAAAATGAATCGAAAATTCATGTATATCTAAAACTATCAATAATATGGAAGAACTTTCTGACTCCAAAGACAGTAGTAGTGAATCCCCAAATCAGTCTCAAATTTTAGAAACTACAACTGACTGACGTCTGAGGGCATACAGAAGCCAATGCGGGCAACTTTGAAAAATTCAGCTGTCACCTGCGATCGGACTGGGGTTTCAGATGGATCAACAAAAATTATTGTAAACGCAGAGTTGTCAGATTTAAGGAGCTTGTTCTGGAGCTTTATCTGGAGCTTGCTCTTCAAAAGCTATTGATTGAGGCAAATCTCGGCGTGAGCGTAAGAAATCCCGCAAAACTTTGGAGTAATTGCCCGACGATAAGGTTTCCATATCCTCACTCTATTTTGACATTGTAATGAGCCATTCCATATTTGTAATTTGAAGCTTTAATTTACTATGATCTAATACACGGGATCAAAGAAAATGTCTATAAATCACCGCTTACAAAGCAGTTTAGTAATTTCCAACTACAGAAGATAATCTCAAACGAAGACAGGTTAAGGAAGTTTTTCGCTTGATCCTTGTCACACCCAGGCTATCGAACGTTGTGTCAAACTCGTTCCTGAAGCATAGGTGTTAGTCTGCAGACTGGAAGCTCGAGGTGGATTCATTGGGTCAGTATCGTATCAAAATAATCTTTACCAGTTTTCGAGACAAAATCGCAATATTCTGATAAAGATGAAAATAATTCGGATTCTGAATAAGCAACCAATTATAATTTTTTCAGTACTTTGTGATTTTTAAACCACTTTCATTTAAAATACTCACATAAAGTCTTTAATTAAAGGATTTATTAAATTTTTATTAAATATTAAATTTTCGTTAATGTTCTAAATTTTTCCACTGGCATGCAACCTGACGTTATTATCGTAGGACGTTCATATTTTGTATTTTTACTTACTTTTATTAGGACATCTATTAATTATACAAGATTGAAAAAATTATAATTTTTTTTGCCCACTTTTACACCACCCTACTAATCAATAGCCTTATGTATCGATTTAAGCGCATGTGAATTACCTTACGTTACAGAGAATAATTATATATGGCTAAATTATATTATAGGGGCGCTTTGAAGGCGTATATAACTTCCATAATTTTTATAATATTTAGGCCAATCTAAATGATTTTTCGGCTAACTAGAATAAATATATACTTACGCACTTATTTTATTTTTGCCCTAAAAATATACCTATGCTTCTAAAAACACATCATTTTGAATTTTCACTCTAATAGAGTTGAATAGATACAAATTGGTTACTAGGACTATCGAGAACGTTTTTTTTTATTCAACATTAACAATAAACATTCCAAAATGAATTAGCACATTGCCTTATATTTGGTTACGAAGTAAGTTATTAAAATGTTAATATAAAACAGAATTCGCTTATGAAACTTTCACTGTCCATGCAACAAACCTATCAACGAAACTGTATATTTGCAGATTTATAGCATGTATTTATTATCTTGTAATAAATTCGATTAAATCTCATTACCTTTAAAAAATTTACATCGTTTATCTTTTTATAAGGTATTCTTTTCTAGCTCCTTATCGATTTGCTAATTATTATGAGCGTTATTTTAATTGCTGTATTCTGTTATTCAATATAATAGTGTTTCATTTCCCATGCAATATGAAAGGTTTACAACTATATTACACACGAATATGATTTTTACTTTACATATTATGTAATATTGACGGTCATGATATTGTTCAACTTAATTGATATATAATTCTATGTCCCACTTTAAGTGTCTACTGTTTGAACTCTGCCTTAACCAATAATTGGATGCTTATTTATAAGAATATATTATAATAAAATTATCATGAAATGGGGTTATTCCACTAGAGTTAAATTTAAATGATATCTATAGTTATGCGCATATATATATATATATATATATATATATATATATATATATATATATTGTAAACACCTTTAATATTTTACTATTTGGTTAAATGAAAATAAGTATTTTAAAAGGCAATACATTCTAGATAATGCAATCAATTTTGATTCAAATAAATACGAAGGATTTAGATTAGGAATTCATTCTCCTTGGCGCTTCCAATTGAATACGGCTCAGGAGGCGGCGCCACTCCGTGCAATGAATTCTGAATCGAGCCTGCTTACAGCACGATGTCCTCATCGGGATGCCGGCTTGCCTCCTGGGTCTTAGCTTTGTATTCTTCATGAGTTTTAATGCGGTTAGAACGGTACAATGTATTTGTTTGGCCGACAAAGATATTTGAAACAAGGAAAGAAATGGAAATGGAAAGGCCTTTTCTATAGTCATTAAATATGTTCCATTAAAATATGGTTTTTCAGAAAGGCCGAAAGAAAAAATATGGTTTTTCAGAAAGGCCGAAAGGTTGAAGATTACTGGCAAAATCTGAGTATAAGATTTCCTACAAAGTACATTATAGCCTTGTTCTTTTCGTTACTGTACGAGAAGCCGTAGTTGCTCCATATAAACAGTTTCTGAATTCTGAAAGCAGCTTGAATTCAACTTGGGTCGGATTCCTGATATTTACTTATGGCTGTGTGCTATATGCACACACACGCACACACACATATATATATATATATATATATATATATATATATATATGTATATGTATATATATATATATATATATATATATACATATATATATATATATATATATATATATATACATATATATATATATTTATATCATATTTTATATTAATACACAGAAATCCCACCTGAAGATGTTGTAATACAACGAAACCTAAGTCGTGGTAAAGAACTTAAAGAAAGTTGAAATAATACTGCATCACGTAGTTTTATTTAATTGTGAATAATGAATTTTTATAAAATTAACGTCAAATATATTCAAAATTAATTTAGTTTAAACTTATATTAACATCATTTCTTTTTATATAAGGTATTTATAAATCTCATTATGAATTTCAGGTGCACATGTATCAACTTTATCAAAATATAAACACATAATGCAGTACGCATATGTAACGCATAATGCAATACGTTATGAATAAATATTAATACGATTATTTTATAACAATTTGTTAAAACGTCTACTTTAATAGGAAATGAATCCATTTTGATCATCAAAATTAATATTTCCTAACAAAGTGACAAACCAAAAACTTTCGTAATATTTGGATATTAATAATTCATTGAAGGAAGGCAATGATAAAATTAGTGACTGACGCAGGTCTCCTGTTTGTTTTCAGATATTCCCATATTAAGAAGAATTATAATTATTTAATATAGTTAATAAATACAGCAAACTAACTCTAAATCAGATGAAACTTGAATATGTTACTCATTGTCGGTGTATTTTGCAACATACCACAATTAACTTAATTTCAAAGTTTTAATGTGCGATGAAACGTACGTAGATTTGTTCCTAATTTGATAACAACTTGTCGGTTATTAATAAATGCAGGTGGCGCCTGTTTTTTTATTTTGATGAATAATTCTATTTATTTAAAAAATATTAAATAATAGCGCCCCTTAAAATTTTCCAACTTCTCCCGAAGATAGGAAAAAATATTACAATTTTCTTTTAATTGGTTTACCTCATTTTATTAATTATATAATCGGAACTTAGTAATAAATAAAATTTGGAATTTTAGAGCTAGAGGTCGAGTTTCCTTCGATCCTTAATAATATTAAAAAAACAATAATTGTTTTTTATTTACAATGTATAATCAAATAGATTCTTTCACAGGTACTATAATAAGCTGTAATGAAATTACAATAGATACCATCCACATGAATAAAACGTAGACACGAAAAAGGAATTTACATTATTAAAATACGTATTACTAAACTTATTACAATGAACGTAAGACATGGCACAATTTAATATTTTTCGAAACGTCAACTGGATAATGAATGGAAGGCAGTTATTCTTTAAGAACTAAACCTTACGTTATGTTAAAATATCAGCAGTATGTATACATTATTATTTCTTAAAATTATTTCATTTAATTTTTACGGAGAGGTTGCAAATATAAATGGCTAATTTCAACCTCGGTCAGAAATTTTGTTTAGAATATTTCCATTACTTTTATTGTTTTAACGCAATTTTGAGTAGTAATCAGCAGCATTATACAGAAAGAAATAATGAGGTTTTTTTGGTAGGTAAAAACTACTTAAAATATCACCTTTGTTTAAAGTTAGGAAATCTTTGATACTAGTTCAGGTTCATTTTAGTTAAAGTAGCAAATCTCTCCAGATGACTGGCAAAATTAAAATTTAAGTACTTAACAATCGACGATTGATGACACTTTTTAGTTTCGAACGTTTGCTCTTTAAAATGTAATTACTAAAATGTAATTACTTTTTTAGTTTAGTGAAATTAGCCATATAATAAAATAAGAAGCAAACAATTTTTTCACTTGGAAAGAAAAAAATTAAAATCCACAAGTGCGAGTAAAAGGTGCGCGCTGAGAGTAATTAGTAGAATTCATGATGCCCGTTTTCTAGTTCTTGTGATTTATAATGGAAAAATTTCAAGACTCTTTGAAAATAATTACGCATATTTACATGATGATAGTATAGATATTAAGAAGTTAGTGGGGAAAATAATAACCAATAAATTTGTTTCTCCAAAACTGTGATTGTTCGGAACTTCTGTTTTTATATTTAGTAATATATAAAATTATTATTTCAAGTATTTTGGCTTGCGAAGCTTGGAAATAAGGGGAGACAACACTTTTAATTTAATTGTCAGTGATAAGACTAAACAAAAAAAAATTAATTTTAACTTTCTCTCAAAATATCTTGAAGTAGATTTTAAAAATTAAATTTTCAACGAATGTATTTCCGGAGAAAAACAGCTGTGAATTGCAAACCAATAAATGCCAAAATTTCACCGTAAAAACTTTTATTTATTAGTACCAAATATTCAAAATAAAAGTCGAGGGATTCGTAAAATATTGAGAGGCAATAAGGCATTAATATCTACCTGGTTTTTTTTTGAGCAGTTTTGTGCAAATTTTATTATTGTACTTTTTCTCGTAAAACATGAAAACAACATTTCAATAGAAAGATGAAATCCCATGGAGCCTTAGACGGAAGGTAGGTAACGTTCATTAAGAATCTACAATCCTAAATTAAAAATTCACAAGAATAATCAACAATTAGATATTTAGTTTGTAAATAGCATTCTTTTGCAACATTTTAAAATACCAGCGATTGATGAAAAAAAGAATGATATTTTTTTGTCTGTTTATTTGTTAGAACATCACTATTGAAACTATTGAAATATGTCATTCAAAAAGACGAAACTCAATACTTTTAAAAAATTTAGGCTTCTTTTTCTTTCTATCGATATTCTAAAAAAATAAATTATTTATGCTCTCACAATAAGAAAGAAGTACACGCATCTATGAATAGATGAATATAAATGATTACAAATAATTTTGAGGTAAGCAAACTTATTTTTTTATGAAAAACTAAGTTACTTTTACTTAGTTCTTGGGTACAACTTCACCACATGAATGAAAAATCTTTTGGGATTCAAGTTGTAAGTTAAAACTATTATAATTAAATATGCACTAGATAAAGTGACTAGATTGAGAACGATATAATTTTTGTAGGTTGACCTTAGTGAAGCAAGGATTTTTTTAGGCCTTCTTCGACCATTTCGTGTAGGCCTCTTTCAACCACATCTAATTTATTTATTTTTAACTGCTAACTCTTTGATAATATTTTCCAGGCACAATTTTGTCTGCCTCGTCGATTTTTTTGTTAATATGGCCTTCATTCTACAAGTGCTTGTCATCGAGAACCACTCCCCCCTGGGACACAAGGTAATTATTTTATGTATATTGTATTTTCAGTTTAGCCACAAGCTTTATAACATTTTTAGATAAGTAATTGTATTTTTGGGGTCACTTCTTAGTTTCCGTATTTTTAGGAGGATGGAGCCTTTTATAACGCTCAATGAAGCTACTAAATCAACGCAATCAAGAAGAACCCTTAAAATACAGCCATTTGTGGTGCATATTTTGACACTCGCAAAAACATTGAAACCTATGGGGTACTTTTCGTTGACATAGAATCATGAAATTTAGCAAGAAGCAGCAAGACAGTAAATAATTTGGCAACAAGGTAAAATAAAGGAAAAATTCAGAAGATCGTTAATTTGTAGTTAATCAAATAGTTTTTTTCATAAGCGCCTGGGAAAGATAACAATACATTTTCATTCAATTTTGTTAAAAGTTTACTGAGAATATTATAAATTGCCAAAGTTTATAAATGCCTGAACTTATATGGGACCCTCGTAGTGCGATTTTCATTTATATTGACAGGTTTTTTTCATTTTTAAAACTTGTTCACGAAATTTAAAAACCGTAAATACTATTTATAGTGCCTTTCTTAAATAATATTTGGGCTAACTCGCGTAATAAATTTCATTAAAAATATTAACAATCAGGTTTATAACGATTCCAACGTGCATTTGGTCTGAATTTAACAAAAATAAACACAGAATCCGAGAAATGAAAAAAAAACTAAATGTCCTAAGTACATATAGGAAACCCTATATCGAGTATATGTTATTATGCCATATTACTTTTCTTACTATGATGAAAAAATTTGCTTAGACAATAACATCCATTTCACAAAAATTTAAAAAATATCAGTTTTATTAGGTTGGTTAGTAATCCAAAACTTCGGGTGTTTTCTAGTAAGATTCTGGAAACTTCTAGGTTTTACTGTAGGGTATAAATAGGTCAAAGTGCAGTTGACAGCAGTCAGCGCTGAGGCTTTAAATAAATAACGTAAAAGATAATGTATTTAAATCGATATCAAATACGGATTGTATTATTTTAAGAATTTCGTCTGGGTTACGATGCAAAGACTGCCAAAAATAATATGTGTCATGTGATAGGTGAGTCCCGCGATAGGTGTCGTACTGCGATAGGTGTCTTACACGGTGGCAAATATTTGGTTCAGAAAGTTCAGAAATGAAGACTACGATCTTGAGGACGAACCTCATTCCGGATGTCCTGTCGAATTGGACGTTCAACGATTATGTCTAATTGAGGAGGATCCTTGACGACTCGTCATTTGACAGATGATATGCAATTTAGTGATGGCACCTTAGTAATAGATTGCACGAATTGGGAAAAGTTTTAAACTACGGGGTGTGGATATCCCACCAGTTGTCATCATATCACTTTCAGTGCAGAGTTGATACTTGTCAAGAGTTATTGACATCGAAACGTAACTTCGACCGACTGAATCAGTTAGTAACTGGCGATAAGAAGTAGGTTACATACGTTAACCATTCACGCAAACGTCAATGGCTGGGTGTCGAAGAAACAGGAGTTTCAGTATCCAAATCTGAAACAAGTGCCAAAAAGGTGATGCTTAGCTGCTGGTGGAATGTCAAGGGCATTATTCATTGAGAGTTACTTCCTGAGGGATGTACAATTAATGCAAATATTTACTGTGAACAATTGGACCGATTAGCTAACAAATTAATTAGTCAACAAGATCGAGTTTATTTTCTACATGGCAATGGTAGACTACATCTTGTAAAACGTACTCGTGACAAATTAGAGGAAGTCGGCTTGGTTTTTTTCACTCATCAACCATATTTGCCAGCCATTGCGTCTTCTGATTACCATTTATTCAGGGTTCTAATTAACCATTTACGTGAAAAAAATTCGACGCTAAAAAAGATATCTAAAACGACCTCGCACAGTTTTTTTGCATCAAAGTCATCGGAATTTTACAAGAGAGGCATATTGCCATTGCCAACAAGATGGCGACTAGTAGTAGATAATAATGGTGCACACTAAACTTAAATTTAGTGCAACATACAACTTTTTAATAAAAATTGTTGACAGCAAGTCGGATTTAAAAACTTATTGGCCAACCCAATATATATTTCACGAAATTAATTATCTAAAATTCGATTTATTGATTTTTTTAGGAATCATAGATTCTTGTTAATTATGTTAATATGTTTTGTATTTCTAATACAAAGTAAAATATACATACATAAAAGACCTATTCAAATGAAGAATTAAACCTGACGACGTTTAATTCTTCATATGAATGTAAAATGATTGGCACAATCAACTAATGTGAAAGACGTTATTAAATAATTTGTACACGGGTATATTGACTCTATTTTTTTACCTTTACATTTTAATACGCTAAAAATTATAATAACGATAAAATAATTAAAAATTAAACAACATTCGATACATAACAATAACTTTCATTTATCACAAGCAAATCACTTGATGGAACACAGATTAGCAGTGTGCGTAATTTAACAATCTGGGCAAGTAGAGAGTGTCAATATATTAAAAAAAACCGGTATTGAAAAAGCAATGGCTGCACGAGAACAAAATACGTTTATTTTCTAACACTTCATCGTTGGTTTTTCTTCTTCTATCATTTTATATCTTTGGCAATGAGCAAGACTCCTCTGCTAATGTTCAGTTTCAGATTTTTCTTTGAAAATTTAGAAAATTTAGTCTAAATTTATAGATTGCTAGCTTGGGGAGTATTTTTCGAGAAATATTAATCTCTTTCTTTCCGTATATTGCTCCCTTCCTGGTTCGTTAATTTTTTTTCATTTAATGTTCTAAAAATTTTACTCATTTTATTTTAATAAATGATTTGAGTATCTGACATTCAAACATTTATTAAAATAAAAAAAGGAAAATGCTAGCAAAAGTTTAAAAAGCGTAATTAAAGTTTGTAGGTAACAATTTTACAATCTTTAATTTAGCTTGAATTATGTTTATATACCAGAAGTAATCTATTTTACAGCATTTCACTTTTTATAAATTGCTTTTATTTCTCTTCAGGATATTTGTTGGTGATTACAAGATTGTGCGATGTAGTAAATTACAACAAAAACTGTTGACCCGCCTTTGTTTTATTTTCCGAAACTAAAACCGCTATGGCAGCCTCCAATCATCTGGAGCACCCGCCATATCTCGGCATACTGATAAGGCCGTTAAAATCTTCGTGTATTAATCGTCGTTCCGCCGCAGGTATCAATCAATATGCAATGCAATATATATGTTAAAAACTTCTGTATGCTTCTTTTATCATATCTAATGCAATTATCCTGTCAATTCGAGCAGATCAGTTGATATTCAATTAATGGGCCTATTATATCACAGCGACACAGAAAATCCCATTTCTTGTTACAATTCTCTGTTTCATATATCTCTTGTTTTATTTCCGCCATTCCTTGGAAAAACCATATTACAGATTTTCATTAAATGTAGGCCCAATCTAAGTATTGTTATTAGATTGGTTAATAATATATCCGACATTTCAATTTACGACTGGTGGTAACACAAGTGACAACCTAATATTATATTTCCACTTTTTCTCCGAAGTATGAAGTTGGTATCTACTATAGTATAAGGATGACAATAATTTCGTTACAAAATGCGAATTTAACTTAAGATCTGTTTTGTGTGACCATTTATATTATTGTAATTTAATGTAAATGATCCATATTTGATGAACGATTTCATCCTCCGACACTTTTAGACTCAATGCTCGACTGTATTAGATAGTACATCTCCATTTACACACATATATATATATATATATATATATATATATATATATATATATATATATATACATATATTGCAGCTTCCTTTACTCACTTTCTGCTCTAAACGAAATGTATGAAACAAGAATACTCTAAGTTTTTTAGTTTTTTTTTATTTGTTTTTTACTCGCTTATTCTTTGCCTGCTAATGCAACAAAAGATCAAATGTCACGCTTTTTATATTAGAGATACAAACTAAAATTTAAAAATTTCAAAATCTATTCATACTTGAAATATTTATTTTAAATTTAATTATACAAGTTATAAAAGTTTCAATATCGCCATATACAGTGCTACTTAGGGTTGTTTCAAATGGCGCAAAGATAATAAACTTTGTAGAAATACTCTCTGCTAAATTTCTAAACAATATTTAAAAAATTATCCAAAATTTAACTTATAGTAACTTTTTTAAGTTTTTAAACTTTTATAGTAACTTTTTTAACTTTTATAGTAACTTTTTGCGAAAGTAAAATGAAATAGTTTCGCGAAATAATGACTTTCCCTGTATTATTACTATTCCATCACAATAGAGGGTTTTTGCTCTTCGAGGATTCGTTGCACTTATAAAGTAAAAATATGGTTTAGGATATTGCTTTAGTTTTATATTGAAATAGCACGTGTTTCCATTTCTCCATGTCTACATATTTGAAAGATCTAACAGGTGAGAGTTTCATATACAAATTATTGCTCTATATTTATTTCTCGTTTTCTTCTTTTATTTTCACTTTCTGTTATTTTTTTATGCATAATTACTTACCTAAATAAATCTGCGAATAAGTGATATTTTAAAACAATATCACTTATCACGAGTTTGTCTACTTATATTTAATTTTGTCGTATAGGTTATTTGTAAATTATTTACCGTCACTAAGAATTAATAAATTCACAATTAAATGAAACTACGTGATGTAGTATTATTTCTACTTCCTTTAATATCTTTACCACGACCTAGGTTTCGTTATATAACAACATCTTCAGGTGGGATATTAGCAAAGATCAATCTTGTAATATAAATAAAAACTAAAATTATAATGTGAGGCCAATTTCGTGATGAGCGCCCATTTTGAAATTAGGAACATTGACGTTTTCACGGTCTCCATTGTATTGTGAGTATAAATACATGCTTAGTTTAAATTGTAATAATGGTATCTTGTAGTGTTTGTGGTTTCATTCTTACACGCTCTTGATAGTTCTTATACTCCCAATCTTTAGAGTCTAGGCTTGGTCATAAACAGACCCCATAGGTTGGGAGTGTGACATCTATCCAGCAAAACTGAATATGAGAACCCAAATTTGAGTCTTCTAACTACAGTATAGGCTTAGATTCACATGTTTTTATCCTGGTTATAATCAGACCCTCAAATTAATGGGTTTAAGAAATGCCCATTAAAATCGAATATTTAGCCTCAAACTTCAAGTTTCTTGCTGTAATACTATTATTATCCTACTAATAATCAGAACCTGAAGTTTGCACGTGTAAGAAGCACCCAACAAAAGTGAATATTGGAGGCCAAACTTGAAGGTAACTCCTAACTGTAATATTGGCTTAGATCTAAGTGTAATGATTCTGATCATCGTCAGACCCTCAAATTTGTGGGTGTATGAACTGTTCATTAAAATTGAATATTTTTACTTAAAATCGAGGTTTCAACTGATTAGTGAATAAGATTAAAGTATTATTATATGATCCGCATCAGATTTTCGAGTTTACTCGTGCAGGAACTGTCCAACAAAGCTGATATTAGAGCTAACATTCGAAGCTTCCAGCTGTAATAATGATTTAGATCTGAGAGTTATTACCCTGATTAGCATCAGAACCTCAAAATTATATATGTGAGAATTGCCCATTAAAAGTTAATATTTGATTTCAAACTCGAAGCTTCTAACTATAATGATGGGTAACATCAAGTTCATATTATACTGGTTATCTTCAGAACCCCGAGTTTGCACGTATAAGTACTATCCAAAACAGCTAAATATCAGAGTCCAAATTCCAAACATCTAACTGTAACAGTGGTTTAGAGACAGGCGTTATTATCTTAGTCATTATCAGATCCTCGAATTAGTGGGTGTGAGAAATAGGCGATAAAATTGAATATTAGAGACCAAACTCGAAAGTTCTATCTGTAATATTGACTTAGATCCTAATCATTACATACCCTCAATTTGTGGCAAGAGAACTGTCCACTTTAAAATCGAACATTTGTGCTCAAACTCGAAGCTTCCATCTCTTACAGTGGCTAGATATAGTTATTATAATGCTGGTAATCGTTACACCTACCAAAACAGTGCAAAATGCACCAGCATTCAATTTTCTTGACAATTGATTACAAACCCAAATTCAATGTAATATGTAAATGGAATCCAAAATCAATAATTTAATTTTTATTTAAATCGCATAAGCCAAATAGTACAATTGTCGATATATAGGTATATATATATATATATATATATATATATATATATATATAATGTTTATATTGACACAATAACAGAATAAAATTTAAATATAAATTCCAGACAATAGACCTAAATGCGGTTGTTTTGGAGTTAACTGCGCTTTTACGTCTTTGTTACGTTGCAAAAAAGAAATCTCGCATACGAGTACGTTTTGATACAACCTCCCAATCCGAAAACCCGCAAGCCACTAACGGGTAGTGTTCTCACCTAATAAGAAGCTGGTTGTGGCGCTAGTATTTATGTGCAAAATATGAAAAACAAGCCTTGTTTTTAAATGTTTCGATAACTAATCTTTTGGAAAACGATTATTACTGTCGCTGTATAATATTATAACCTTTATTTTTGCGTAGATTTGAATGAGATGGGTATAAAAACGGCTTCAAAATGATAAAATATATTTTAAAAGTAAATGTTAATTCAATAATAAACTCTATCGAGGAAAATTTCACCTATGTTTTTTCTGGTGTTGGATCGTATTTGGCATAATCTACTTTTCATGTTATTTTCTGCACAAAACAATCAATAATCAGTACGTAAAAGTTTAAATTTTCAATTTGAGTATAATATCCTCTTAATTTAAGATTTATCAGACAACAATTATTATGATATGATACGTGTTAAAAAACGAGTGTACTTTAGACCACACGACTGAAGTAAAATTTTCAAAATATGAACTTTATAATGAATTTACAATTTTATTCACTTTAAACGTAGTGTATTTAATGTATTGAAGAAAAAATAATTTATAAGATTGTTCAAGAACGAAATGAAATTACAAAATAATAAAAAATCACTGTTCGCGTAACGCTAGCAAACTCGCATATATATATATATATATATATATATATATATATATGTGTGTGTATATATATATATATATATATATATATTTCATGCACTGGCTATGAGAGAAAGAGAGAAAAAAAATGTGTGCTCGCACCTCTCTCTCTTGTCCCTACAGTAACATACGAAACGTAACTCTCTCTCTTTCTGTCTTCAATAACTTATATCTCCCCCTCAACTTCCGTTTGCCTCGCCCGATCACACTTTTCGTAATGCTCTCGTCACGCGATCAAGTACTCTTTAAAAATTCGAAAATCGAAATTACGTTTAAAACAAAAATTTAAGTAAGAAAATTTAAATTTTTTCCTATACTTCGGGTGCGGTATAGTATATTAGTTTTGCAACCATACATATGAACATAAGGTTTGTAACCATGGGTGCGTACTCATATATGGGCCAAATAACCACTCTACTTGCACCATACATCAGTTTCACCGCGCGTACTTTGTAAATAATAGGACACTTTTCGTGACGTTCTCGCGACGTACGTCTGTCGTTTAAAATGGGGTACAGAGAATAACAATTGGGTACCATTTAAATCACCAATTCTATGGAATTATCGCGCACCTGTATAATATATGGTATACTATGAATAAGTGTCACATAATAGAGCTTTGCTTACACATTTTGAATTATTTTGCCACTAATTTTATGATGCAGAGTTTCTAACTTTTATAAGTCACGTATCGTGGGGTAAAAGCTTAGTGTTGCTTTATTTAAACTACCCAGGCACTCATTTACATAGTCGTATAAGAAATAGTGTGTAGTTACAGCATCACGTAAACTTCAAGACTTTCTTAGTACTTTACTAAC